>JAJTUV010002493.1:0-151650 GCA_021653895.1 Mastomys natalensis
CCATTGATGTTGGGCCCCTCATCACTGCCCTCCCTCTGGGAACAACAGAAGCTCCAAGAGATACAATGAAAATCAACTTTCCCTTGAGCTATCTTCTTAATGTGGCTTTCTCTATTAGGTGTTACTTTGTTGTTGTTGTTGTTATTGTTATGGTGTTTCTGAGACAAGACTTCTCTGTATAGACCTGGCTGTCCTGGAACTGGCTTTGTAGACAAAGCTGTCCCTGAACTCAGAGATCTGCCTGCCTCTGCATCCCTAAAGGCATGAGCCAACACACCTGGTTATCCATTAGGCTTTAAAATGCTTTATAATGAGAAAGTGATAGCAATATCATGTCATTATTGAAACATAGTTACAGTATAATTCTTGGAACCACAAGGAAACTGATAGGTGTTTGTTGAATAAATGAAAGATTGCAGAAAGACAAATAGGGATGAAGGCATTTGGAGGATAGGTTGCAGGAGCACTTAAGCTACTTAAGTAGGTTACAAGAATGCCTACCCTGAATAACTGAACTCAGAGACTCTGGGAAACACCATCCCATTCCATGAAAAGCACCAGATGCTGCCTGATTTGACACCCCAAAGGCACTTTCAACACTATACATATGCACAGCATTACAACATGCACAGCATTACCCATATGCACACCACTACACATATGCATACCACTACACACATGCACAGCATTACACACATGCACAGCATTTACACACATGCACAGCATTACACATATACACAGCATTACACATATGCACACCATTACACAGGTGCACAGCATTACACATATGCATAGCACTACACATATTCATCAAGTGGAATCAAGTGACCAGGAGCCAGCTGCACAGACAGAAGAGGCATTTCAGGCAGTAAACAGAAAGGTCTCTGGGTCGTCCAGAGATCCACACTCCCATTTAGAAAATGATCTTGGTTTAGTCAATCTCTAATGAGGTTTAGACATCTATTGATCAATTTTGTTAATGACATGAACATGGGCAATGACAAAATGGAGATGATCAAACTAATGTTTTTGGTGATGCTGGGGTTGAACCTAAGGCCTTGTCCATGCTAAGCATGTGCTCTACCACTGAGCTCCAGCTCCAGCTTAGAGCACACGAATTTTAAAATTTTGGTTTATCCTACAAGTAACCTTTGCAATTATTATTCAAGTATCCATTGGAAAGGGTTTGCAATACAACCTGAGAATGACAGGCTGGGTGGTCAAGATGCATGTTGACAGTCAGGTAAGATTTTGATTTTCCTAATGAGAACATAATATGCCAGTATTTTAGAGTCAGTTATTTAATCTACTGTGTAATTCTGAACTATGTAATTTGAGACCGATTTCTCCTTCCCTTTCGCTTGTCATATTCATAATCCCAGAGTTCTTTCTTCTCTTTTTACATAAACTGGCTTCTCCTTATGCTGGGAGAATATTAAACTGTCTATAAAACTCCCTAAATTAATCACCCAATAGTTTAAACATAATAAACATGTGAACTGTCTCAGTTAATTAGCCCAAGAAATTGTGTTCATCTCCAGAATCACACATTTTCCCCTTGCATGTTCCCTTTACCCTGAGCCATACCAGAAGACACTGATGCCAAATTCATATCTGAAATCACAGCATGCTTTAACAGAAGCTCAGGAAGCAACCCAACAGTTGAAAGGCTCAAATAAGGTGTCACTGCTGAGATGGACAAATACTTGTCTGAGGGAAGTAGAGAAAGAGAGAGGAGAGCAGACATAGCCCCTTCTCACTATCTAGTCCCTTGGGGGAGAGGAAACAGTACTCTGGAAGCAGAAATGAGCAAAGAGAGACAAGGATAGAACCAGGAAACACTTTACAGAGTGACAGAGGTAATTGCTAGAAAGATGTAAAGAAAGCAAGAAGCAAACTAACTTAGGGAGAAAGAATTAAAATGAAGAATACATCTAAGACATTGTATGTGTGTGTGTGTAGTGTGTGTGTGTGGGGTATGTGTGTGTACACACATGTACATGCACACATGCAATCTGTGGAGAGATGTGTAGAAAGAACCCTAAATCTCAGAATAAGGGTAGGATAGGAAGCCATGCTGTAAAAATGTAGAAAGTTAGGCTTCACTCCTGCCTTCCCTGCTTGTATAAATCCATTCTCACCATTAGTGGGCAGGTCACAAGCTTCTGGCAAGGTTATTTGACCATGTGAAATATGTCTTTAGGGCTAAGAGAAGAGAAAAGCATCTTCCTTTTATTATGGCTTTGTGCCTCTCCTGAGGCACACTTCACTTCGAGGGCGACTCTGATGAGATGAACGGGGGGAACAGGAGCTGACTGTCACCATCATCACAGTGAGCTTTGGATCTCTGGAGGGCTGTTACTCAGAGGACAACTGTGCCTCGTTCTTCCTGTGGATGTGAAAAGCACAAAGAACAGGACGAAGCTACAGAAGGCAGTAACCAAATTAGACAGAGGTGAAATCTCCCAAAGGAATCCATTTCCTTTCTTGGTAGACTTTGTAGATACAGATGGCTTCAGTGGCACCAGTTAATTGAGCTTGTTAGGAAATAGTGGAGGTAACAGCCATTTTAAAACATCCTCATCTGTAGTATGGGTGAAATAATGTTTAGCTGAGATGAAAGTAGATGGAAAGTTGAGAACGCCATTACTGACTCTTTGTGTGTGTGTCTGTGTGGTGTGTGTGTGTCTGTGTGTCTGTGTATCTGTGTGTTTATGTATATGTCTGTGTGTGTATCTGTGTGTCTGTGTGTGTATATCTGTGTGTCTGTGTGTCTCTGTGTGTATCATTTCCTCAGAAAATGATCAGACTCATTTTTCTTGCTTACCCTCAGTTTCTTTAAATCTAAAAGATACAGATGGCATTCTACAGAGGATTTGATATGAAAACCAAAGAGTTTGCACAAAGGAGAAAACACTTAGACTCTACAAACTGAAACACATGTGCACATGCACGCATGTGTGCACAAACAACACAGCTATAAGTTTTCATTAGCATCTCTGGAAACCATTTCACCAGCTTCCAAGGTATACATATATGTATGAAGGAGTCTTACTACAGACTCCTTTCTTTATGTGCCAGCACATGTAGCTCACAAATATATGTTAGATCCATGACCCACCCACCCTGATTCACCACAATATCCATGCAGTACTTAGATGGGAGAAACCTACTACTCAAATTTCTTTGATACTATGTTATTCCTGGGATGGGAGAAGAAAGACAGTGTTGGAGTCAGGTTGAGCTCACATCCCAAAATGCCATTATTGCTTAATGCCTTTGAACCTTGGTTGCCTCACTCATGAAATGGTGTTAAGTACTATATACTATTCATTCTCATACCCCCATCACATGCTGGGATTGAATCACTGTAAATGGTTTCTAGCCTCAAATTAGCCTTTGGGGCCTACTTTGTCTCAGGGAAATAGGAGAGAGTGCTAGCAATTAAAAGAAGATACTTTCACCTAAGGCTTGCCCAACTTGTTTTGAAAATTGGTTCAATATAAGTACCAGACAGTTTTCAAAGGACAGTCTGATCCTGTTAAAATGGACCCCATTTCCATGCTTGCTAAGGAAGGAAAGGAGATGCCATAATCTGCAGATGTGCTCCACAGCACACCATTTAAACACGCACCGAGGGGAACGGAGAGTCAGCATGGCGGGTAACCACCCATGATGTTCAAATACAGGTTTAGAATTCATGTTTCTAGCACCCACATAAAGCCAGACATAGCCATGAGTACATGCAACCCTAACACCATAGAAACCAGACAGGAGGGTCTCTAAAGTTATCAGCCCAGCCCTAAACTGTTGGGCTTCAAGTTCAGTGAGAGACCCTTTCTCAAAGGCATCACACACACGCACACACATGCACACGCACAGTCAATAGTTGTTAGTGGATGGGAAGGTAGCACATGTCTCATATAACTGTTGAGTGCATGGATATAGTGTAGGTGTCTACCTACAACACAGCTAGGTATTAGGGACAAGTAGGTGTATCATATGTGTTGGTGTTTGCTGCTGGAAAGCATTAAGAGGTAGTAACCTTGCTGTTCTTCCCAGCCGGAGGCAAGTAAGCCTAACTGTCTTTCCCTGAGCCATATCCTCATCTTCCCTTCTGGAAAACATGGTGACAGAAAGTTACATGCTCTTAGGACTCCATCAACAAGTTCAAGTAGGAAAATTGAATTTAATTATTTAGACAATGCAGGCAAAAACTCGCTTTCCTTTATTCTTGATTTGTCTCCCAGAAGAATCTTTTTAGTGAAACCATTAAAATTCAAGCACTTTTTTGTTGTTGTTTTATCAAGACAAGGTTTCTCTGCATAACTTAGCTGTCCTGGAACTCACTCTGTAGACCAGGCTAGCTTCGAACTCCGAGATCTGTCTGGCTCTGCCCCCGCCAAAAGCTGGAACTAAAGGTATGAGCCACCACCACCCAACAAAATGTAAGTTCTAGAGGACAGAGACCTCAACTGTCCGGCAAACTAGTGCACCTTCAGTGTTGAAAACAAATCGTGTGTGTCACATGGTAGATGTGACATAAATAGTAAGATAAATATCAGTATAGGTGCACACCTTTAGTCCCAGCACTTGGGAGGCTGAGACAGATTTCTATGAGTTTGAGGCCAGCCTGGTCTACAGAGTGAGTTCCAAGACAGGGTTGTAAAAAAAAAAAACAAACAAACAAACAAAAACAGTCGGATAAATAAATAAATGGTTTGTTTTAACCATTTCTGGGTCCATTCTGGGTCTGTCTGATAAGGGGGACATGAGAGGATGTTGGTAAGGTTACATCAGAACCAACACACGTCCCTAAGATAGAAAAGATATACAAGAAACAAAGTTGAAAAGATTGGTGCAGGCAGGCTCCTAGGAAGGACAGGCATATGGAATATTCCACATGAGAACTTATCACCAAGTATTTAATCTCCAACATTTTATGGCCATACAGTATGTGTCATGAGTGACCATAAAGGTGGACAAGCTGCGATTCTGAAGTATGCATTTTGGTGAGATGCACAGTTTATGAAATGGGCACGGCCCTAAGCAAAGGTTTGTAAAGTAGGTTATGGGAACAGACAAGATAAGTGAATAAGTGCCTGAGAGTGGTACTCGACCCCTGACTGCTTGAACTAGAATTTGCAACTCGAGCTCTTGCTCATTTGCTAAGTACGAGAGGGAGGGCGTTTCCTTTTTTTTTTTTTTTCTTTTTTCTATTAATCATTCCATTCGTTTACATCTCAAATGATATCCTACTTCCCGGTTATCCCCTCCACCAACCCCTCATCCCACATCTGCTCTCTCCTCCCTCCCCTTTGCTTGTGTGAGGGTGCTCCCCCACCCCCCACCACACCACCACCTCTCCAGCACCATTGCTCCAGCATTCCTCTATGTTGGGACATCAAACCTCTCCAGGACCAAGGGCCTCCCCTCCCACTGCTGTCAGGCAAGGCCATCCTCTGCTACATAATGTATCTGGAGCCATGGATCCCTCCAGGTTCACTCCTTGGTTGGTGGTGTAGACTCTGGGAGAACTGGATGGTCAGGCAGCCAGCCTATGTTGTTCTTCCAATGGGGTTTACAATCCCCTTCCACTCCTCCAGTCCTTCGGCAAGCTCCCCCACCAGGTTCCCTGAGCTCAGTCTGATGGTTGGCTCCATCTGCTTTGGTCAGTTGCTGGCTGAACCTCCCAAGGAACTGCCACACTAGGTTCCTGTCAGCAAGCATCTCTTGATCATGGCAACAGTGTTGGATTTGGTGTCTGCAGACATGATGGACCCCAGGTAGAGCAGTTGGAAGGGTGGTTTCTAAGCAGAACAGGACAAAGCCTGTAGCTCTCTGTGCAAATGAAAGGCCTTATACTATGGCTGCTAGCCATAGTGTCTGTCAAGATATAAAGCAACAGCTCATCAGCATACCTGTCCTGATGACACACACTTCCATACTTTTAGTCAAAAGCAGAAAGGAGATGATGTGTGTGCAAATGCACCAAGAGATCACATGGAGATTTTTATGAGACAATGTGAAATAAACAGAGATGTAGAATATATACAAAAGGAGAAGGGGAAATGACTTTGAAGAGACTGGAAAAAAAAAAAAAGAGAGAAAACCACATAAATCGTTGTAATGGAACATGGCGTACTTATGGAAAAGTGACTAAAATCTGTGCACCAATGGCTTGATAGGGAGTGTAGACAAATGCAGTCCAACCTGAGCCTGGTCTGCACACAGAAAAAATGGGAAGCTGATACCGGATGAGAGGAACTGAGGCCTGGCATGTCTCCTGGGTAGCAAGCAGGAGGATGGATATTGCAAGTACTGGGTAAGCAGATGTTAACTACAGGTATGTGAGGACAAATGCCAGCCAGAATTTCTTCCTTGTCTGGCTCCCAGACTGGGCTGGCTTTTGCCTGCCACCATGAGCAGCACGCTCATGGGCTGCTTCAACTGGTCAGCTTTCCTTCATTTTGTTTTTGTGTGTACAAGTGCTTTGTCTGCTTGTATGTGTGTGTATCACATAGATGCCTGGTACCTGTGATGGTCAGAAGAAGGCACGAATCTCCTGGAGCTGACATTATAAGTGGTCGTGAAATACCGTATGGGTGCTGGGATTAAACCTGGGTTCTCTGCAAAAGCAGCAAGCACTCTTAACCACTGATCCATCTCTCCTGTCCAGTCTGCTTTTATTTCTTCCTCTGCAGGTACTTTCTCTGACATCACATTCTATTTTTCATAGATTATTATGACGCTCAGATTTCCTGTGGCTTCACATTGTGAGGCCAGGTTATCCTAAGTCACAAGAAGGCAATTATTCAGATAATTTATGTGTCTGTCCTATTTTATTTGACTAATCAAATGTATCTACCAAGGTTTTATGCATCCCAAGACATAAGCAGCCGACTCTCTCAAGACCACCACATGTGGTGATTTGCATAGTCATGGCTCCCCCAGGCTCATATATTTGCATTCTTGATCATTAGGGAGTGGTTCTACTTGACAAGGATTAGGTGTGGTCTCATTGAAGTAGGCGTGGCCTTGTTGGAGGAAGTGTGTCACTGGGGGGTGGGCTTTCCAGTTTCAAATACTCAAGCCAGGGCCAGTGTCTCTCTCTCTCTTCCTGCTGCCTGCCATTCGAGATGTAGAACTCTCACTTCCTTCTCCAGCATCATGTCGTCTTCCTGCATGCCACCACGATTCCCAGCATGCGATAACGGACTAAACCTCTGAAACTGTAAGTAAGCCCCAATTAAATGCTTTCCTTGCTGTGGTCATGGTATCTCTTCACAGCAACAGAACATTGACTAAGACACACGGGACGTATTAATGTCTACTAAAACAAGGGTGTATTGAAATCAGGTAGGGTTCTTAGAGTCTTTTCAGTCACACTGTCTTTGTGCCATTTCTTGGTGTGGAGTTCTCAGAAGTCATAACAATGGTCAATTTCTTGTAAAGAGAAGGTACAGACACATTCTTGGCTTTATGTGTTGGGCTACTGCATTGGGTTCCACTGACCTAGAAAGGGAACAAGAGTTCGAAGGGTTTCCCCCTAATAAAGCTTTAGTCTGGAATATGGGTTATCTCAGACTATTGTCAGTCAGTACGGGCTTCTAGACAAGGACTAGAGAAATAGTCAAAACTTCGAGTATTGATTGGGTCGTCTGGATTGGTCCCAGTGGAGAGGGAGGGAAGGAAGAAGTCCAAGAGAGTGGCCAAGTACCTGGATGCCCTCAGGTGAAACGGGGATTACAAAGGAAGAACAGAATTCGGGGAAATCAAATGGTTACGGCTTTTGAGCGTGTTACGTTTGAACTACTTGAGGGTTGCCCTGGGTAGTTTTTATGTCACCTTGACACAGCTAAAGTCATCTGAAAGGAGGGAGCCTCAACCTCAATTAAGAAAATGCCTCCATAAGTTGGATCGTAGGCAGGCCTAGAAAGCATTTTCTTAATTAGCATTGATATGGGAGGACACAGCACATTCTCCCTCTCTCTGTCTCTCTCTAGGTTTTTTTTTTTTTTCCTGTTGTTAGACAATATATTAAAATAAAAACCTTTAGGGATGGCTTCTATAAGATTGCATTTCATCCTGACTGCATTCTTTTTCAAAAAATAAACACCTTATGACATAAATGATTTAAGAGCTAAACTGAGTGTGTTTCAATGCCATCGAGAGCACACACATAAACAGTGATCAGAGAATGATGACCAAGAGAACCAGAGACCCCTGAACCATTGCCTTGAGATATACACCAGTCCCTTGCACACTTTAATGAGCTCTGGGGTCCTCCCTTCTCTCTTTCTCTCTCTTAATTTTCTCCTTTCGTTCTTTTTGTATGAACGTTGTATGTGCATTTGTGTGTTCATGTGAGCACTCTCGTGTATGCTAGTGTATATTTGCATATGTGGAGGCCAGAGGTCAATGGGGGGGGATTCTTCCATTATTGCTCTCCATTTAAAAAAAAATTTTATTTTGATTTAATTTTTTGTGTGTTGCCTATATATTTATATGTATACCACTTGTGTGCTGTGCCCCTGGAACTAGAGTTACAGACGTTTGTGAGCTACCATGTGGGTGCTGAGAGCCAGACTGGGGTCCTTGAAAGAACACCAAGAACTCTTATGCCCTGAGCCATCTCTCCATCTTATCTTTTGAGACAGTCTCTCAATGGACCTAGAGCTTATTAATTCAGCTAGATCCTCCTCTCCCTGCCTCTCCAAAACTTGGATTGAAGGCAGATGCCTCAGAATCTAGCTTTTTATGTGGGTGCTGGGGGTTTGAACTCTGGTCCTCATGCTAGTGCAGGTGACTAAGTCCCTATAAGTGACTCTTAAGTTATTCCTTTCCTTTATGAAAGTATCTTTATCACATCTCTACCCCCTAAGATATCCAGGTCTACACACTATCAGTTAATTTGAACCCCCACCCCCAACCTTTGCCAGACATAAACAAGCCTGTACAAAAATTCTCATTCCTTTATATTAAAATCATCTCAGTTCCACTCTCCTATCTTGGCCCACTTTCCCTAAAAGTCAGAGCCTGAAGTGAAAGTTGATGTAGCAATACTTTACTGAGACCACAAGCCCTGGGGAGCAAGAACAAAGAATAAGGGAGAACACGGATGCCTTACATACCTGGCCACAGCTTTGTCAAAAAGCTACATGCTTTGCATGAAAGAATGTCTTCAAAGGGGCCATGTGAAGCAACAGCATGCCAGAGAGAGAGATAGAGAGAGACAGAGACACAGAGAGGGAGAAAGACAGAGAGGAGAGAGAGAGAGGGAGAGAGACAGAGAAAGAGAGAGAGGGAGAGAGAGACAGAGGGAGAGAGACAAAGAGACATAGAAGATTAACTTTAGCAGAATCATGTATGAAGAATATAATGAAATGTGCTCTCTGGTGGCTATGTTGTGTGGTTGGTAGTTTTTTCTTTTATATTGCTGGAAAGTAGCTCATTGTATTTACATAATACAATCTGTATCTCCACTCAGCAGCTGATAGATGGACTCCAGTTTTTAACAGTTATAAATTAATTTAACATGAATGCACGTGAATGATTCTTTCTGGGAACATATGTGCCTATGACTATCTAGGACTGTAAGTGCTGGATTTTATATAAGCTGTATGTTTAACTCAAATTGTTTTTCAAAGTGAGTAGCCTGTTTTCCATCTCAGCCATAGTGTTTGAATGCTCCAGCTGCTCCATGTCTTCATAAACACGTGCTACTGTCAGTTTTTATTTTGAGCCAATCCAGTGGTTCATTGTGTTATTTGTTCATCATCCTTCCTCCCTTCTTCCCTCCCTCCTCCTTCCTTTCCTTCCTTCCTTCCCTTCTTCCCTCCCTTACCTTCATTTTCCTCCCTTTCCCTCCTCCCTCCTTCTCTCCTTCCTTCCCTTTCTTCCTTCCTTCCTTCTTCCCCTCTCTCCCTCCTTCCCTTCTTTCTTTCCCTTTCTTCCTTTGTTCCCTTCCCCTCACTCCCCCTCCTTCCTTCCTCCTCCCTCCCTTCCCCCTCTTTCTATCCTTTCCTCCCTCCCTCCCCTCCCTCCACTTCCCTCTCTCTCTCTTCCCTTCCTTCCCTCCTTCCCCCTTCCTGCAATTACTAAAGATATCAAATGATATCATTCATTGGCCATCCACACACCTTTTCGTATGCTGGCTGCTCACATCTTCTATTTTTTATACTAGTTTGCTTTTTTTTTTTTTTTTTTCTGAGTTTGTAAGAGACATTTCACTCTTTTCACACTACCTACTAATATGCCAGTTTGAGCTCCCATTTGTGGGTGGTGCCATCCCTGGGCTGGTGGTCCTGGGTTCTATAAGAAAGCAAGCTGAGCAAGCCAGAGGAAGCAAGCCAGTAAGCAGTATTCCTCCATGGCTCTGCATCCACTCCTGCCTCCAAGTTCCTACCCTGTGTGAGTTCCAGTCCTGACTTCCTTTGGTGATTAAAAGCAATGTGGAAGTGTAAGCTGAATAAATCCTTTTCTCCCCAACTTGCTTCTGGTCATGATGTTTTATGCAGGAATAGAAACCCTGACTAAGACAGTTGGAATCCATGTTTTCTGCTGGTTTTCTTTTTTTTTTTTTTTTTTTTTTTTTTTTCTGTGTCTTTTTCCTGTTTGTTTTCTTGAGTTGTGTCTTTTATATTCCAGGATGGCCTTGAACTCAGCAAGTAACCAAGGATGACCTTGAATTCCTGGTTCTGTGCCTCTGCTTCTCAGCCTTGGGACTGCAGGTGTATATCACCATGCAAGTTTTAGGCAGCATTGTGGATCAAAACTAGACTTCATGCACACTAGTCATAGGCTCTACCGCTGAGGACATCGCCAGCCTTTCCATGCTTTTCAGTATCAGCCTAGCTACAGACTTACCAATGTTACTGATTTACTCCCCGCACTGCCTTTCAGTAACTTCTGTTTCTTTTCTCACTGGTTTCCATTCTAATACTCACTGTTACCATCTTATCCTTGTTTTAGATTTATTTCCCTTATCTTTTTATAGGTCCTTAAAATGAAATCTTAGGCCACTGATTCGGGACTTTCTCTTCTAATATTTTCTAATTCACAGGCGTAAGTTTCCCTGTAGGGATCCTTTTAACCACACATCACAAACTTTAATATGTATGTTTCATTTTCTAGCAGTCACAGTATTTCTATTTTATCTTCTGGTATCTCATTCATAAACATTTAAGGATGTTACATTTAATCTTCCAAAGCACAGAGAGTTTTCAGATTTCCTCTTTGTCGGACTTGTAATCTGACTTTGCTATGGTCAGAGAGCATCCTTTATGATTTCAATCCTTTTAAATTTAGCAAGATTTGTTTTATGTCCTACATTAGTCAACACTCTGTATGTGCTTGGAAATAGCATGCTTTCTACAGTTACTCCAGGTGATGTTCTGTAAAGGACAATTTGGTCACGTTGGTTAGTTATGCCGTTCTACCTTGTTTATCCTTACTGACATTCTGACCACTTGTTCTCTATAGATAAAAATCTACTGTTAATATGATAATGGATTTTCCACTTTTATTATAGTTATGATTTTTATGTCATATATTTTGGTGTAATTTGTCAGCTACTTGTCCATTATTATTATGCTTTCTTTTATAACCATGGAAGGTCATCTTGGCTGGCAAGATGGCTCAGCATGGTAAGGCTTGCCACAAACCCTAATAACCTAGTTCAATCTTATATGGCAGAAGGAGAGAACCAACTCTTGCAAGTTGTCCTCCAACCTCCACTCATGTGTTGTGGCATGTGCATACACATACACACATGCATACATGTATGCATGCACACACACATACACTGAAACACACTGCACAAAAATAAACTAGATAAAAATTAAAAAGAAATATCCTCTTTATCTCTCTTATGAGTCTATGTGCTGGTATCTATGTTAAGAATCATATAACCTCTGACTTTTTTTATGATTGTGTTTACATGTTACATTTCTCCACCCTTTACTTTTACTTGTATGTGTCTCTATATTTAAAATACATTTTCTGATATTCTTTTAACACTTTTCAATCCTGTCCATTTCTAGCTTTTATTTGGAATGTTTAGACCATTTATATTTAGTGTAACCTCAATAGAGTTGAGACTAAGTTTATTTGTTTTTACTTTGTTGAGACTAAGTATTCTTTGTTTTTCCTTTCTTCTCTGGATTAAGTTTTAAGATATCATTTTTGATTTTGATTACTGTATCTGTAACTATACTTTCCCCACATCACTAATTTGGTTGCTGCTCTGTGGCTCCTAACAAGTATTGTTAAAAATCAACAGCATCTTTAACTATCTAAGTCTATAACATACCCTGACACATATAATGGAAGTATTTTTGCAATATTTTACTGCTGTTTTTTTATGGTGCTGTCATTTGTCTTATTCTTATTGGTGTTGTAAATTCTATAATGCATGGTTATTAATTTTGTTTTAAACTGTCAGTTATATTCTAAGTAAACTTTTAAAACTAGAAAAGGACTTGTGATATTTATTACATAAGTATCATTTCTGAAACTCACTTTGATATGACAGTAGTATGTACATGTGGTGTGTGTGTGTGTGTGTGTGTGTTGTTTCATATGTGTATGTACATGTGTGGTGTATGTGGAAACAAGGGTCAGTGTTGTCCTTGATGAATCTTTACTTTTTCCAAGACAGCATTCCTTACTGAACCTATAAGCTTATCAGCGGTCTAGATAGGCCAGCAAGCTGAGATCATCCTGCTTCCGACTCCCCGACCCTGGGGTTATAGGCATATGAACTGTGTGAACTTTATACCTGGGTTCTGGGGATTTGAACTCAGGCCTCATGTTTGTATGCAAGCACTGCATTGATGAAGCCATCTCCCAGTCCCATCTCTTGAACTCTCATAGGTCAAGATCTCCAACTAGTGTTGTTTTTTTTTTTTTTACTTCAGTCTAAAATACTTTTCTTTCTTAACACTCAAATTTTTTTCAGATTCTGCTTGTCTAGATAAAATTCTTTAGTGCATCTTCATTCTGAAAAACATTTTGACTGGATGTAGCATTCCAGGTTGGAATATATTTTTCTTTAATCCTTTCACATTTTTGTTCTCTTGTCTCCCGCTTTATCTTGATTCAGACAAAACATCTCTAGTGAACATTTTTACACTTAGTGTTTCCTCTGGCTCTTCTGGATATCTTAATGATTGATTGTGGTGCTCTTGGTGCGGTTATCATAATGTTTAGTCAGATTTGGGTTAGGTTGGTGATATTCTTGAGTTTGTGGATTTAAATTGGAGAGTAACTAGCTATTGTTTTCTCAAACCTCTCTCCTTCTCCTCTTTCTCCTTTTCTCCCTCCTCTTCCTCCTCCTTTTTTTTTTTTGTTTGTTTGTTTTTTGTCTTTGTTTTTCCAAGATAGAATCTCTATAGATAGCTCTGGCTGTCCTGGAACTCACTCACCCTGGTCACTCTGTAGACCAGGCTGGCCTTGAACTCAGAGATCTGCCTGCCTCTGCCTCCTGAGTGCTGGGATCAAAGGTGTGCATCACCACCGCCCGGCGGGTATCTTTTTCTATCTCATTATACAGATAATAAACTTCTTGATGTTACCAGCCTAGCATGGAGGCTCTTTCTATGTGTTTTAGTATTTTTCTCTCTGTATATTTTCTTCTTATATTTTCAAACTCAATGACCTTTTCTTTTTGCATTGTCAAATATACCATGTAAGACAATTCAGCTAATGTTCTATTTTAGATAGTATATTTTCTGTCTAAGAAAAATCCTTTCTTAAGTACTAATTTTTGACATTATGCCTGTCTTTGAATTCATACACACACTTTCAACATTGTTTTAAGGTCGTTTCATCTCACTATCTGTGGCTTTTCTAGGTCTTGCTTGAGCTACAACTTACTGTCTTTTTTTTTTCATGTCTGGTGACCTTTAATTGGGTTCTGACCTTGTCACTCTTATATTAAGTGTTTGAAAGCTGGATATGTTTGCACATTTCCTTAATCCCAGCACTTGAGAAAGAGAGGCAGGTGGATCACTGTGAATGCAAGGCTAACCTGGACTACACAGCAGGTTTTTAAACCAGCCAGGTCTTTGAAAAACAGTTTAAATTTAGAGTTTTAAAGTTTGTTTTATAACTACAATCTTGATCGTGTGTGTGTGTGTGTGTGTGTGTGTGGTATGCATGTGTGTGTAGAACTTGGAGTTGAACCCTGAGTCTCAAACACTTCAAACACAAGCTTTGACATTGAGCTGTATCTTCTTGATTTTAAGTTGTATCCAAGGTAAGTCTGGACTATCTTAGCTTAGTATTGAGATATTGCTCTTCTTGGCTCCTACTGTTTACTGATATCTGTTCTGAGTGGATGGGACTGGGATGTTTTCCAATCCTGTGTAAACTCTGGTTGTTATTCAGCTCATATTATTCCTTGTTCAGAATTGTGGACTTTTCCCTGACTTGTGCATAGATTAGTTTAACCTGACTGTGGCTCTCCACAGGCTCCTGGAGTTCTTTCTCTGCACAGCTCTCTCCTATCAAATTTCAATGGCCTATAAGTCTTACCTGCCTCAGCTTCCCTTTTCTGTCTCCTCAAATTAGAAAGGCTGCCATGCTTTGCTGGCATGCTTCTTTTTGCTGCTGTTTGGAAATTGCCTCCGGACCAAAAGTCATGACGATTTTGTAAAATCTGCATTGTTTCTTCTTTCAGGGCAATAACAGTTCTGCACTGCATCTAGTATATGTGTGTGTGTGTGTGTATTCTAATTTTTTTGTTGTTGTGGAGAGAAAAAAACTTCATTTAAGATGCTCTTTTTATGACCCAAAGTATAAGTCTCTTTCCCAGCTCCTTGTTTTCTTCTATGTTTTACACTCTGCATTTTCACTACACACACTGGGTATGAGTTTCTGTCTTGTGAGATGCGAGTCTCACAATATAGCTGTGCAAGATCCTTGTTCCAATGCTTCTTGTGCCTCAGTTCCTCACATTACAGGCATGTGCCATAGCACTGGCTTCTTTTTGTTGGTTTTGCTTGGGATTCATTGAGATTCCCAGTGACTTTAACTAGTTCTAGAAAATTCTCAATCATACTTTCTTCAATTATTGCCCTTTTTGATCCTTTTGTTCAGTAGATATTCTCATTCTAGCTTCTACATCTCTCAACACCCTTCTACATTCTCATACCTTTGACTCTCTTTACTGTATTCTGGATTTTTTCTGACCTGCCTTCTATTTTACTAATTCTCTTTTCAACTGGGCCAAATCTATTGTTGTATGCCCTCTACTCATTCTGTTTCAAGTCCACTGGGTCATCTTTTATATTCCCTGACAGTCGTTTCAAGCTTGGTTTTTAAGTGTTCCTAGTGATTCCAATCTCTGAAGCCTTCATGAACTTGTTTTTTGCCATCTTTGATTTTCAAGAGTCTCAATCATGATCTCCTCTTTACATATGTACTTGCTGGATGCCTTTAAAGAATTACTTGTGCAGATTTTGTGACTCAAGATGAAGGTATCTCAATGAAGGAAGATTTGCCATAGGAAGTGCAGGTTTAGAATCATTTAAAACTCAATTCAGGCTGGAGGTTTTCTTTGGATTCTTATTTAATATAAATTTGGGCTGCAGCTCTGAGTTGCTCTGCTTACTGCCCAGAAATCTTTCTTATAGTCACTTTTGGAGGAGCCACCTGAGGGTGGATGTTTCCATTTTTCATTAGGAATGAGTCTCCCATCAGGGTCTCAATTCTGGCCAACCCTGAGCTATGGCTCCTGAATTTAGGCCTCAGAATGAAAGTCCAAGTTTGCCTCTATCAGCAAATACCTTCTGTTTAAAAGTAGTCATGTCGTCCCACTTACTACTTAGAGTTTTTACTTTCCATTAGCTTCCATAACATCTTGTCAGTTTAGATGCTTTTAAGATCTTCTAAATATTTTATCTAGCATTTTTAGGTGTTTTCAGCAGGAAAGTTGATTTGAATAACCTAGTTTGTAAAAAAAAATGAAAACCAACCAGATTCCGTCAATCTGTTTTATAATACAATCTGTTTATATACAGCCTTATAAGTAATGAAATTCAGTGATATTATGGGTGTTTGTTGTTTGGAAGGGGAGTTTTGGGGGCTTGCAAGTTAATGTATTATCAAAAAATTTCATGATATGGCAATTTATACAGGTTCAAACATAAATCAGTCTCTTCTTTTCTGAGAATTTATTTTGGGAAGATAAATTTTCACCTCATATTTAAACATACATGGTAAACAAAAAGTATTTCACAGCCCAGGAGGTGGCTCAGAGGGTAAACATTTTTTTTTCAAGATAGAGTTTTTCTGTAGCCCTGACTCCTGAATTTGCTCTGTAGACCAGGTTGGCCTCAGACTCATAGAGATCCTCCTGCCTCTGCCTTCAGAGTGCTGGGTTTAAAGGTGTGTGTCACCACCATTCGTAGTAAAGGCTCTTGTTTGCAAACTGATAGTCAGAATTTAATCCCCAGAAACCACACTGCAGAAGGAAAGAACCGAATCTGTCTGTTGTCCTTTGATCACATGTGTACTGCCACACATGGACACACACATACACACAAGTAAATGTCAAAAGAAATTAAGAAGGGAGTGTTTAACATCAGTCTTTTCTTCTCTCTCCTCTAGCTCTTTAGGGACTTACCCCTCCCTCCCAACCCTTAAAAAACCCTGTTATTCAGCTGCTTAGAATAAAGCACTTCTGTCCCTGCTCAGGGTAAGTGGTCCAGACAGTCAATGTTTCTTATTCTTTTCTAGTCCACAGTGGTAGTCATCATAAACACACACACACACAGGCACACAGGTACACACATGCACACACACATGCCATACACACATGCACACACACACAGGTACACACATGCACACACACACAGGCACACAAAACACACACGCACACATGACCAAACAACCTTATAAATTACTGCTCATGTGGCTTTTTATTTTACGATGATTGTTATGAAGTATAATGACCAATATATTGTAGAAGAAAAGTAAGGTCTGTTTAGAAAGTGGAGACTATCTGGTTCCTCATGGAAAATTTTCTATTCTACTCACATGAGGCCTGGAAATTTCAAGGGAAAAAAATGAGCAAAAACTTACTGAAGGACGTTCTTCAGTAACTTGTACCAGTGTGAGCCAACCTTTCCATTGTAGAACAGGGATATATCCCTAGGCTGCTCCTGAAGGCAGCTGTGCACAGGGTACCAGGTCTCAGGCTTCTGCTGGAGTCACCTTCTCATCCTTCAATCCATAACAGCATTTCTGTGGACATTTCAAATGGATAAGGAGGTGTGGGAGTCCTTTTCCTCTTCCCTATACATTCCTCCGCATTAGGATGGCTCTACCCACATATTAAAATGGAATGTTTCCATGTCAAGTATGTCTTTCGCTCACTCTTCTCCAAGTCTGTGATTTCCCTGCTTGTAAAGTTCTGCCTGTGCTATTGTAAGAGGCCAAGAAAAATAGGAAAACACAAATTCACAATGTGGTTTTTTTTTTTTTTTTGGATGAGGGAGTTCTTATAGGTGATCTCATTCAATATTTGCACATACAATCAGAATGGAAAACCAGAGAAATCATAGAGGCCCCAAGGTCACTAGCCTACCCTAGAACCCCCAGCTTGGGGATTGCAGTTCTTACACATCACACTGTACTGTATGGCTGCTTCCCTGTACATCCTCTAGGAATTTTCTTATTCACATTTCATATTTAGAGACAGTGAGGCAGGAAGAGCAAACTAAATAAACTTCTTTCTACTTTTGCTAAAGGAATTGGGAAAGGCTGGGGATGTAAAGGGAGTGGAGAGTTAAGAAACTCAGTCTCGAAAGGGACAGTGGGTCAGGGTTTCAAAGTAGTAGACAGTAGAATGGATAAAGAGGAAGGGTAGCTGAGGTGGAGACGGCTGGGATCTCCATACAGCAAGAGATGTGTTGGGGAAGGGATATGTTAATAACAGCGATAATATGGATGGTAGAGCACAGGCCAGTGATGCCCAGGGAAAGGCGGCACTAGTCAAGCAACAAGAATCTGTAGAGCTTAAACTAACGTCTGAGAATAACCGTAAAGGCAAAGAGGCACGTTTGGCTGGAATGTATGAGAATCATGTGGATTTTCCTTTCTATGGTGAGGAGAAATAGACTGGAAATTTTATAGGAAATTAAGATGAGGTTAGGCGGCAGTGTTAATCATTTCTTAACAGAAAGAAGCTGAGAACTCAGAACACCTTGAAACAAGGTCTAAAGGAGACACCCTTCAGTCTGGGATGAGTTAAGTTCAGTCCTGCCTGGAGGCAGAGGGAGGGATGAAGTGTCCTGTCATAGAGTCTGGAAGTCTGGATCAAGGCCGATTCATGGAAACAAAGCATCTCATTATAGAGAGGGGTTGAGAACAGCAAAAAATGCTCCAACCTGTTTGCCTGGGGCTTCCAAGTAGTGCAGAAGTTTTCTGGCTTGATTAATTTTAGACCCTGGTTATAACAAGAAGAGATTTCAGTTAAACCAGAAAGGATTGGTTGTGACACCAAAGAGACTGGATATGGTTTACTTAGGAGGTTAGCCCTGGAAGTAACCAGAAGGAAGAGTGTAGATAGCACTGGAAATAGAAACAGAGACGGGGAATTTAAAAGGAAAGGAAAGAAAAAAGGATCTCTATGTTTGGGGATCCAGAATTCATCTCAACGGCCTTAAGCTTGTGAGGGAGGATTGGTTAAGTGAGGGTCCTCCCAGCCTAGTAGCTGTCCAAAAACTCACTTCTGGGAACCACGGTAAAGGCTGGGTGTGTCTGAGCGTGTGCTGAATTCCTGGCTTCAATTACAGACTACCAGGCGACTGGAGAGTCTGTCATTGCCGATGTCATCACATTTACAAGAGTCATAGGTACCCTCTCAGGTAGGCTCCAGGAATGAAGGACTCTTCACAGCTG
This sequence comes from Mastomys natalensis, assembly GCA_021653895.1. NCBI lineage: Eukaryota > Metazoa > Chordata > Mammalia > Rodentia > Muridae > Mastomys > Mastomys natalensis. Next base: position 18,910 of record JAJTUV010002493.1, read on the forward strand.
CCACCAGCTGCCCCACCCCCACTGTATGCAGAGGCAGAATCTCAAGAAGGTGGAGCTGAGAAGCTGTTGTTGTGTCCCCTCATTCCAGCCAGAGGGGTGGAGAATTTTCCACGTGTGTCCACCGCTCGAGTCATGGCCTCCATGTTGCAGAGCAGGTTGGGCTGAACTTAAGAGCACAATATTCTCACTTTCAAGAGGTCTTCCGTAGGGACAGATTTTTGTGTATCCAGATGGAGGTAGAAGTGTTGTCAAGACCTCCTTCACATGGATCACTCCGTGATTCTTTCTTGAGCAGTGAATTGTTTTCTTCCCATTGAAATCTTTTCAAATTCTTTTCCTACCAACATCCCGGGGATTCAGAAGTGACCAGCCTACCTTCTTCATGAAATTATTCTTAGGCCTTGCAGATTGCCATCAAAGATAAGCATGAACTACCCTGTCCCCAGAGTAAAATTCCCAACTATCAGTTCTTTCCACATTCCTCTCTGACTCACAATCCCAACCCCCAACTGTGTCCTGTAAGTTAGTGGGCTGAGAAATCTGCTGTATCTGGGACACAGCAACTGGAATAAGAATATCTGTCTTGATAGCCATGACCCACTTTCTCCCGTCCACAGCCCTGGATCACTCCCTGGACTGTGTCCCGGGTATTATGATGAGATACTTCCAGAGACGGGGAGAGGCTAAATGGTCAACAAGGAATTTACCAAGGGCTGCCAGGCTTTGTGGTTCATCTCCACAGCACAGCATCCTCTTAACAGCTAAGTAAGGGACACTTCTCATCCTCCAAGCAAAGATACAACTGATTTTCTTATTTGTTGAGTGTCTACCATGTACCCAGTTCTGTGTGAGGTGTCATGATGTAAAAGGTAAACATGAGCCTAATGTGTAGCTTCACATCGAACAGATTCAAGCTGAGCATGGTGGGATGTCCCTTTAATCTCAGAACTCGGGAGGCAGAAGCAGGAGGGTCTCTGTGAGTTAGAGGCCAGCCTGGTCTACAGAGCTAGTTCCAGGACTGCCAGGGGACCTTGTCTCGAAAACAAACAAACAAAACCATCGTATAGGTTAAAAAATGTAATTTATGCAGTGAAGAAAAATGTGAAATAATATGCATTTATTTCACCTTTGGACAGCAGCATAGTCTGTCTGTCTGTCTGTCTGTCTCTCTCTCTCTTTCACACACAACACACACACAACACACCAGCTATGTCTGTCTTCAAGGTTTTCTGATCTGTATTTCTTATAAAATATATTTAATTTATTTTGTGTGTATTTATGTGTGTATATGCATATAGGAACACATGTGGAGGTCAGAGGACCACCTGTGGGAGTCAGTTCTATTCTTCTACCATTTGAGTCTCAAGGATTGAACTCAGGCTTTGTGGCAAGCACCTTTTATACCTTTATCTTCTGAACCATCTTACTGGCCCTGGTGCTTTTTTTTTTTTTTTTTTTTTTTTTTGAGACAGGACCTCACTATGTAGACTAGACTAGCCTCAAACTTACAGAGCTCTGTCTGCCTCTACCTCCTGAGTACTGATATTAAAGGCCTACACTACTCGAGAAGCCATTCTTCTTAGCTATGAAACAGTATTTATCATCATCATCAGTGTGTATGTGTGCACATGTGCATGAAGTACATGTGTGGAAGTCTCTTTCTATCTTTATGTGAGATCTGTGGATCAAATCCAGGTTGTCAGTCTTACACAGCAAGGATTTTATGCACTGAGCCATCTGTCTACCTCCTTAGGTTTTGAAAAAGGGAGATTTAAGGTTTGAGGACTTTGGTTACTTCCTGACTAAGTCACTCCACTAATATGAAGTAGGAACAAAGACTATTTACAATATGCACTGGTATCAAAGGAATGATGACCACGGAGAGGAGATACCTGAAGAGATGGGATCATGTCACCCTACTTTTCTTTCTCTATGTCCCATTCTGAAATGATTGAGTTCTGAGCTTGAAGTCAGACATGTGAGAATCTACTCATGTCATACTATCTCCAAATGATAAAGATAATGGCAACCGCCTCACCCTCTAGCTTCAGAGGATGGGGAGGAACCACACAATTTCCTTAATATTATAATCTGTCCAAGAGTTCTGTGAGGATCCTATTCCTTCTCTTACTACAATATGAAATTTCTTAGAAATCTGTCTTTTATATCTAAATATGCAAAGGATCGAGAGGCAGGCACACTGTAACTTTCCTCATTCTAGGAAAATTTCCTTCTGCTTCAGAAATTCCAATAGATGTCCAAGGTAAAAATAGAACAAAAGGGAGGTAAAGAAGAACCCTTCCTTTTTGGTAGTCAGAGACCACTCAGAGGCATGCTGGGAAATTCCAGAGGCAGTTCCTAGGTGGTTCTTTCTCCTCAACACTTACTCCAAGGACTCAAACAGTGTCCAGACTCAAAGTGTGAAACATTCATTATCTTTTGACATAAAGCTATGTTACACAGAAAATACAGAAGGATACAAAAAGCAGGTAGCTTGGCAGGTTAATTGTTTTGGTAGGTCCCTTTCCAATTCCTGAATAGAACCATGTGAGATGAAGCATTTGGAGTCCATTAGGACAAATAATTCAATTGCCATTTAAGCAGTATTTCAGAAAAGACTAAACCAGGCTTATACAATTGATCTCTGTTCTTTACTTCATGCTTGTGAAGCACATTAGTCATAATAGAGTCCTCAAAATGTTAGTTTTCCTCAAAAAAAGAAGGAAGAGAATAAAACACCAACCCTGGAATTATTTTATTTTATGACTTTGCTTCCAGCTACAAGAGGGTACCCCAGAATAGACATTAAGCTCTTTTACCAATTGAAAAATAAATCTCACTGGAACCCATTTTTAAACTTTTCCTATTTAGATCTTGAGTCTTAGCTAAGATAACGCACTTACTGACTCCACCACCATACTCTTTCTCATGTTTAAAACCCTGGTTGTTCAATGTCTCTGGAATGCTGTCTTTAGTCTCTGCTTCTTCCTCATCTCGCAGTGAAACTTACCTCCAAACCATTTCCATAGAAAACTATTTCCTTACTAATTCCAACTCCAACTGAGATGGTTTCTTTCCTCAGCGTTGCCTAACTGGTTTCAGTAATATTTAACTGCATAAAGTCTGTATGTGGATGCACATGGGAGATTGTGGGAGATTGGGAATATCTATCTCATTTTCCCCCTTAGGGTTCTTCAGTTATTGTTAAAATTGTGTTTGGGATAGACAAAGTCCTTCCGTGTCAACTTCAGAGACATGGGCCAATGACAGAGCAATGCTCCAAATGGAAAAAATGACTAACAGAGGGGAGAAACCCCAGCTTTGTACTCCAGAAGACTTCTCTCTTTCCACATTATTTGAGAAAGTTAGTTCAAGCGATCCTTAGTGTGAGAACAATATTTAAACTCCCACCAAGAAAGACCATCAAATGTGAGGTATATCCAGGAGAGAAATGCAGAAACTTAGGATAAGACTGAGAGCGAGCATGAGGTCAGCAGGTTCGGAATTTCTCTCTGCTATTCTTGCTAAGGTGGGCTGACTCTTCTAGCAAGAGAAAGCCATTGGAAGTCAGAGGGATATAGGAGAAGCTTCTAAGAAAAGTGGTATTCATGTGAGGAAGTCCCCATGTGATAGGAAGCAAGACAGACAAACACAAAGAATCAGAGGTAGAGAAGATGTAGGTTTGGGGCATTTCTAGATGCCATCAGGGAAGACTTCCTGGAGACAGAAGAGGAGATAATAGCTCAGAGTCTAGCATGCTTAAAGCTACAGGATTGAGAACAAAGAAGTGGAACTGTATATGTCAAGCATCAGGAACGGATTCAGATAATTATGGACAAGAGGGAACAACATAATAGCTTATCTCAGAATAAAAGGCTTTGTTGAAGGTTAGAATGATATGGTGGAGGTGAACAGTTGTCAGGAAGAACTAACAGGGCACCCAAAAGGGTTGAGTTTGTCTTTTCTTCCGTACACAGGACATGCATAACAGAAATCACTCTCCTACGGCCAACCAGAAGGAAGTATAGCAGTCAGCCTTTCCTTAAATACTCCAGCAGGAAAACTGCTGCCAGTGACATTACTGAAGCATCCAGAAGCAAGATCTGTGCCAAGAGTGAAATGGGCTCATTTAAGCAGGTACGTGGCTCTTTTTGCTGACATGCAAAACCCTGTTGTGAGCTATTAGCCTTCCCATCCTCAGCTGCCTCTGCTGGTCCTGCTTTCCTCCAGGTGGACCTGTGCACACATCCCTTCATTCCTTTGCCAAATAGGAACACTACATCTCAACCCAGTTCGGAAACTTTCCAAGAAGAGCTGTATTAGAATCTGTTCTGAAATTCATCAAGTCACTGGCTCCATAACATACTGTTTTAGATGCTCTTGTTTTATCACATACAAAAATGGAAACTACTCAGGCCTGACCTAGGCTGAGGAAAACCAAGTGTAGACAGAGTGAACAATTTGGTTCTCTTTTCCTAGTTCATCTGTGTATTTTGGATACCTGCTATGCAGGGCAGCATGCTAAGCATAGGAATACACCGTTCAGAAATGCATTATCTTCAACCCCTAAAATCTCACAAACTAGTAAAAAATATAAATATAACAAACACAAATATAAGTATGTCAATAGAAAAGTGTTGTAATCAGATGTTCAAATAATACAGCACTGAAGTTAGGGGAAGGACAAAAAAAGTTATCACCAGAGATCTGGGATGCAGTTTGGGGTAAGATTTCCAACCAGACTAAAGTAATCAAACTTTAATACATTGATAGAGAAGAACAACAGCCAAGACAGAAAAAACACCATTGCCAAGGTCTTGGGACAAAAGAGGATGGCAGTTTAAGAACCTCAAAGCAGACTTGTAAGGTCATAGTCTGGGTTACATAAAGAGTTGTAGGTATAAATATAGATCCTGTCAGCATGGAGGGTCCTGAGCACTTGAATTTTATTCTTTGTACTGGAGAACCAGATAATTGAAACAGATGAATTTTATTTCTTGGAAATTTCCAGATAACTGATTTTTAGGAAGTTTGAGGACCTGTAGTCTTGCAGTTGTCCCAGGGAAAATGAGATTTTATGTTAAACTGATCATGGAAGCTGCTTTTTTATGAAATCCATCTGCACATCTACAACTTTACCACCGTGGTTATAAAAAATGAGGGACCAAAGTAACTGCAAAGTATCTCTTGAGAAGACAATTAGCAGAAGAAATTTTTTTTTTATTCCTCCATAGGTAATAGTGCTAGCTTTGTACTCACTGTAAAGGTTCATGGCTGTGCAAAGTCTCTTCAGAGACATTGGGGAAGGTGATGAGATTCAGAGACAAGCACGTGAGCTCTGGAAGAATGGAGTCCTGCAAACCAGTTAAGACTTGTCTGGTAAGTTCATGGACCATGAACACCAGTAGGAAATGGACAGGGATAACAGGGAGGACCGAGAAGCCATCCATACCTGGATTTGGGAAAGAGGAAAGCAGCAGCCTGAATGAATGTGTAGAGACAAGTATGAGCAGGTACATGTGATGAGCGTGAGAGACAGGACAGATGAGCACAGTTGGGATAGAGTGTCTGCAACAAGAGCTAACAAGGACTGGTCCATAGACCAGACTCCAGCAGAAGGCCAGCTCCAACACCAGACACTCTCTTGCTTCCTCACAAAGAGGCAAGGATTTACTTCAGCCTCCATTTCCCCCTTATATCTTCATGAGACTGGCTTACATTTCTAGTTGTTCTGGAACCTTGACTCATCCTTCCATAATGATTATGAGTCTCCTGGAGTATGATGCTGTCTGTCATACGAGGAACAAGGGAGGTAGAGCAAAGGAGATTATTAGGCCCAAAGTCAAATTATAGTTAAGACTAAACTCTGCCTGTGTTCTTCGGGCTCTACTCCTTGTCTTCCTCTTCCTCTGTTGCCCCCTGGATACTGTACAGGGTTGTTGAATCAAGCTTAAGCCAGGGGAGGGAGTGGTCAGTTGTGGAAGTAGCAGCTGTTACAGACTTCAGAAGTATAACTCACTTTGGGTTAGCTGCCAGACTCCCTAGGTGAGTGCCCAACAGTTTCCTTTGTAATGCCAGCTAGATTCACCCATACAGGTGGCCACAGTAGAAATGTCCTCGAAAGCTGTCGACCAACCATTCCGAGCAACTGGTAAAGCCATGTTGATCCTGCAAAGAATGAAGTCTGTTTCTGCTGAGTATAGCAAAACTTTCATACTACCCAACTGAAATTAGAAGCTGGGGACCAAGGCGTCCCTGAAACCCTGCTGGAGAATCTCTCCCTCCTGTTCTCTCTAATCTCCGCATTCCACGCAGAAGGCAGTAACAAAGGGACGGCCCCACACCCTTCTGTAGAAAAAAGGTACATTTTGGGATGGTTTGGAGGCACCAAAATGGTAAGCAATTTTAGGGTACAATTAAGACCTGGCTGCTCAACCCTACAATAAATTACCATCAAAGGCACTCGCACGTCAATAGGGGAAAAACACATGTGCTTGCAAGACGATGTGTGTTTGATGCTCATAAAAAAGATAAAAATATAGGTCATCATCATGTAACGAGCTTGTAGGTGTCAGAACGTGTGCTGCTGGGGGAGGCAGGGGAGGGAAACTGGAGGGGATAAGCAAACCAAGGGCTGGAAGTTAGACTCCTATCCCCAAGCCGGTCCTTCTGCTTGATGGTGATAGATGGGCAGCAAGGGGCTGCAGAAGGAAGCCTTCTCATTCTCCATTTCCTGACACATCTCTTTCCCTATTCCCTGCCCCCCCACTGGATTTCTCACATATTAATCACCTCTGCCATTTTGAAATCAGCCGGTCCAGCTATTATTCAAGCACTGTTAATGATACCATTGGCCAAGGTATCAATTAGGCAAGTTGGATAAGAAAGGCAGAAAGTAGAGCTGGCCAGAGAGCAGAACATGGGTCTTCTCTGGTGCAGGCAACCCACAAGGCAGCAAAGGCTCCCAACTCACTCTCACACTGACTCTCCCCAAAGGCAACTATGAGTGCAAGGAATTCTCCAGATGGACCAGAAGGACACCATGTGTGCCTTCCTTCATATTCTGCATGCTTGCCTCGATAGCTGGCCCTGAAATGAGCTACAGCCAGTCACACTGAATCACTCTCAATGTGCAGGCAAAAGCCACATGACCAGCACAGGACAGAGTATGCTTCCACAACTAAAGCCTGGCATTTTGGGTAAGACAACCTCAGCCATGTTTGTGTACCCCATCATGGTTGGAATTTCTTCTCCCCACAACAAGCATTTAGGATTTACTTTAGAATCAAATTCTACATATTCTCAGTTGAGAACATTTTTTGAAATAAAAGTCTTTTTAACAAGAGTCAGCCTCTTAGCTTCCTCCCACTCCAGAGTGTTCATCAGGCTAAGAGTTCCAAATGACCAGAGCTAAACCATTCTTTAAAAATTAAACATAATGTGTATCTATGGGCACACACATTATGGTGCATGTGTGTGGTGGTCAGTTCTCTCCTTCCACCATGTGGGTTCTGGGGATTTGAACTCGGGTTGTCCCGCTGGGCAGCAGGCACCGTTACTTACTGAGCCATCTCAGTAGCCCCAGAGCTAATTCTTGTTTCACATTATCTCATTTGTTTTGGAGAGCTCTCCACTTCTTGCATATATGTTCTGTCAAGAAAGAATTCTGTCAGCCTGGCTGTTCAGAACAAAGGGATACAACAGGCCAGGATTCTGGAGGAAGAAAAGGAGCCAGGATTAGGATCAAAATCAGCATAGGAGGGGTTAAATTCCTTCCCGGTGTACACAGAGGCAGCTTTTGATTCTAGAGTCCATCCAGACTTCGGGAGCCTCTCCCCAGCTCTTGGGCGCCTTTCCAACATCCAGACGAAGCAAGTTTCTACAGTATTCCTTCTACCTTGAGCCTACCAAAACCTTCAGGTAGAAGGCCAGAGTTTCACCCATTTAACGTCAGTGGATCCAGAGAAGGAATACTCAATCCCAGACACCACCACAACGAGAAATCAATGAGAACATTTGCATTTGGATCCTTGAAGACCCACCACCCAGGAATAATGAGGGTACTTCCCAGAACCCATCTCAAGACAGACCTACTTCAGTTTCCCTCTGCCACATTCTCCGTCTTGTTTTATCTGCTCTTTCGTTTTTCCTGCAACTTTCACCCCAAGCCCAACAAAGCCCTGTACTATGGTGACTGATGGAAAAATAAATACATTTTCAAAATGGAGCAGCCATTAAAAGTGAAGAACAATAACAATAAAATTCCAGTTACTGAGGAGGGCCCCTAAGGGCAGGAACTGTATTATAAGGATTTAAAATGCTTTATTGAGATGTATTTCACATACTGCATGATTCACCTATTTAAAGTATACACAGAATTCAGTGGTTTCTAGTATACTCACACACCTGTCCAGTCATCACCCTGAGAGGAAACCTGCATCTGTTAGCATCACTTCCCATTTCTCCTCAACAACACTCATCCTTGGCAGCCACCAAGGTGGTCTTTCATTAGACATTTCTCTACTCTAAACGATTCAAATAAACAGAATCATACGGCACATGGAATTTACGTGTTTGGAAGTTCATATGGTGACACGTGTCAACACTTCACTTTTTTTTTTATTGCCAAATAATATTTTATTTCAACGTCTCCAACATCAGCTGACGTAGGTTACTTCCACTTTCAGCTGTTGTGAATATTCAGACTGAGCTTTTAGGTGGACTCATGGCTTCTTTCCTCCTGGGTGGAAAGTGGAACAGCTGGAGCTGCAAGACTGATTTTCCAAAGAGTGACATGGCTTAATATTCCCATCAGCAATGTATAGGAGGTGTAACCACTCCAAATCCTCATTGGCATTTGCTATTATCTCACTTTTGTTATTGTTACCACAACCTCCCTAGCAGATACGAAGTAGTATTCCACTGTGCCATTTGTGTTCATTGTGTGTATACGTACATGTGTGTGGATGCATGTGGAGGCCAGAGGTCAATGCCAGGTGTCTTCCTTGGTTATTCTCTACCTTATTTTTGAAACAGGTAATCTCATTGAGTTATTTGTCTAGACTGTGTGGCCAGAAAGTCTAAAGATCCCCCTGTTTCTACTAATCCAGCTCTGGGGTTATAGGTGTGCACCACCACACCTAGGTGTTACATGAGTGATGGGGATTTGAACTCAGGTCCTCATGCTTGTATGATAGGTACTTTCCTGGCTAAGTCAGCTGCCTAGCCTTTTGTAGTTTTGATTTACAGATCCTTGAAAGCTAGTGATGCAAATTTTTTGTGAGTTCATTGGCTATTTGTATGTGTTGCTTGGGTATGTATGAGGGGATCTATTCTATGTTTTCAATTACTAAGTTTCTAATTCTTTGCCATTTTTAATGGGGGCATTTGTCTTTGAACCATTTGAGTTAATCTTTGTGTGAAATGTGAGGTAGAACTCTGGTTTAATTCTCTTATATGCATTTATCCAGTGATCCAAGGACTACTTCAAAAGACTATTAAATTCCCCATTAGAGTGTCATGACACTTGGTCAGAAATCGATGAATGGGAAATGTGAATGCTTACTTTTATACTCTCCATTCTTTCTTTGGGTAAAGATTTTCTGTCCTAATGCCTCTCCCAAGATTATTTTTATTGCTATGTTTTAATATCAAGAAATATAAAATTGTCTTTTATAAGTTGACAAAATTTACCTCCAATACTGATGTAGCCTTCCAAGCCAGACCTCTCTACTAAACAAGTCCTGTTAGCTTCTAATGCAACTGTAAATTTAACCAGAAAACAACTTGGTTCTAGTTTTTCAAGATTGTTTTGACTATGTGGGATCCTTTAGGTTACAGTGTGAGTTCTGAGTTCCAACTGCTGATTTCTGCAAAAATACCAAAGTAGATCTGAAAGTTTAGGAAGCATTGTGATGACCATGGGCTTTAAAATGATTTATTTATTCATTTTTCTTTTAAAAATCTTATATGTAGGTATTTTGCTTACATGTATGTCTGTCATCACATGAATACATGCCCTCAAAGGACAGAAGAGAGCCTCAGATTGCCTGGAATTTGTAATGCTGGGAATTGAACCCAGGTCCTCTGTAAGAGAAGCCACTCTTAACCACTGGGTCATCTCTCAAGCCCATTCGTGGGCTTTCTCACATTTACTTAGGTCTTCTCTAATTGCCTTCAACAACAATATTTTATAGTTTTCAAAGCGTGGAGCCTTAGACTTCCTCCGTTAAATGTATTCTCATTAATTTATTATTCTTGATGTTAATGCAAGTACTATTTTTTTAGTTCATTTCTAGATCTTTTACTGCCAGTATTATAATTTTCTTTTAAACACTAAGGGGCTATATTCATCAATTTTTCTGTTACTATAACCAGATCTGAGACAGTCAATACAAAGAGGAGTCTCTCATTTAAGTTGCAGCCCTTGATGTCTGTGGCCAATTTGTTTCCCTGTTTTGGGTCTGTGTTGAGGAATTTTGGGTCTGTGTTGAGAAGCGTATCATGGCAGAAAGTCTGAGGTGTAGCCAAGCTGATCACCTTCTTTCTAAGAGGCAAAAGAGAGAAAGAATAAGAGACTGAGATCCATCCAATCTTTTTGAGTGTATCCTTCCCTCACGATTTAAAAACCTCTCACTAGGTCCCACTTCCAACAGGGCCACACTTGGGACCAACATGTGAGCCTTTGGGAAATTTAAGAAACAAACTTCAGCAAGTGCTAAACATACTTACCTGCAGCAAACCTCTCTGTTACTGTGTTCTGGTGGGCTAGATGGGAATAAAGAGTAAAATCTTCTTTCCCAAGTCACAAGAAACTAAGAGTCTAGTTGATTGACACACACACTTTATACTTTTACTCTTTGCAATTTATTTTTGCAAAATTGAAAAATTATGGTTTTATTTATAGGTACAAAATGATGCCCAATTTATTGACACAGTGTAAAATAATTAAAAAGTCTAATTAACATATTCATGACCTCAAATATCTGTTTGTTTGTTTTTTATTTATATATCCATTAATTTATCATGGTGCTGGGAAACTAGGTATCTCAACTAATGGCACACATACACTCCTAGTAGCAAATATTTATCTACATTGCAAGGCAAAATGCATAGCACATACTAGCTCCTAAAAATTTTTTGGTATAAATATTTTTATTTATCTTCTAACATTTTGAAATATTTGAATAGCATTATATTTTATTATGTTCCTCCATGCCTATGCAATATTCAAATTAAAACCTTATTCTTTTGATTTATTTTATATCCTTTAAATAATTATTTATCTCAGGGCTTATATCTCCCCTTTTTTCACCCTCTCCCCAGTTCCTTATTACACTGGCCTATGATAACCCTATTTTACTTTCCTCATCTTTGAGTTAGATGTTTGATATTTCACGTACAACGTCGCAATAATTGTTTCTACAATTACTTTTGCCTCGTTGTTTTGAGGAAGAGTTTCATGTGGCCTAGTCTAGGCCTTGATTTTTGTTCGTAGTTGTCTAGACCTTGTAACTCCAGTTCGAGATTCCTGCCTTTCCAGCTTTCAAGTAATTAGAATTGTAAGAATGGTACACCTCCACTCAGCTAATAATGTATATGAATAGGCTGAAGGGGGACTGGAGGTTTTAAGAGCACTGCTGCTCTCTCAGAGGACCTGGGTTAGGTCCCAGAACCCACATGAGGCTCACAACCATCGTAACTCCAGTTCAGTAGGATCCAAACCTTCTTGGCAGCAGACAGTAATAGATACACATATGTATTAAGTAGCACATGGTACACCCACATACACACACACACATACACACAATTTTAAAAGGAGATTTTCACTTTACATGTCTCTCAAGGTATTGATTTAGTGCCACCAACAGATGTTAGCAAATAGATAAGTTAGGAAATATGGAACTACAAACACTAAGGATCAACCATAATCAGCATCAAGTATGTTGATCACATGATACAACTGGAGATCCTCACACACCATTTATTCATTTATGTGAAAGTAGCGTGAAGTCACTAGTATGTTGAAGTAGAGCTAAGTGGGAAGGAACACATGTCCTCGCTTCAGAGATATTACTGCCAGGTTAGGAAAACAGAATCTAGAATTCTGATCACAATGGAGAATGGCCATGATAAACACCATCCACAAAAAGCACATTGAGCAGTAGGTAGGGTAGGAGTTCTCACAGCCATTTTGCAGAAGAGACGACCATGGCAAACCAGAGTGTTAGCATCTAGAAGCAGAGAGCAAAGGCTCCTCTGGCCAGGGTCAGGGCTCCAGTTCTCACTAGGAGCTGTTTGATCAGACAGAGGAGGTCCACATCTTACCCTCCTGCCTTTGAGGAAAAGGAAGTGATAACATGATCAAAGGGAGACAGGTTCTGCTGTTCCCACACAGGCAGGACATTTTAGCTGATGCCGAGGTTCTTGTCAGGCTCCAGTACAGAAGCACATACAGTCTAGGGAAGAAGATGCCGTGTAGTTCCCAGACTCTGCCTGCTACCTACTCTTCTTGGCCCCAATACTTTCAACTTCTTTTCCAACATCAAGAAACCAAGCCTAATGGGCTATCTCTCTACTTTCATTTAGTTTTGTTGAGACAGGCTCTCACTCTATAGACCAGGTTTGCCTGGAGTTCACTGTGGACCAGGCAAGCCTTGAACCTATGCTGATTCTCCTCTCAGCCTCCCAAATGTTTGATTCTAGGCACAAGTCACCACACCAGGCCGAGTGAGTACTCCCAAGCTTCAGTCTCTTCAAGTGCTATCCAATCGGTCTTAAGTTTACAAAAATAAAAATAAAAAAAAATAAAATAAAAAAATACTAAAATATACCCAAGCTAGTGCCGTACTTACTCTCTTCTGAAATTTTAAAATACTTTTTAAAAAGTGTCATAGAAAATTGAGAAAGGGCAGTTTTACAAAAATTAAGTTAACAAGTAATTTATGAATGGGTTTTGGAAAGAAAACCTTGATTTTATTTCTCTTACACTGACAGGAGAAACCATATACTTTCCCAATAGGAATGTGGTAGACTGGTATTGGTCCTGAATCTTTCTCTAATTTTACCTTGACAAGTAGTGACATGGCCAAGCCACAGATTGCAAGGGCAGAGCCCAGACCAGATCCCAGACCTTCTGACTCCTATCCAATGCTTTGCCACTGCATTCCTGACACTTAATAAATACTCCATTAGTTTATTCAACAAACACAACATCACAGTCAGACTGAGAGACTAAAATAGAATCCCAGCTCTCATCTGCGTCTCTTGGAGAATTCATCCTCCACCACCCCAGCCCTAAAACAAGATTGGACTCTTCTGCCTTGCATGGTTGTATCTTCTGCATTATTTTAACTACATCTCAAACATATCATGCTTACCTGTTAATATGTGAGTTCATCCATTAGTACTATAAATATCTTGTAGATAATTGTTCTTTGCCACCCTAGAACCTAGCATGGTGCCTGGTGCATGTAGGGGCTCAAAAACCTTGAGCATATGAATATCAAGTCCAATATTCCTAGCCTCATGTCATTTCTCTGGTGTGGTACATGACCCTGGGATTGCCAAGAACCATCAAGTAGTGGGCTCCACTCTGTCACTGGTGAGGATTAAAGTGACAACAGCCATGATACTCACAGAACCATTTTGCCTGTCTTCAGGAATGCCATATCAAAATGGAGGTAGGATTTAAGATAAACAGCAGCAACTTCTTTTCATCTGTACTTAGTACAATGGGATAGCGGAGACCAAGCAATCCACAGAACCCCACTTCACTTCATTTTGTCCATGAGTAACCCAAGTTGTCTTTTTCCAAGGTTAGGTTGCTTTTATTTCTCATGTGCCTTATTTTGACTTCACCAAGAAGCACAGCTAGAAGAATGAGATGAGTATTTAAAGCCATGGTGTTATAGAACAGAGAGAGAGAGAGAGACAGAGACAGACAGAGACAGACAGAGACAGACAGAGAGACAGAGACAGACAGAGAGACAGAGACAGAGAAAGACAGAGAGAGAGGGAAAGAGAGAGAGACAGAGAGACAGAGACAGAAACAGAGAAAGACAGACAGACACAGAGACACAGAGATAGAAAGTCAGAGAAAAGATGAGTCTTATTTAAACTCATCAATATTCCTTCTCATAAAAAAACCTTCATAAATGGACCTGTAAAGCTAAAGCAGAGCCTTGGGAGACGCAGTCGTCATCTCAGCCCAGACTGTCCACAGGGGAGAAAGACAGCAGTGGATGTTTCCTGGCACTTGTTGTTGTCCATAGTGAAATCTGGGACTCCATCTCTCACAGGCAATAGGAGGAGATGAGGCTCTAGCTTATGGGCTCAGGCTCAGACTGACACCGTGCTTCCAAATAAAGGGACGTTGTACAAATTCAGTAAAGACTGGCTTGAAAACGAGTTTCTTAGCTGAGCTCTTTTGTGACAAATGCATGCTGGTATGTGTCTCGTACATAGATAGCGGGTACCTATCTGTTATCTCTGGATACTACCTAAGCTCAGTTTCTTCCCGCCAACTCTATGGTCCATCAAGTTGCTGTCAGTAAAGCCTAGAAGGAGTGCACATGTACATGCCCAGTGCCCATCGTGAGATTAATATCAATGCCCATTGCATTTCCTAGCTATTTCTTGAGTATTTTCCACTCTTCTCTCTGAAAGTATGCACACATGGGATGGACTCAAAGATCCTTGGATCTTCACCACCACCTATATCCTGAAAAGCAAACTGAGGTGCACTCAACTGAGTGAAATTATTGGTTGTCACATCTAGACAGCACCAAAATGGCAGAGGTTCTAGACCTAGACAGTGCAGATGATTCAAGTCTGAATTGCTTGTTCTGGCTGTCTGTGCAGATTCAGTTTCTTCCCTCTGAAAAACCTAGTATAAATAATGCCATAATAAACACCTATATACCAGTAGGAAACACACATTTCACCAATCTACATACTTGAAGACATTAGGATATTGGTGAACTTTTCCAAAAAAATGGCTACAATTTTTCAAATATATGCTTCAGATATCTCCATAATAGCGTCCATGCCCCACAAGGTTAGTGTAGTTATATAAATAAGTTTATACCTCTCTAATATAAGTCCACACATATATAAGCTTTAATATATATAAGCCTATATATATTTATGTGGTGGAATATATAGGGATTCATAGGCACATTTACATTATTTATTAGTTCATTTATTAGATTTTGATTAGACATGTCTTTTTTGGTTTATTACCTGGTTAGAATTTGGCCGCACACAGCACTACCCTCCCTCTTTCTATATTCCTGGCTGCTAGGAGGGCTTATGCCCTGAAGCCTGGAGGTGTTGGAGCAGCTATTCTTTTTTTAAATGAAAAGAGAGGTCAACCATGGCTTAAACGCATCCATAAACACTGCCCCATCTCCAAGAATGTCCTGAGAGCTTGTGTGCCAGCTACTCATACTGTACCTGGTTTGTCAGAGCATCTACTGTCCTTCCTAAAGACCCTTATCCATGTAAATAAGGGCAGTCCCATGACACTGTTGCCTCTCTTGGGGGTGAGAAAGAGGTATTGATGGGGACAACTATAGGTGACTATTGCTTCCTGGGTTTAAATACAAACTCAGAGTCAGCATAGACACGACAGGAAACCGCCCCTAGCCCTATGCTTACATATTTAAAATAACTATACAATGAGCAGAGCGTGGAGACAGCCACACTGGGCTTCATGTTCTTGTTTGGGTGCAGCCATCTATTTCTTCAATGGTTCTCAGCCCAGGCTGCATGCTACCATCATTGGAGAAGCTCTTAAAAGAGACTTGTGAAGGGTCCAGCTGAACCCAGGCATCTGGGAGGCATCTTCATTGGGCCTAAGTTCCCCAGCTGGATTCTAATCTATAGTGGTGATCAAGAGCCATCAGTTCACCTAAGCTAATTCAGAATAATTGTGAAGGAGCTCAGCTTCAGGGTTGATAGAAAACCGGAGTGATTCTCACCTGAAAATTAAGATTCCTTTCACACAGAGGCCAAAGATTTTGAGTTACAGTCAGGGGTGGTAGTGATAGATGTCAGGACCCATTCTCAGTTTAGTTATGAGGAAAACTAAGACACACGTGCATGTGTACACACACACACACACACCATGTGACTGCAAGCAACTTGAAACAAAAAAAAAAAAATTTAATTGAATTTCGGGGCCTGAGGAAGAGCCGAACCTATAATTATTTCTTAGCAAACCTGCTGAGCATAGGGCTTCCCTCCTCTGGGACGAGATGAGACGGGCCATATAATGAACCCTCTTTAATTAAAAAATAAAGTGTTTTAGGATAATCATATTCTCCAAGTTGCATTATTTATTTTTTAAAAAAAAAAAGAAAGGAAGAATGAATGATGAAAAAAGGTCCATTTTCAAACGCCAGTGTCAGGGGGCCTCGAATGGGCTCATCTCTCATTTAATTTCAAGATTTGAAATTAGATCCGTAAGGGGGAACTGAGTCCCAGCATTATTCCCAATACAGAACCAGTTCTTTAAAAAAAAAAAAAAATATTTATACCTACTTCTCTTAAAAGCAACAGGCAGGTTTGATGTCGCTAAGCAGACTGGCAAGAGGAGCTGGTTGAGTTTCCTGAACAGACTCACAGCCTCTCTCTGGCCCAGTTTTATGGGATTCTCTAATAAGGAAGTGTGTGGTTTATATTCCCAATTGGCAGCTCTTCCCAGATCCTGAGAAATGTTTGGGATGTTGGGAGACAGACTAAAGTGGGAAAATACTCCTCCATATTGTAGATACTGCAGGGGACTTGTGGGAGGGCAGAGGAAGGCATACAGTCTTGTTAACTAAAAATACCTCTCTTCAGGCAAGGGAACAATTTGAAGATGCCCATGGAGCTGGAAGCCAAGTTCCATATTTACCCCATAGGATAAAATATGAGGACTTCAGTTGTACAAGTTCTTTTTTAACTCTGTTTCTTTCTTTGGATCCTATTCCCTCTTCTATGGCTTCTGTGCCTAGGTCCCGCCCGGTCCTAAGATTTGGAGTCCCAACGGAGAGGCCTTTGTTTGAGGAAGCAGGAATGAATGCCCGGGGAAATCCAAGCAAGCACTGCATTATTTTCCTCCCCAAACTTTGTTCCTCCACTTCCCTGGAAGAAGGAGTGAAGGTCCAAAGCAGCAGAAAGGCCATGACTGCGGCTGACTTCATGCTGAAAATTACCTTTGGTGGTGCCTGCATGTCAGGATATGTCTGTGCTCCTGGTACAGGTTAGGGAGATGGCTTGCAGACAGCAGCTGCTCTAGCCCTTTAAGATGCAGCTCCTTCCCTAAACTGTGCAAACTCCACAGTTCTAGAAACACAAAGAACGTCTCTACTTGGAAAATATCTACTTCAAGTTACATTTAGACAAACAAGCACACACATGAGTGCAGGTGCGCACACTCGCGCGCACACAGACACACATGTGCACATTATGTCTGTAGCAGGAACACTCACCCTCTATGGTTGAACCAAAGCTAAAGAGGCTGGAAATGGACCCATGGAGGAGGGGCCTCACAGTCCACAACACAGAGAACTGTGCCCTACCCAGGTCTCCACCTGCCCAAGGAGAATTTTAGTAATTTTAATAAAACCAAATTAAATTCTAAAGTAAGACCAGTTGGTGATTCAGTAGGGATGGCCCAAGATCATTACGGTACAGCTATAAAATAAAAATTATAGAGATGGACAAGAATAGGAGCAAAGCAAATAAAATCACGTTAAAGGAAAAGAGAGGGAGCATGTCAGAGATGGAAAACTGTCAAGTGTTCGTGAAGATGGCCGTTTGCAGGACTCCCAGGGCAGAAGAGATTTCCTGTTCACCCTCTTCATCCTTGGCTTTGGAGAACCCCGAGGTCTGAAAAGAAAACTGGTATGCATCCTAGCTCTGCACATTGGTAAGGAAAGCGAGGTATTGAAGCCTGCTTCAGCTAAACTACTTCTCTACCAGAGCGCAGAAGGGGGCTGAGAGGCTTGTGTCAGAGGTGGTGGAGAAGCAGGCTAGAGGAGGCTTGCAGTCAAGGAGTTTATCTTTAAGTTGAGGGGGCAGGCTTAGCTTCAATACACCAATACAAGTCCTTTACATGCATGCTTCGTTTAGTTCTTTTGACGTATTTTATATTAGGAAAACGAAGCTCAGAGGCTTAAGCAACCTGCCTAGGGTGAAAAGCTATTGCCAAGAGCCAAGATTTGAACCCTGATCTTGCTCACTCAGAAGTCCATGTGTATTCTAACACTATTAAAGAGACTAGGCACAGCACAGGTATGTTTCAGTGAGATACAGATTGGAAAGGATCTTCTGTATGCCTGTTTGTCCAGCTCATGGTTCTTTATGCTGACTCCCCGCCCTGCTCTCTGGAGCCCCTTCCCTCACCTGAGAACTCCTTGGGAGGTTCTCCTTGGCTAAGGCTGGTTTCTTTCTCCCCTACCACCCCTGCTCTAGAAGAAGACATCAAAGATTGCGCAGGGCCATAAAGAGAGGGAGGATGTTAAGGAGGAGGGAGCCACC
Source organism: Mastomys natalensis (assembly GCA_021653895.1). Taxonomy (NCBI): domain Eukaryota; kingdom Metazoa; phylum Chordata; class Mammalia; order Rodentia; family Muridae; genus Mastomys; species Mastomys natalensis. The sequence goes on from JAJTUV010002493.1 coordinate 37,438, forward strand.
CTGTGCTCGTAAACTGGGTGGGTGGGGGGACCCACCCATTTGTCAGGCAACGCTGCATCTCACTTTCCCCAAAAAACTGAGATCTCAGCTCTTGCTTCAGGGCAGGGCGTTTAGGCAAAGTGCAGGTGGCCTGGGCAGGGGGGCACAGCCAAGAAACCGCAGCACCAAGTTACTCTGATATTGAAAGCGCAGCTCTCCAGCCTGATCCTGAGGTGCTGAGGCATTCAAGTGGGCCCCTTTGAAACCTTTGTCTGAGCTCTCGTTCAGCTCTTAGTCCTGTGGCTTAGGAGCTCTTCTTCCTGTCCTGTGCCTTATTATGGATAAGTCAACGGCTGCCTCTTACTTTGTGAAGTGGCTCCCTGAAGGTGACACTGTGTTGGCACACCACACAGAGCAGTCCGATTCTATGCCACAACAAGGCCACACGTCTTAAAGAGCAACAGACATACCAAAGAACCGGAGTCCCCACATCCCACTACGGCAAGCACCTACACAATATCTGTCTTGGATCTAAGTGGACTCAAATTCACTAGCTTGAGTGTTCCCTATGGACAGGAATCAAACCTCATCTTTATAGAATTCAGTGTGTGTGTGTGTGTGTGTGTGTGTTCATTCGTGTGTTCATGCATGCATGCCTGTGGCTACTGTATGCACATTGTGTGTATGAGCATGTGTGTGCCTGTGCATGTAGAAGCCAGAAGACAACACTGGGTGTCTTCCTCATTGCCCTCCATCTACTTTATTGAAACAGGGTCTCTGAACCTGGAACTTCTTGCTTCTGCTAGACTAGCTGACCAAAAGCTCTAGGAATCTACCTGTCTCTGACCTTCTCTACCTGTGCTCATAAACTGATTGGGTGGGGAGGGATTCAGTTTCCTTTCTAATATACCCCCAAGACCACCTGCCCATGAGGGGTACCACCTACAGTGGACTAGCTCATTCTACATCAATTATCAATCAAGAAGATACCCCCCACAGCCTGGCCTCTTTCTCAGCCTTTTATGTGAGTCCTGGGGATTTGAACCCTGGTGCACAGGCTCTTTATTGACTGAGCCATCTCCCAGCCTCAGCTCAGGGGTTCTTTGACGTGAGTCAACAAAACCTACAGGACAGAAGATGTCCGAATCTCTATGACAAGATTTGATGAGCATTACCACATCAAGTACTGTGTATGGTAGTTGGGAGGACATCTGGTTGGTTCTTGGGACATAGGCTGTATGTGGAATATTGTGCACTGGGACTCAAGCATGTGCAGTAAAGTCTCAGCTCCTCCTCTTTCCCATAGTTGGACAGATTATCTCACTATTATGTACTTCAGTTTCCTTATCTTTACTTGAAAAAATATAAGAACTGATACGGCAATAAAATTAAATAATGAGCAGAAAGCACAGAGTGCCAGCATTTACTAGTCTTTTTGCCAACATGACACAAGCTAGAGTCATCTGAAGAGAAGGAACTTCAATTGAGAAAATGCTCCCATCAGACTGACTGGTAGGCAAAAATGTGGGAACATTTCCTTGGTTGATAACTGATGTAGAAGGAGCTAGTCCACTGTAGGTGGTGCCCCTCATGGGCAGGTGGTCTTGGGTGGTATACCAGAAAGGAAACTGAGCGAGCCAGGAGGGATAAGCCAGTAAGCAGCATTCCTCCATCACTTCTGACCTCTGCTTCAGTTCTGGCTTCCAAGTTCTGCCTTGAGTTCCTGCCCAGACTTCCCTCAGTAATGGACTGTGGTGTGGATGTGCTAGCCAAATAAATCCTTTCCTTACCAAAGCTGCTTTTGGTAATTTTTTTTTTTTATCACAGCAGTAGAAAGAAAATGAGACAGTATATGTGGCAGGTAGGCTCTGACCAAGGCACTATAGAAGCCAGCAAATACTTCTAAGCAGCAAAAAGGTGGTGTAATTAATTAGAGCTACATTTTAGCTTTGGAAACACGCACAGAATGGCCGTAAGAGAGCATTAAAGGAAAGGAGTCCTGGTAAGGAGGTTGTACTACAGATGAAGCAAAAACACAAGAGCAGCAGTTAATCAGAGCAGAAGGGACACAAGCTTTCCATACTGTTGGAGCTTTGACTTCCCAGAGAGAACGTGAATGACCAGTATAATTTAAAAGCTGGACATGAGAAGAAAAGGCCAAAGGATTCTGTGTTCTTGAGACTGAAGATTATGGATTTGTGCTCTCAATCCATGAATGGAAAATACACTGGTAGCTTCCAGCCCGGCATCCAAATCCCACTCCCTCTCTCCCTGTGTGTGTGAATGTTGTATGCCTGTATCACATGTAGCATGTATAAATAACTCCTCCTTTCTCTAGTAAGAGAATCAAAGGGACATTTGTGTAACGACCCAGGCCCAAGAGAAAATCAGTAATAACCAGACTGATCAGATACGGCAACAGTTCTTGCTCCTCTGATGTCTTTGAGATCTGGGAAGTCCAACATAGACTGACTGGAGTGGGAGAGAAGAGCTGGCATCCTGGTGACTGGAGACTCCTCTTGGAACACCTAGAATGTCAGCCATAAAATGTGCTGTCTGTAGATAGCCACACCTCTTTCCCAAGTTTATTTAGTGTTTCCTTGGCCTCGATTCCCTTTATATTTTTATATGTCATTTCTGTTGGTCAAGAATGTTTTACCCCATACATGTGAATAAGGAACAAGTCTGTGAAAGTGAAGCTTGGTTTGTTTCCCCTGACAAATGAGCTTTAGCTCCATGGCCGTTCTCCCCAGGACTTCAATCAAGTGCCAGTTCTGTTGTGGACTAGGTCTATGACCCTGAAGGAAAGAAAGCCTTTTACCTTAGCTTCCCCTTCTGTAAAACAAGGGCAAGAATTGTGAGCACACAAGCTTATTGTGTGATTACAAAAGAAAAACACTTTAACGACTACAGGCTGGTATTTAAAAGTTATTGCAATGTTTTGGTTATCGTGCAGAGATAGAAGAAAAGAGACAACTTGTAGAGGTCCTCTCAACACCTTTTTTTTTTTTAAACTTACATACTTGACACTCCCCAAATCAAGCTTAGCTAAGTGAATGTTAGAGGCCCTTATACACAGTGTATATGAAGTAGTATGATTGCCTCTGTTTTAATGGTTTCACCCTCCCAACCTGGCAGAGGATGCTGGTACAGTAGCTAAATCTGTAATCAGAAGGTAAATCCTGCTCCAGGCTGTAAAGATCAAGCCTAGAGGGAAGGCAGTAAGGCACCATCCTTCCCCTAAGCCCTATCTTGAGAGTTACAGTAGGACTGGCAGATTGAGCCAAGGATAGAGAGGGAAGGAGTTGTGTGGCATTGAGCCCAAGGACAGCAACTGTGCTGAACTATATGTTTGGAGTCAGGCTGATGGTTGTCTCACTTAATAAACAATAATAATCCTAATCACCCCCCACCATCAGGAAACAGTCATCAGGGCTCTGCTCCCCTCCTGCCAGGAGGAAGGTCAGGCCCGGTCCCATTTTGTAGATAGGAAACTGACACATCATGACTGAAGCCAACTGAGCATAGATACTAGGTCTGCGGAGATGTTCCAGGTGTTTGCAACTGCTATTTCATCCACAAGCACAGGTTCACCCCTATAAAGATCCCTATCCAGCCACAATGGATGCCTATCTGGATTTGGGCAATGACTACAGTGGGAGGGGTTGAGATAGAGCATGATCTCTGTTGTGAGAGGACACTGGGCAGAATGGGGCAACTCAGCGTCCCTGAGGGGGATGATGCCCAAGTGGGCTGGACAAGGTGACTTCTCATGTTTGGAAGCTTCAAGACTCTGTATAGCAATTTAGTCTCTGCGTGATTCCTTTGCAACGAAAGACTTGCTTTGCCCAGGTCTTATGAAATCAGGATGTACAAAAGAAGGAGGAACCCTCCATAAAGGGGGTCTATGGAAGTTAGGTAGATGGCCAAGGTGGGAGTACCTTACCCAAGGCAGCCTATTTACCAGCTGCCAGCCCAGACACACCCCCAACAAAATGCCATGGAGAACGAAGTTGTGAGTCATGGCTTGGCAAGTACCAGGATCATGCCTGGGGCTCCCAGATACCACACTGGCTCCTCCAGGTCTCTCTGGCTGGGCCTCCTCCTCCTCCTTCTTTCCCCAGAGGCATTGCTCATCTTACCCTCTCCTCCCTCATCCTCCTACCCTCAAATCATTCTGGGCAGTTGGGGGCAGGGAGGGAAGGACTAGAGTTGGGGTTGAGTTGGAGTTAATTCCAGGATCGGGATGAAAGACAGATTAGGGACAATGCTATTTTGGGATTTGTCTTAGTTGGTGGGCTTCTAGCAAATAGAGACAACAGATCTCTCTACTGAGGCACTGGTATTAAAGTTCATAGCATTAACTTTTAGGAATGTCTTGGTCATAGTCCTGCCTTCCTTGGTTTTAAATGGGGAGAGTTAAAATCTAAGTAAGAAAATAGAAAATGTCAACACGTCAACAAAAACGGAATCAAGAATTACCTCCTTGGGATCTAAGCAGAATATTTTGAATTAACTGATTTCTAAGAGCCGTAGATAGTAAAAACCACATGTTCACACCCTGGGTTTGTGCAGCAGTATCTGACTTCACTTTGACCTTGCAGCAGTTTCTAATATGCCCATAACAGTTTCTAATATAACCATAAGATTTTCTTGTACATTTTCCCTTATCCTATTCCTGGCCTTATCAAAGGAATTATTCCTCTACCTCATCAACTCTGGAGAAGGTTAGGCAGCAACTGAACAACTAAGGCCACGGTGTCTAGGCACCCTAGGCAACGTCTTGGCAAAGAAATACTAAGCAAAGCATGCTGGGAATTCCCAGACTGAGACATCTGTCAACAACACTCAACTGGATTCCCTCAGGCAAAGGACACATAGACACACAGAAAGTCCTGAGCTCTGCTTCTGAGGACAGAGGGAAAATAAACTGAATGACTGCAGGGTAGCCATGAAGTGTGGACCAAGAAGCCACTGGTGTCTTTCAGGAAAAGGTGGTAGATTGATTGAGGTAATCCTGTTAGGTTGATTTCCTAGAGACCTTTCTCTCTCTCTCTCTCTCTCTCTCTCTCTCTCTCTCTCTCTCTCTCTCTTTCTCTCTCTCTTTCTTTCTCTTTCCCTCTCCCTTTCTCTATCTCTACACACACACACACACACACACACACACACACACACACACTCCTGTATATGGAACCCAACTCAGTAGGATGAACCAGTTACCACCCACTACTACGCACTCAAAGTTCCTTCACTTGATACAGGTCTCAGTTTCTCTTTCTTCTCTCCTCACTCCCCTGTTCCATATCTGGCTCCTTAAGTGTTGGAAGTGAGGTCCTCTGAAGAGGTACTGGGGCATTTAGCTGCCATCCATCCAACCTCAGCCCTGCCCTTCCCAAGAGCAACAGCAAAGACAGTGATTAGCAGCTCTCCCCAAGGCTCTAAGCGAAAGGGTTCTTTTTCTTTCAAACATGTCACATCTGGCACATCTGCTTTCCTAGCACTGATACATCCCAAGGGGTATAATCAACAGCTGGGGCGGGGCTGGGATGCAGGTCTGTACTGACAGAAGCCTGAGCCAGAGAGAGAACGCCCAGAGCAAAACAAGCACATCCACTCCTCCCCACTCCCCTGCTACCCAGTGGCTAAGGTGAGCCCTATCACTGCATACCTTTCTGCCCTGCAGCCAACAGTGTCCTCACAGCCCAGACCTACTTCAGGGCACAGAAGACAATGCAGCGGTACATTCACTTTGAGAGACCATGCTATTTGTTGTCCAACCTTAAACTTTCCTGGAATCAGAAGTGAACCGAATTCCATCATTCTTCCCAGTGCTCCAAGCTCAGTAGTAACAGTCAGAGAGTCTTGATAGTGTCCTCTCAGCTCTTTGCACCCACTCCCCTTTTAGTTGACCTCATCTAGTCCTTGCCTCTCTCCCGCTCAATCCCTTGAAGCTGGTGGGAAGTCCACTGCCTTTGAACCTGATATGTTGAAGGCACTACCTCTATGTGCCCCCAAAGTAGTCTGACAGAACACCAGCCAGCACCTTTGGACATCTCTTCCCCTTCTTCCACAATCCTACAACTTCTTCCTCCAGACAATCTTCAGTTGGGCTGGACAGCTTCTTCCCAGCAAATGCTTCCCTCTTGGAGCTCCTTTCCCTCTGAGAGATACTCTTCTTTCCTCACAGCCCTAACCTCTTCCTCTAAAGACTCTCCCCACAAGGTCCTTCTGTGGGGAATTTCTGTTGATAAGCCATTCACTGGACTTCCATTGGCTTCCTTCTGTTCCCTACCACTGCCCAGATCGCTGTCCTTGCCTTGTTACTTCTGTGTTTTTCATTGTCCTGGGTGAATATCACAAAATTCCCATCATGCAGCATTCTAGGGATGGAGAGTGTGCCTTCACTCCAGTGCTTTGTAATATTTAATATCTCCTAAAGTCAATAAAAAAAAAAAAGGTGGATGCATGGGACACAGGCATAGGGCCTACAACCCACTCTCTTATCAAAAGATAACCAACACATACACACACTACGCTCATGCACACAAACACCCCAATCATCCAAAGATGACTGAGCTGTCAGAAATAAATCATTGCTTTCAAATGCAACGTAATTACACGGTATCTTAACTATCTGTGCAAACTGTCAGAGAAAATATATTGGCAATTCAGAGAAAGAGGTGGGGGGAGGCTGGAGCAGCCACTGAACGCCACCCTCACCTTCTCTGAAGTCATCCAGAGATAGGACAACACAGAAGGGTAAAGGCATGCTGGGGCCAGTCCCAAACTTTCTGTGCCTAATGGTTTTTCAGGTGTGATGTGCTGTCACAAGCTCCCAGGGAGGAGGGGACATTTGAGAGGAGCTATGTGCATCACTAGACCTGTAAGTTTCTGCAAGCAGCAGCAGGAGGGATTTGGACTGAAGATTCCCTGACCAGGTAGAGTCTGAAGACAGGCATCAGAGAAATTGTTCTCACCTCTGCTTTGAAAATTTTAGCCAAAATTGCCTCCAGATAAAGCTAACCCATTTCAGATCAGTCCAGAAGAACAGGAGACAGTCCTGTTTTAAATACCCCATCTCAATTTTATAACACATTAATTTATGCAAATGATAAGTCTGTATGTCTGAGATTAGGATTCTATTATTTCTTCTTAGTTATGGTTAATGTTTAGATTAAAATCCTTTATCAGTTTCTATGCTTGATAATATACTTCCCAAACCCACATATGGTTTGAGTGTGAAAGTCCCTCACCCCCAACACATTCATGTGTTTTAACATTTGGACCTAAGCTGGTGGTACTGTTTGGGTAGCTTGTGGAACCTTTGGGACATAAGGTCTAGCCTGTAGAAGGGTATAGCCTGGGTCTGCATCTGGCATAGCTCTGCTTCTTGTTGGCCATTGTGATATGAGGGGTCCCAGAAGCATGTTCTGCCACCATGCCATCTCTGCCATGATGAAGTCCTTTGGCCAAAGCACATTCTTCCTTCCTTAGGTTGCTTCTGTCAAGTACTTAGTCACAGAGATGCAAAGGTGACCAATGGACCATGACGACTATTCTGTCTCATAGATGCAGAAGTGACCAATGCATGAACCAACCCTGCCCTAGTTGCTATCCCCTTTCCTGGGTTAGTCACAGTTTCTCACCCATTTCAGGCCATCTTTCACATAGATCTTTCTCTCTTCTGTGATTTGGAGAAACTGGATTAATGGATTTCAGAATGGCCTCAAAGATGTGTGACTATACTTCCATTCAAAGGAAGAATAGTGCAAACCAGAGTAATGGGAGAGAAGATCAGATGGCATGGGGGCAAGCCCAAGGGTCAAGGTCTACAGTCTTACCCTGAGAGAGCAGAGGGGTCAGAGAAGGAGAGAGGGAGAAGAAAGAAGCAGTGAGATCCCCTGGTTTCTTCAGCCACCCTTGCTAGATCTGGATTTCACATTCATCATCTGAGTTACTCATAAACCACAAGTCAAAGAAATATGTTGTCAAAAGCTGAGGGGGGAAATCACACCAGGAATGTAACTAAGTCAGTGGAGTAGACCCTCAGTACCACACAAACAAAATATGTTGATGTAGGTCTGTAATCCTAGTACTCAGGATTAGAAGGCTAGATGATCACCCAAGGTCACCATCCTTAGCTACATTGTAAGTTCAAGGCCAGGTTGAAAAAGCATAAGATCCGATCTCAAAAAACAAATAAGCAAAGAAAATATCCTGCCAAGAATCATTTATCAAGAAATAATTTACAGGGGACAGAGATGTGGCTCAGGGCTTGAGAGCACTCACAGGAGGAGGACTTGAGTTCAGTCCCCTACACCTATATTGGGCTTGCCTGTGATTCCAGCTCCCTGGGGGATCTAATGCCTCTCTGCCTTCCTTCCATTGGGTACCTGAATTCCTGTGCACAAATATAAATGCAGATATATTCACAAAATATACATAATTTTAAATATAAATATTTTTTAAAGGATTTAGTTAGTTTGTGTGTACCTGTGTGTAGGGGTCGCCAGTGACTTTGCAGACCAGAGAAGAAGAAAAACTGTTTCAGAAATAAGCATTATTGCATGTGGAAGGAGAAGGTACGGTCCTTCACTGAAGATACTAGAACAGACAGTGCTCATTCTCTAGGGTGCTTCAGGACAGCTTACTTTTACATCTCCCCAGAGCTTCCTGACCTAGCCTACTAATAAGACATAACAACAACCCACACTCTCAGAAAAAAAAAAAAAAACCACATATATATGGGTGTTTTTTTCTAAGAATATATATTCCTAGTGTAAAAAGGACTTCTTAAACATAAAATGATAGCCTCCATTTCTCTATGAACACCTGGACAAATACTATTTGCTTCAATACCCCAGATGTCTCTCATGATCCACAGATCTCTTGATCAACGGTATCTGATTCTTTTTACCTTTCTCACAAGCCCTATTTTATTGTGATTTAATGATTACTGTTGCATGTATATATGTTCAAGAATGGGTGCCAAACCACAGTGTGACAATCAGAGGAGAATTTCCTGGGGTTGGTTCTCTCCTTCGATATATGGGTTCCAAGAATCTACCCACTAAGCCACCTCATCAACCCATAAGCTCTATTTTAATGGTTCTCTTTATAAAAGCAAGTATCTCGTTCTCCTAGAGTTGAGGTTCAGAAGGCTTCCTAACTATGCTCTGAGTGGCCACCCTGCCTATGGGCTGAAGTAGTGTGACAGTCACATGACTGACAAAGATCAGAGAGGCAAGAGAAATGATTTCTCTCTCATCCCTAAGGTTGGTACAGTCTGCCCATTTTCCTAGGCAGTTATTTGTATGTTGTGTGAAGCAATACAGAAGAGGTGACTTTCCCAGTTTATCAAAGATAGAGTTAAGCGCTCTGTCAGCTGGTAACAAACTCCCAGGTTCCCAACCACCTAGCATTCCTGAGCTCCAAACATGACTAGGCTGAGATTTTTCTGACCCGTCCCCACAGAGTCATGAAATCCAGTTATAAGGCAAACAAGGCCGTGTTTGTCCCATAAAACCACCTGTGTGTGAGCTAATTAAATGACATCATAAAACAGGGAGATAAACGCAGACAGCAGGAAGCCCGCCTAGGGATAGAGATGGGATCAGATGGGTGACTGAAACAAAGGCATGCTGGGAAAATTGGGAACGAACGTTCGTTCCCAAACTGAATATACTCCAGAAGCTTTTGACAGAAAACAAGTGAAGGGTGAGGGAAAGGAAGGTCTGGAGATGGAGAAAAGCTGCACCAGACCCAGATCAAACAAACGCGATCTTTCTACTCCTAGCGCATCCACTCATGAAGATTCGAGTAGAACAGCTAAGCGCATAGGCGTATGAGCACAGCCCTGTACAGGAGTATGCATGACAAATCCCACATGATGATCTTCCAAACCATCCCACTATGAGTTAGACATCTTCTTCTGAAAACTAACCAAGGGAAATAGTGCTCCGGTGACCTCTGTGCACCCTGAGAAGGGAATACACTCATTGCTTCCCCTACATGGAACCCATTAAGGATGTCACAAGATACAGCTCACATTATTATCTGGTTACACAATCCAGAGCTCTGTCAGTACAGTGGAAGGAGAAGGCCATAGATGCCCAAACAATAGAAACTCACAGAATTCCCAGCTTTAGCTGAAAATTGAGTTTCATTTGTAGATTCCATTAGGCAAGAGATGTGGGTCTCTCGGGTGCTTCCGCCAGTGCCTTCTTCCCTTCCTGGGCAATCCACATCAGGCATCTCTTCTGTCTGCTGGACTCACACTTACATCTTACTCAGAGAAGCTCTGTTTCTCCTTCCTATACTCCATTACAAAGGTCTTCATTGGTATTAGGAAAAGGTGGGGCTGAGGAGGAGGCCAGGATTAGTAAGACAAATTTAAGCAACCTGTCATTCATTCACTGAGCCATTCACTCACTCACTCACTCACTCACTCATTCATTCATTCCGCAGACAGTTACTAAGGGTCTGCGATGTGTAAAGTGCAGTCTAGGAACTGAAGTCATGAATGTGAGCCAGCCTGGCCCTGACCTTGAGGAGTGCACAGACCCTTGGGCAAAGCAATCAAAACAGGACCATGGTATCCTGAACTGCCACTGGCCTTGACTTTCCCCCATTTCCAGTGAATGTGCAGCTAGCTGGAGCCCTGAATTGCCAGCAATAGAGGAGCCGATCTCCCTGGACACCCAGGATCCTTGCCTGGCTCCACCCTGACTCCATGGGCAGTTCTGGACAAGTTGTGGACTCAGTTTCTCTACCTGGGAAGCGGAGGAGGCACCCACTGACTAGCTCTCAACTTCACAGAGCAGCTTGGTGATTAATAGGTTAATGTCCGTGGGAGGCTTTGAGCTCTTGGGATGAAAGACACCCTAAAGCCCTGACTCTATTGGAAACTCTGCCCAACCAACAAGATACCCCGAAACCAGAAAGGGGCCTTTGATCATTTATTAAGGGTTGCCTTTGGAAGAATGAAGTACAGGGATTGAATTAAACTGCAGCAGGAATTACGGTGGCGGAGGTGGGGTAGGGTGAAAAAAAAAGACTTTCTGGCTCCTGGGTGGAGCCTCTTCCCTGGACTTGTTTTCCCATCCTTTACCTAGCTATACAGAGGGGTTTTCTGGACCATTCCAGAAGCTTCTTTTGGATGCCTTACAGTCAACTCTATATTACAAAGCCACCAGCCAATGCATAGGTATACAGCAAGCACGAAGGTGAGCAGAGTGCATTGAATACATAACAACAAAAAATGTTAATGTTTATCAAACTTAATGTGCTTTAAAGGTTAGATAATTTATCTCAAAAAATCTATCAGGCATTTATTATAAAGAGAAAGTATAAATATTAAAATTAAAGTTTGGATTTATAGACTGAGGCTTAAGTTCGACTACCATTGCTACTGTTTATCTGTTATAGAATATCAAGGAAGTAGTTTAAATTTAAATACCCTGAGCCTCAGTGTAATCATCTGTAATAAAATGATAACATTAATAATTCTAACACCATAGAACATTACAGAGATTAAATTAGAATTTTTTTATACTACCAAGAGTTGGTAAGGATGCTCAACAGGGTTGTTCACATGTACTGGCCAGAGTGAGTGGTACAAACTACTTTGGCAGACAACGTGGAAGGCAGCCATTCCTGAGTAAACTTGATTTTTTACATACTCTATAATGTGGATATGCCACCACTATGTTCATATCCTGCAACGCACAGGCACATGGTGCTAAGATGTATGCCCCAGGTATCCAGTCAGTGTGTCTTCCAACTGATTAAAAACTGGGAAGCAGGCAGGCGTCTTCTTCTGCAGAAAGTCCCACGATTTGCTGCAGTGAAATACACCCTGCCATGAAAACAAGCAGATCCCAGCTTGTGGACGAATCTCATAACAAGACCTTGAGGAAGACATGGAAGACACAAGAAAACAGTTTGAGTGAATTCATATAAAATTCACAAGACAGGCAAGATGGCATTGTGCATGGTACTAACCATGAGGAGCAGCCAGGCAAGTGGTCACAAAGGACAGGATACTTACCTCAGGGAAAAGGAAAAGATTGCAATCAGAAGAAAGATTCAGGCTACTTTAAAGGTATTTATTTACTTTTATCATCCTGGCATTTATGTTTCCATTTGTTGCATTATTTGTTACAGTGCACACATATTCTTTGTGTGCTCGTCTGAGTATGTGTCACACCACAGTCTAAACAGGTGAAAGATTTAATTAGGTTACAAATATAAAGTATATAAAATATCTTAGTATCCACTAAATTCTCTTATTTTGCTGTTTCTTTTTAGTTTTTTTTTTATGGTTTTTGAGCAGGTTACTAATGTTATCTGTTGTCTGGTCACTCATGTTGTAGTTATCTAGGATAGGTCGACTCACAAATCTCGCTGACCTTGAACTCATATGTGCTATTATCAAGGCGTAGTCTGACACCCATCCCCCTGTCTCCACTCCAACTGTCTAATAAGATGTTTGCTGAAAGTCACTATGGTTTTGACCATGACTTCTACAAGGATATACTTGGTTATTATGACATTTAGTGGCAGGCATTTTGTTTGTTTGTTTTTAAAATAGGTCTCACATCTCACCTCATGTGTTGAACTATATTCATATATATAGTCGAATCTCCTACGTTCAATGCTAGTAAGTTCCAGCACTGGATTTTCACATGACTGAATGGACTTATGTAATAAGACTCCACTTTGAGATCTCACACTACTCAAGGCTACCATTCTCTTCAATACAAGAAGCCATCATGTTTTCGGGGCTGTTGCTTTCTCAACAATGACAAAATTGCACACAGGGATTTGTGTCCTGCGGGAATTACCAACTACATGGCTGACCTAGCTCACAGCTTGGTACAATTCACTAGCTACACATCCACACCACGCAGCACCATATCACAACTGCCACACCTTCAATTAGAGCCTAGAAAAGGGGGACTGATGAAGAACCTCACACACACATATGCACACCACCCCTGCTCACCCTACCTCAACCCACCATCTCAGCTTAAGGGCACAAAATACATTATGACCCTGGGCCTTCGTTTACATGTAACAAACAGAGGTCAATTTATTTCTAAATCACTTTTTTTACAGCTCTATTGAACTATTTGCCACATTATTTATACGTTAATGGGCCAGGCCCCTCTGGGAAGCTCCCCGTCTAATAAATAACGTACCAAATCATTAAGCAAGGTGTATAAAATCAAAGCCATTTAAAAATACATCAACCTGCGTTCCCTTCCAGTGAAATAAGCTCCAGGGGACCAAGGAGGGAAGGGGGAAAAAACATCTTCTATTACCGAGTTTGGTCAGGTGTGAGGTTTTCTTTTTCCAGAGCTTGAGATAAAAATCAGAGCCGGGAGATTGACATAACCTGGCAGCTTAGCCATATCCTCATCAGCTGAGATAAAGGACATAGATAAACAGTTACAACAGGGATGGTTGGGAGTAAGCTCCAGGCTAGAGAAAGCAGAAGCACCCGATTCTCCTGCACACCTGCCACTTAGGGCTATCTAGGACAAGCACAGAAGCCAAACTGGGCAAATGAAATTATGTTCCATGGCCAGGAGTTGACAATTGAAACAAAATCCTCTGAAGGCTTCCTCTTGCTACCTGCATTCTGTCCCCAAGAATCTCAGCGTTTATGATAATCTGAGTCACAGGGAAGAATATAATGATGATTACTCTGGTTTCCCCCCACACACACTTCCCACCCCTCACCCAAAGGCTTGCCAAACACTTCCTTGCCATCAACCTACTCAGAAAACCCATGCAAAGCCGGCATCAGCAGAGAGAGAATGTGGGCTGGGAGACTCATCTCAGAAATCCCTAAGGAACCCCTTCCGAGTGATTCAGAGTGTCCTATTCAAGGAGGCCTCTGTGGGTGGATACCAGCTTTAAATGTTGTAAGAAATGATCTGGATAGGTCACCCCTTTGGTGAGAAAGGCAAGACTCAATCCCCATGGCTCTGCCCCTGACTAAAATTATGCAGCAATACAACTGAAAGGCAGAACAAGCATAGAGCAGAGGGCATGCAGTGTACGGAGCCATCAGCTGGATGGGGAAGCTTAGACGCAAACAAGCAAACATTACATTTAGTTCTAACATGAGCCTTGAGAGGTAATTTGTGAATCTGGAGAAACCAAAATATTCAAGAGAATCTCAGGTTATAGAACACACAAATAGATCTCTACTGGAAGTCCAGGCTTGTTGGCAAAACACCTGTTTTAAATCACAGTGTGGAGGGGCATTGACTTTTCAGATTTGTTCAGAAAGAAGACTCACAAATGGACAAAGAAAGAAAGCAAGAGAAGCAGAAGTAGCCAGGTAAAATACAAAATGTTCTTGGGGAAATGTTGAATGAGACACACACTGAAAATATTTGTTGTTATCTAAAAGTTGAGTTTCACTTGTGGCCTGTATTTTGTTAGCCAAATTAGCCAACCTCTAAAGCATCCAACTCTTAAATCTTTTTGTTTTGTTTTTTAAATTAAATTTTCTTCATCAATGCATTTACTTATTAATGTTACATCCCCCTCCTCTCCTCCCACCTTCACAAGCCCCTCTCTCCATTACCCTTTTCTCTTCTCAGAAACACACCTCAGCAACAAAGATAGACATTACCTCAGAGTAAAGGGTTGGAAAAAGGTTTCCAAGCAAATCAGACCCAAGAAGCAAGCTGGAGTAGCCATTCTAATATCTGTTAAATATACTTTCAACCAAAATAGTCAAAAGACATGGGGAAGGACACTTCATTTTCATTTTCCTTTTTCAAAGGAAAAATCCACCAATATGACATCTAAATTCTGAACATCTATGCCCCAAAATGCAAGGGCACCCACATTTGTAAAAGAAACATTGCTAAAACTTAAATCACACATCAAACCCTACACGATTAATAGTGGAAGACTTCAGCACCCAACTCTCACCAATGGACAGGTCATTAAGACAGAAACTAAACAGAGAAATAATAAAACTAACAGAGGTCATGAATCAAATGGACCTCACAGTTATCTACAGAACATTTCTCCCAAACCCAAAGCAACATACCTTCTTCTCAACACCTCACAGAACCTTCTCTAAAATTGACAATATAGTTGGTCACAAAACAAACCTCAACAGATACAACAAAACTGAATAACTGTTGCATCTATCAGATCCCATGGATTAAGGCTGGACTTCAACAACATAAGTAACAGAAAGTCTACACACTCAGGGAAACTGAATAACTCTATACTCAATGACCACTGGGTCAAAGAAGAAATAAGAAAGATTTTCTAGAATTCAATGAAAATGAAGGCACAACATACCCAAACCTATGGGACAAAATGAAAGCAGTGCTAAGAGGAAAGTTCATAGCACTAAGTGCCTTCATAGAGAAACAAGAGCATCTCATACTAACAACTTAACAGCACATCTAAAAACTCTAAAACAAAAAGAAGCAAACACATTCAAGAGGAGTGAATGTCAGGAAATAATCAAACTTGGCTGAAATCAATAAATTAGAAACAGAGAACAATAAAAAAAAATCAACCAAAATCTTGTTGGTTTTTCTCAAAAACCCTTAGCCAAACTAAAAGACAGAGAGACAGTATCCAAATCAACAAAATCAGAAATGAAAAGGGGCATATAACAGACACTGAAGAAAACCAAAGAAAGATTAGGTCTTACTTCAAAACCTGTACTCAACAAAACCGAAAAATCTAAACAAAATGGTGGATTTCCTTGATAGATACCACTTACCAAAGTAAAATCAAGATCAATAAGCAATTTAAATAGTCCTCTAAGCCCAAGGAAATAGAAGCAGTCATTAAAAGTCTCCTAACCAAAAGAAGCTTAGGACCAGATGAAGAATTCTACCAGACATTCAAAGAAGAACTAACGACAATACTCCTCAAACTATTCAATAGAATAGTTTGAATAGAAACAGAAGGAAAATTGACAAACTCATTCTATGAGGTTACAACTCATGGCCTGAGTAAAGATATAGATGGGAGTGTGGGGATAGAAACAGGCTTCCAGGAAGATGAAAAATAAATTTTTTTTGTTGGTGCAGATAGTTCGATATTGGGAAGTCAAAGATCAAACAAATGATGCTGGGCTCTCTCAGCTATAAGGAAGGTCCTAACAAATAGAAGGCTTGGACTTGGTGCAGTGGAACAGAAACACTTTTAAACCCAGACAAAACAAAACAAACGAAAAACTTGTTTTCTGTAACCAGAGAATTTAGTTCACAGCACACGATGCCCACATTTCCCCTGCATGGGAGGCAAAGTGCATGGTGCCCACTTCTACTGACTGCCACCCTTGTGCTACCATCTCCTCCCATCCTTCCATCTGTCCCACCCCCAACTCTACAAAGTGTTCTTATCTCCTTTACTAATTTGTTAGCATTGAACATCACTTTGCAACCTACTTCCATGTGTAGTTTAAAAAAATGAACAAAACATCCTTTTCTATCCTCTCAGATGACTTTTCAGTCTTCTTCAATCTTTTTTTTTTTTTTTTTTCTTTTCCCTTAAGGTAAGTAGTCCTAAGATTACACCTTTGGTCTTCTCTCTAGATGCTTTCCTACTTTCACTTTTCTGAGACAGTCTTAGTACATTCCAGACTAGTCTAGAACTCACAATCTTTCTGTCTCAGCCTCTCAAGTGGGGAATTGCAGGCATGTGCTACACTTGGCCTATTCCATTTCCTGCCTTTGAATGTAATGTGTGTTAATGATCATTGCCTGATGCTCATGTTCCATCCTAAACATCTCCATGTACTACACCCATTCCAGTTCATCCTTCTGACAGCTTATTGCCTGGTTGGTCCCATTACTTTCAGGACAAAGTCTATAATCACGTAATTATTGCAAAGTTTGGCTTGGATCAGGGACTGGCAGACCTTCTCCACCAAAGAGCAGATAGTGAATATTCCAGATTTTACACGATGCATGTGTTCACACTGGGGCACTGCTGTCTTCTGTTCTTCAATATATCATTTAAAAAATCTTAAAACCATTCTTAGTTTAAGGTTTATTTAAAAAAACAAGCTTGAACTATAATTTGCCAACTCTTAGTCTAGGATCATGCCTCTTAATCCTCTTTTCCTTTCTTGAGAAAGTTAAAATTTTGTATTTACTCAATACTTACAGGGTTTAAAGAAATTCCTTCATGTACATCATTTAAATTTTCCTCCCTTCTTTGAACTCCCAACTTTTTCTGTACTTCTTTCATGGAACATATTACCTAGCTTACTACTCTACTGAGTTATTGAGTTTTATTCCTTTCATACATCAATATCCTTATTGGTTTGCATGAGCTACTATATCAAAAAACACAAGCTAGATAGAAATGTATTCTTTTCCAATTCTGGAGAATAGAGAAGTCCAAGATCAAGGTCCCTTCCAAACCCATCAAGGACATCTGCTGTGCAAGCTTCCCAGAGGCCGTTGTATCACAGAAATCTTAATCATTCCTCAGTCTCAAAATTTATCACCTAGATCTTTGCCTTTCTCTTAACATGACAATCTCTTTGTCTTAAAGATGGTGATCATTTCTTATTCTGCAGCAAGTAGCCTAATGTGTTATTTATAGTGGATATTTTAAAAATGTGTGATGAACTCGGTATGGTGGCACACACTTGTGGGGACTACCAAAAGTTCGAGGATAATGAGGACTAGCTGCATAGTGAGGGTCAAGTTTGCCAGGGTTACCAAGCAAGGAAAAGATGGTTGTTAAACTCCTTCCCCCCTTAAATTTACTAGGATAAGAAAGGAAGAGTCCCTAGATTATATACTCAAGCAGTTGGTGCCGGCTAAGTGGTGATGTGCTTGCTGTTCTGTGCTGCATAGACAGGCATGAGGACAGGAAGAAATGAAGAGATGCAAAAACTCTCCTTAATACTTCATCCCATCCCAACCCCAAACACCATCATCACCACCCACTCCTGCTCCACCACTCCAAGAGATGACCTGCCTAAGGTTTCCCAAGAGAAAGCCCAAGCTGTTGGAGAGCTATAATTTCCTCTGAGGTTGTAACTGCTTTGCCCAGCTACAAGAAGCCTAGACCTGGTTGAAATTGAGTCAGGGCTCTACAGTGAGAAAGAACATCAGAGGTTCTACTTCCTATCTAAATGGCTGTCTTCAACTCCCAGTTATCTGAGTTAGGAACGATGTCTATTGATATACTTTGCTGGGAAAGCATCGAGATTAGAAGGCATTGAATGTCTTCTTTGTTACTTCCGAGGTTATTCTGAGACCAGGAGTTGGGATAGAATGATTGAATCCTAAAATTCTTGCTAATAAACATATTAATTGACTCTTGTCATGAAACTTTCCTCTCCTAGGCCATTGTGTGTGCTGTTATTTGCTCAACCTTTGGAAGGTGCTGACAAAAAGAATTCCAGACATCTGTGCTTGAAAATTCCAGAACCATGTTAATCGATAGACTATGGCAGAAGCCCTGAGGTTGGCACTTTCACCTAAATACTTAGGTCTGATTTAACTTCTGACATCTTCAGATGGATAGGGATAGAGGAGCCTTCTCCAGTGGCCATCATCCAGTTGATGTGACACCTTATGACCAGTAAGTCTAGAACTGCTTTCTCCTCATTTGGACTCAGTTCTTCATACAGAGACAGGTCGAAAGATCTAACCAATTAGAAGTCTCCTTCATCTCCCTAAAAGGTGACCCCGATGGTTAACAAAACTATGTTAAACAGATTCAGGAAATGACTCTTACGCTCATGAGGAAGGAAGACAGAAAGAGGTTGCTGGAAAGAGGTGAAAGCACTATACCTGCCTGCAACTATGAACAGCGGCAGCAGCATCTGTAGACTTACTGAAAATGCTGAATTGAAGGCTGGGTGTGAAGATCAGTGGTAGCATGCTTGTTTAGCAAGTGCAAGTGCCTGGGTTTGAGTCCCAGCAACACACACACACACACAGAGCAGAATGCTGGATACCACACAGAGTAGCAATGTGCATTTTAACAAGACTCCAGGTGACGACATGCTCATGAAGCTTTCAGAAACACTGGTAAAAAGATTTAGGCTATGTTTAACAGTTGTGTGACCTTGGACAAGTTCTTTGGCGACTTTATAGCTCAGTTTCCTCACCTGTAAAGTGAGGGTGGCAGTAGAATCTCTTCATAGGCTGTAGTCACTATATGTGAAGCCCTGAGAATGGAGACCAGCATGAAGTAGTGTGCAGTTCATGGAAGCCATGGTTATTGTTGTGTTCGATGCACTACTCTATGGCAAAATGACTGAGCTCACATGGTAAGAGAGGAAAAGAATAGAGATATCCACATGCTTGTGCACATAATGGACAGAAAGAAGATTCTTGATAGCTAGGTAATAGCTCTTTTGATTATTAATGAAATCTTCAGCTATGGGAGCACCAGCTAAGATTGAACTCCAAGGCTAGTGATTGGCATTCACATGGTGGATTTATTAATGTGTACTATTGCTGGCACTAGAAATATAGATGTGACCAAGATAGATAATATCTCCACTGATGCTACAGCGGGGATGTGTTATCTAGAACAGAAATAAGTGAAGGCCTGTTGGTATATTATCATGTTGACAACCCAATTATGGAACCTTGGAGATTTTGTTTGACTCCATGGAGCTTATTAGGATGAGAGTTGTTCTGACTCTCCTTCCTTAATGTCTCCTAGCCAGTGGGTGAGCACAGCTGAGTTGGCTGAGCCTGCTATGGGGCAGGTGGTAGCCATCTTTGGAGCTAGACCCCTGCACTTCCCTTCAGGGCAGGGAGATCTAGTAGGTCAGCTGGCCATTCATCCTAGCTATCTGGAATTTCCTTTCTGAAGTGCCAATCTTATTTGACCTCTGCTTAAAATCCCTCTTGGTTCACAGGGCCATTTATATTCTAGCCTCAAACGATTTGGCAATCTCATTACAAATTACTACCCACCTTCAGTATGTACCTGGAGCCCAGTTACACAAATGGCTGAAAACTGGGTCTCTCTTCAGAACTGTTCTGTTCCCTACCCAACTTCTGGCTCTTTTTAAATGTAGTATTTTCATTATTATACTTTAGAAATTATGAAATTTTTGGGTTGTATTCTCACTGTTAAGGTTTAAGAGAATGTCAGCACCAGATGAAACTTTTTATACTCTTTTGTTTTTGTTTTATTGAGACAGGATTTTTCTGTGTAGTCCCTGCTGTCCTGGACTCTCTATGTAGGATAGGCAGGGCTCACACATATAGAGATCCACCTTTTTCTGCCTCCCGAGTGATGGGATTTTAGGCATGTGCCACCACATCTTGTTTTTATATCTTTAAACATTGTTTTTAAACCTTGTTTCATTGAACCCTGATCAGAGAGTATTAGTTACAACGTTTCTCCACCTTGTTAATATCTTCGTCTTTGTTACCTAGTATTTGATGGGTTTAGTAAGCAGATGCCGAAGAGGAAAATTCACTTTCTATTATGTAAATTTAGTGTTTCCATTAGAACAGTCTACTCAGGATGTTTTTAGACTAGGTACTGACACAGTGTATGCTGAAGTTCATTCCTTATGTACAGCTGTCTATGTCTACTTGCTAAGCTCTGTTTCTTAATGTCTTTGTGAAATTGGGCAAGTTCCTAAACTTAATTTTTTTTTCTTACATTTAGTGTGTGTACGTGTGTGTTGTCTGTGTCTGTGTGTATGTGTGTGAGACAGCATGCCACAGCCCGTGTGTGGAGGTTAGAGGAATTTTGAAAGTGTCAGTATTCTTCAACCATGTGGATCCCGGAACCAAACTCAGGTTGTCAGTCTTAGAGACAAGCACCTTCATGTGCTGAGCCATCTTGTCAGCTCACTGGCCAATATTTTTTTTTTTGGTCTGATAGAAAATAATATAATAATAATGATGATGATGATAATAATAATATAGTATATTATAATACTATAATAATAATAATAACCATTCATATTCAAACCAGATACTTAGCTTTTCCCTCTCAGCACTGGGGATTGAACACAGAGTCCTCTACTTGCTGGCTCTGTATCATCAACCTTCTTTTCATTCTCTAGTTTTGAGACAAACTCTCCCTAAGTGGCTGTCCTTGAACTTGCAACCCTCCTGCCTCAGCCTCCACAGGGACTAGGATTCCATTGTCACCAGGCCTGGCTGAACTAAGCACTCTACATTTACTGATTCATCGGTCCCTGACAGCCCTACATTGTAGCACTGCTGTGAGGATTAAATGAATTAACACACCGTTCTTCAAACAGTGTCTGCTAGTAGTATAAGCTATTCTCAATGCTTTTAGCACTAATGTTAACAACAGCAAAACAGCTTTTCCATGGACCAACAAATTGGACCAACAGTATAATCCCTCTCCATGGAATGTTTGTCTCCCCTTCTCTGTGTGGCACATCCCTGTGTGGTCTCCCCCAAAGATCAACTCTGTATGTTTCCATGCATGGAATAAGTCACCTCACCTATGCATGTTGTCATAGTTCTCTCAGGCCCACTAAGTACCATACATCCTCAAAGGTATGGAAAACAGTACTTGGGTGCTCATCAATCCTTCCAGGCCTCAGGCCCTTCCAGATCAAGATCTTATTTGGTCTACTCTATCTCACTAAAGTTGGTTCTACCATATGAAACACAGTAGGTTCTGAATAAATGTTTTCTGAATGAATAATTGAAGGTTTGGCTGAATGATTAGCTGTTTTCAGGAAAGATCTTAAAAGTTCCAGGGGCCAACAAGTTTAGATTGTCAAATAATCCAGTTATCTTCTGTCCTGCATCTCCTACCCCTAAGCAGCTGCAGGGGCTTCCCATATTCACTTAGCCTAGACTCCTCCTCCTGCCAAACACTCCCCAATCCCCCCTCTCCTTATAGACACACCACTCACTTCTGGCGGCGACAGAAATAAAGAGGATTACATCATTTGTTACAACAAAATGCTTATTATAGTAATAAGTATAATTAGCATTAGACAATTACAATAATAACACATTTCCTTGATGCAAAGGTACTTTTTTAAAAAACAGGTTTATTTAATGTACCCCCACCCCCTTAAGGAAAAATAAAAAACAGCTCTTTGGGGGAAGAGCAGAGGCCTCTCTCATTCTGCTAAGATGCTATCTTAACGAAGGAACATTATTCTCAAAGCCCATAAAATAGAAGATTCCCTTCAAGCAAGATCTCTCTTGCACTCCCTCTGGTTTCCCTGGGGAAAAGAAAACCTTATGTCTCTCTTTCGAGGGATTGGGAGACCTAAGTGAAGGATAGAAAAGAGCAGCCGAGGGAGACGCAAAAGAAAAGAAAATCTTCTCAAATGCCTGGGCTCAAAATCAGGTAGGACTGTGTCCTACCTTTGTTTCCTGGGTGGGTAGGGCAGGAAGGGAAAAGCAGAGGTATTTGAGGTGTTTTTCTTAGCTCTTTTAGGAGTGTGAAATCCCCAGAATAAGATGGCACAGAGGCCTGGGAGCAAATTGTATTCCAATATAATGAACAGAGTCATGGCATGCATGAATTTTATCTATTCCAATGTAACCACACTAGGCAGGTGTACATAAATGAAAGATGGCTACTTATCTCCTGCTTTGTCCAAGAGGTACTTGGGAGGAGTTGACAGTGATACGCAATATAAAGTTTAAAGTATTTAAGAAATTAAGAAACTGGGATTTACATAGATAGTTTTTAAAACCCCGTTGCGTGTACACAGATGCTGATACACTCCACAGATAGACAGATACACATTTATACAGACACATGTCCAACTCTTAGTAAGCTCTCAGTAGACACTTGCTGATCTAATGAAACAATCCTGCCCACCCACCCCCAAAAACAAGGAAATGTGAACATAAGTAGCTCAGAGAGATACAGCCTGTGAAACAGGTGTGTACAAACATCTGTGTACAAACTATACAGGTGAGAACAAGCCTGGCCTCCACACACAAAACAAAACGTTATCCTACACACATAGATAGTAAACACATGATTTTAAACAATACACACAATAAAACTTTATGTAGTGCTCTATAGGTACATAATAGCATTGCAAGCCAAGATTACATATAAGGCCTGGCCATGTGGCCTACGTGTGTGCAAGTGCACACTCTTATACACTAGGCAGGTGCATGTAGACACACACACACACACACACACACACACACACACACACACGGAACATATAAATCAAACCAGAAAAGCTATAAAGATAAGAGTCTATGCTCATCACTCTTATCTTCCCTAAGTGATATGCCCAGAGGCTCAAAGTGAATCCAGGGCTCTACCCCACCACACCCAATGAGAGAAGAGGCAAACGGTTTAAGCCACCCACTAAGGAATCTACCCCTCTTCCAAGGGGACCAGCAGATGTGAGCATCTCATCTAACACACCTGGGGCTGACTCAGAGTGAAATATGTACTGACCCCCTTTCCCAAGGGCTCCAGACAGAGTGTACTGGAGTACCAGGCTCTGGTCCATCCCATCGCTCTCCCAAGATGTCTTTCATTCTCTGCCATTCATTTCTGCCTAGTAGGAGGCCCTGAAAACAGAGATATCCCCTCCCAGCCAGGCCTGTTAGCAGAGACCACCCTCTTGTCTCCTGTCTTCCAAGGCGGCTTCTTCCCAACTCTGACATTTTACCCTCAGCTACGCTGGGAACACTGACATTTTATTTCTGTATCTTTTCCTTCCTGCAAAGTGTGTGTACTCAGCTCTCTTCAGCCACATGCCAGCAAAATGTTTTGTTCCATTATTTGTGTGTCTTTTATGGGGTACCCAGACATCGATCTTAGATTTTATTTCTGGTGCTTAGGATGCCAGGTCTACCCGTGGACGCCTTTGGACATAACTAGAAGAGGCTTGAAGGATCATTTATTCCACATCATTTCATTTCCCAGTGAGGGGGAAGTAGAGTGACTTTCTTAGTCACAAAAATGAGAAGCTGAGAGGATAGGGTTCCATGTCTTCTAATTCCCGATGTTCACCCCACGTCAACATTTCCTGTCTTGGATTTTAGGGAACACTAATGTATTGCTATTTGTTTGTATTGAGATCTGGGTGGCCTGGAACTTGCTCTGGAGACCAGGCTGGTCTGGAAGTCACAAAGATCAGAGTATCAGTACCTCCTCAGTGCTGAGATTAAAGACACATACCACCACGCCCGGCTTCCTAAGAGGAACTAATGAGGGTTGCAGGGCCTGATAATTTGAACAATATTACATGCTGTGCTCCCTTCTTGAGATTCAAATGTTTATTAATTCATTAAAGCCTCTGAGAAGCCCTGCGAGGTAAGACTTTAATTTCGAGTACTCTGTTGTTTCCTACACAAGCCTGGTGGCGCAATACATTTCAGCGAGCTCCTCTGCACATCCCATGAAACATGGGTGCTTTGAGGATGATGTCATCCACCTCATCCAACCTGGGAGATACTGGATGGAAAGGGAAGGGAGTTAGCTAAGCTCCAAGAGGAACATGAACTGCTTTCTCCTGTTCAGAAGATGTGAAACAAGGTTAGGTAAAAGCAACATGGGGTTGCTTTCCCAAGAGGTAAGGGCTTCATAAAAGGAGTTGGTTAGGGCTCACAGAGAAAGTCCTCTCTGGGATGCTAAGGGAGAGAAAGGGCATTATTATAATAAGGGTCCTAAGGAAATCAGGGCTTCAACCCGTTTGGCTGAAAGAAGGAGGCATCAGCATTCTGCTCGGCAAGAGCCAGCAAGCCTCGTCAGGAGAGGGGAAGGCCTCACATACAGTAGGCTTTCAATAAGAACTTGTTGAATGAATGAATCAGTGAAGCAAGCTGATTTGCCTCAAGCAACACACAGAGCCCAAGCCAAGCAACTGGAAGTCACTGCTGCTCTCTGCCCCTCTGCCCACCCCTCCCTAAAGCAGGATTAGTACTCTTTGGGAAGGAGTGTAAATATATAGACAGAGATCCATAACTTTTGGCTCTTTTATTCCCCACAGGTTCTAAGGGGTTTTCCTGGCAAACCCCAGACATGGAACTGGGTAAGGCTGGTGGAGAGGAATGAGTCAAGCTCAGTTGTTTGTTTGTTCTCCAGGGCAGAGACACGCAAGAGTCAATAAACACACTGGAGCCTCTGTGACTGCTGCTTGGAGCAAGAGATCAGCTTGTTTGTTCTGGGGAATTTGAACTTGGGTCAAAATGGCTCTCATGGCCTCCCTTCCCTGAGGTAGAGACCTCTAGGCAGCAACCGGGTCATCCACTGGGCAGCCAGGTGCTCTGTCTAACAATACAGTCTACACATGAAGCTCCTGCCACCAAGCTATTTTAAAATTCATACCATGCAATGGACATGCCAATCTGCCACCTACTGCCTGTGTGATATCTTCTTATTCAACAGGCCACAACGTTAGCAACAGCACCAGGTGAAGGCCATGGTTGGTTCCTAGGCTTATAGAATCCCAGCTCTGGAATTACCATAAGAAGTAATTTCAGGTTTCTGCTGCATCTGTGCAAGGTAACCATTCCCATTAACACTGTCTTGTTTTCTTCCCTTTTTCAGATTTTCGAGACAATATCTCACATAGCTCAGGCTGGTCTCAAACTTGCTCTGAAGCAGAGGATGGCCTTGAACTTCTGACCTTTCTTCCTTACCTCCTGTGTGTTGGGATTACAGGCATGTATCACTGCACCTGACTTGATTTTTCTTCTTTTCTTTTCCCTAATACACAGGCAACTTTAACTTTCTCAGACTATGCAACTCCAGACCCACTTCTAGTCAGGTAACATGAGATGGGACCCTGTGTGAAGTTTTTGCCCCTTAAAGATCCCAGAATCAGGGACTAGAGAGATGTTTCAATTTAAAAACACTTGCTGCTCTGCAAAGGATCAAGATTTGATTCCTAGCTCCAGCATGGCAGCTCAAAACCATCTGTACCTCTTGTCCCAGGAGACATGACAACATCTTCTAGTATCTGTAAGCTCCAGGTATATACATGGTACCACTTGCATACAAGCAGTCAAAACACTCATAAAAATAGACGAATCTTACAACAAAGAATCCAATCTGAGCAAATCAATAAAATATAAAAATCTACCAGAATGACTTTAGGAGCCTGAAGAAACAGCTCAGTAAGTGAAATGCTTGCTGCATAGGCTTGAGGACCTCAGTTTAGCTCCCTAGCACCCACATAAAAAATCAAGCACAGCATCATGCATCTGTCATCTCAGCACTGGAAAGGTGGAGACAGGTGAATTCCCAGGACTTGCTGGCCAGCCAATCTAGCCAGAAGTGAGCTAGAAGTTCAGTAAGAGACCTTGTCTCAAAAAAATAAGGTAGAGAGACACCCAACATCAACTTCAAGCCTCTACACAGTGCTCAGACATATGCATTCACACCTGCACATACACATGCATGAGCATTTATACACATATAAATAAGTGCACACACAAATGACTTCAGTTAGTTATTAAGCATAAGCAGCTGGTACAGCCATGGCTGGGCTGTGTAATACAGAGTCAAGAAGCACCCAAACAGAAGGTACTCTGGGAAGGCCTCCTAGAATAGGGTTTCTAGAACTGATTGGAGGGAAAGAAAGGGACTGAAACGTGAAGAAAAAGAAGAAACTCTGCAGCCAGGGGAAGGGAAAGCCTGAGGAAAGAACTGGGGTGTGGGAAGGGGAGAAACACATACCTAAATAAGGGGACTGAAGAGAGGCATGGACCACAGGGGAAAAAAAGGAAGGAAATGATAGAAGGAAATGAACAGAGAAGCTTTGCAAGCAGGACTAGAGTTTGCGGCTGGAAGTAAAGGCTTACCCTCTAATCCCTGAACTGGGGGGTGGGGAGGGAAGGCAGGAGGATCTCTGTGAATTCAAAGCCAGAGTTCTACATTTCAAGTTCCAGGCCAGCTACACGGTGAGACCCTATTAAAAGACAAGTTCGCTAATCACACATGGTAGTGTGGTGTGCTATTAAGTCCTGAAACATGTATGAACACTTAAAATATTGCAGGGTAACGGCGGAAGTGGAAGCAGAGGGAAGCCAACATCCCAACGAGAGCATGTTGAACTGTTATGCTACTTAGTATGTGGAAGAAAAGAAAGGGTAAGCTCATGAATTGAAGCAAATGATGCTGTTCCAGTCCTGAGCCTGCCATTTTCTCTCACATCTGTAAAATAATGGCACTGTCTGCCTTGTCATTCAAAACTCTGCAATGCCAAGAGACAAGAGACACTAAGGACTATTGTGATGGATCCTCCACAAATCCACTCAATATTTCCCCTTATACAAGACAAGTCTAGTTCCCTTTATCCCTGTGGCTGAATTACAGCTTGAACATATTTACTACGTCAAAGATTAATCCTCTAAACCCAGCAAGCTCACCGGTTGAGCTGCAAAGAAATATCTCTATAAAAAGAATAGACTCTATAAATTATTGGTCACTTACCTAAGGTTGTTACTAAATTATTTTAAAAGGATATATATATTCTGCTCCCACACTCTCACTTCTGTCTTTCTCAGACTAATTGCTTCCTGAACTAGGACGGGTGTCCAGACAGAGACCTAGGAAGTTTGATATATTCTGGATCCTTCAACTGCTAAGATTCCAGATGATAAATAAACTGCACAGTGAAATTTGAAGCAACCTATCCAGACACTTGAAAGGAATAAAAGGAAAGTCATGAGATTATTCCTTCTTAACTTTCACATTCTAAGTAACACAACAGTTCCTCCCCTCTCCCGCCCCCCATGCTTCCACCTCAGCCCTTATCCTGGTTTAAGTGTTCATTTATCTGTCCATCACTCCAGAGTGAAACATCTTTGACAGCAGGGATTGAATTTTATCCCTCTCTAAGTCTGAGCTGGCATAGTGATTGACACATAATTGCACTTAGTAAATGATCGCTCCTTGTGGAACTGTGTAGATGAAGACATTGTAATCAGAGTGGGAAGGTCATTCTAAAGTCTTGTCTTTAGCCATGCTTCTCCACTCTGCTGACTGTTCTCAGTTGCACTAGATGCCCACCCTTCACTCTAGTGCCCTCTCTACATCCTCATCAGTGTTTACTAGCTCTCCTGTGATGTCTGGTTTACTTGTCTATCTTCTCACCGACTTGTGTCAACAAGGTAGAAACCTTGTAGCCTTTTACACCCTTTGTCCTAAATTGTAGCTATCATAATTTGTTGGATGAATCCATGAAACACAGTAACTCATCCTTTTTGCATTATGACCAAAGAAAGAAAAATCTTAAGAGAATATCAAAGTCAATTTCTACTATGTATAAACTATAAACACAACATAATCTACTAACCAAAAATTTTAACTTTCCAATGATGCTTCTCAAAAGTGAGTTGTGCCCTGGAGTATATGAATGTAGGCTCTAAACTGTCCTGTGAGAAATATGGAATGAGGCAAAATATACAACAGAGGGACCATCAGACTGAAACATGAGTCAGCAGAACTTATATGAGAAAGGTGAAACACATGAGTGCCATGACATCAGCCAAAAAAGAAAAAAAAAAAGAAGAAGAAAGAAAAGAAAAAAAGGGAAAACAGCACTAGACAAGGTAGGTTCTGGGGCTCTTGGGTTGAGAAATGAGCAAAAGTTGTGGATCATTCTCATTTTGGCACATTTTCTTCTTACTGGCTCATGAGAATTGTTTAGATATAATAAGGAAAGCACAGATAGAAAGAATGAATAAAAACCACAACTGCAAACAACCTGAAGTATAATTTGGAAGACTGCTCAGCATTACAAAGGAAGGAGGAACCAAAAATGTCTGGCCAGACTATAGAGACAATGCAACAAGATCTTGGACCTGATTTGTTAGGTGTCATGGGATTCCTCTAACAGCTAGGAGTTTGCCACAGGGGATCATTGAGAGAGAGTAATAGGAATATTAGCCAGTTAATCAACTGAAAGACTAAGACAACAAACTCTCAATGATCCATAGCTGGATCTGTTTTCCTAAAGTGGTCCACATCTCAAACACACCCATCTCTACATAAAGATCATGTCCTCTGTCTACAAAAGCCTCTCCTGCTTAGATCCAGGATTCCTCCCACAATTAATGACTCCTTGGTGGCTGTCCTCCACCCTTAGGCATTGAAAATCCTGCCAGATTGTGTGCTGAATTTTAATCCCCAACTTTCTGTCATTTACTCTCTGCTTTTGAAACATACAGTCTATCTCATCTCAGCAGAAGGGCTCCCAGAATAGAAGCCATCTTGTCTTTGCTTGTGAATCTTGCTGGCAGAGGGGTGTTTCTAGTAGGAACACAGAGAGTGCCCACAGACAGCCATCAGCTGTCTCCATTGCCCGCATCACAGAACCTGCCATGGCCTCTTCTCACACTGGAGTTATAGCTCTCCCTGTAAAAAGTCATTGTAATTATGAAAAATGTGTAGGGCTCTTTCTACCATTTAGGCAAAGCCTCTGGCTGTCCGGATGAGCTGAGATTTAAGATCTTGTTCTCCATAAAGATGGCGAGATAGCTAAAGAGATAGATGTGTTAACGCCTAATTGGTCATTGTTGAGTCATCAAATCTGTTTTAGAGAGCAGGATTGGACAGTCCTGACAGTAAGGGAAGACAGGACACAGCCCAGGGAGCTGGGAGTAGTAAGGGACTATGGTAATCAGTTCTCTCTCCCTATACTGGCTCCCTCTGGAACTTTCACTCCTCCTGTGAACAGAATTTCCAAGAATGGTAGATTCGAACC
Source organism: Mastomys natalensis (assembly GCA_021653895.1). Classification (NCBI taxonomy): domain Eukaryota; kingdom Metazoa; phylum Chordata; class Mammalia; order Rodentia; family Muridae; genus Mastomys; species Mastomys natalensis. The sequence continues at coordinate 67,094 of JAJTUV010002493.1, forward strand.
TTTCTCAGGAGCCTCATTCAACTGAAGACAATGCCAAATCTCTTTTGTTCAAGGTTGTTTTTGCTCCATAACTCCAGCAGCCTTAGACAGGCCAGCTGCCTTGTTTTCTTTAGTTTGCAACACTTTAAAATCCACTGAGCAGCATTCTCACATTACTTTTTCCCTTAAAAATATTTATTTTGTTTTAAATTATGTGTAGAGGGAGATGGCTGCACATAAATGCCCTGGAGGACAGAGGAGGGAGTCAGATCCCCTGGAACTGGAGTTTCAAGCAGCTGTGAGCCACCTGATGTGGGAGCTAGGAATTGAACTCAGATCTTCCATAAGAGCAGTAACTGCTGAGCCATCTTTCCATCCTCTTGGTTCTCCATATCTGATCTTTCTCTTCCCTGGTCCAATTACAACTTTCTTCTTTTTTTCTTTGTGTGTGTGTGCATGTGCATGTGTATGCATGTGTGTGTGTGTATGTTCATACATGCATGAGCTCATGTGTGTGTGCGCAAATCAGAGGCTGATGTCAAGAGTCATCATCCTCTATTTCTCTCAGCCTTATATATTGAGTCAGTCTCTCACAGTGAACCCAGAACCCACCAATTTGTCTAATCCAGCTAGCCTTCTTGTCCTAGAGATCCCTTGCCTCTGCCTCCCAAGAACTGGGATTGCAGGCAAGCCATCATACCTGCCCAGAATTTATATGAGTCCTAAGGATTTAATTTGGGTTCTCAAACTTGCACAGCAAGCACTTTGCCCACCTAGATATCTCTCTAGACCCTCAACCTTCTTATTTATATCCCCTTTCCAAAGCCATATGACTTGTAAGAACACCTCTCTAGGTATCTCATAATGATCATAAACATATAATTCAATGTGAGTAAACTAGGTAATCTAGGCAATAATTAATGTAGACAGAATACTGAAGAGATATCAGCCAACCTCCAAAGCCCTGCAGACTTTGGGTAGATGACTGGCCCAGTGGTATGAATGTGAATAAAGAATACAGTGCTACCCTCTCTTGTGGCTTTGAAAGCTGGGGAAAAGAACAATTGGTCTGATTGAGATGAGCATGTTAAATCCAGAGTGTGTGAATCTGCTAGCATCTCTCCTCAGATTTTAGAAACTAAAATAACTGCCCTGAAGAACAAGAAAACTGCCTTCTCAAGAGAAATCTGTGAACTGTCTTCCTTCTTCGAGAAATTATTGGGTCTGTGGAAATGATATGGGACTGACAGCTGACTTCTGGAGCAGGTGTCAGAGGCCAAGATGGAACTCAAGGCCCTGGTCCTCTCTGCTTGTGACATCTTGCCTACCCAAAATCTGAGCAAGGAGCTGAAAGTCCACATTACTACCTCGCAGTACGGCACTGTCATCGCTTGTTATTAGGAACTGAAGCCCATGATGTAAACTCTACTGCAAAGTGGAAATGGAAAGTGGTTGTCCCCGTGGACTCAGAAACATGGGTTCCCAAAAATCAACTCCAGCAACTAACTCTTACACCTTTGTATGTTCCACCATAGCTACCCAAGACTGAGGTAAAAAAAATACTTCATTTAAAACCCTTCTTGGCAACGGGTCATGCTGGCACACACTCAATAGGCAGAGGTAGGTCGATTTCTATGAGTTCAAGGTCACCTGGTCTACATAGCAATTTTCAAGCCAGCCAGAGGTATGTAGTAAGTCCCTGTCTCAAACAAACAAACAAACAAACAAACCAAAATCACCTCTTCATTTAAAAACTGCTCTGGCGTGACATGTATTATCATAACGCTTCCACAGACTTAGTTTACCCCCTGAGTAACTTTGGTAGAACCCTTCCTCTTCTTCCTGTGATCCTTACATCCCTTCTGGTTTCTGACATTCCATATGCTCTTTGGGGTCAGTTGATTCTGGTGCATAAGCAGTCTAGAACATACTGGACCTCTGCAGAGCTGCCTGGGGAGGCAAGATGGCAGACATTAAAAGGAACTTTGCTGATACAACATCAGAATTCAGGGCAGGCAAAGCAAGGTAAAGCTGATCATCCCTGCAAGAACCAGGAGCTCCCTTGGGGTACAGAGGGTGCTGGATGCCCTGATCATCTAGGTAATTGCTGTCGCCACTACCCTGACTGTAATAACCCCAGAACCACTGACAGCCCTTTTCATCTGAAAGATCTCAAAGCACTCAGCCGCCAGGTGCTTATTAAGCCCTCTTGGATGAGGTTGGTCCAACGGGTCTAGGCCCTTCCTACAGACGGTCAAGGTCAGAGGGTGACTCAGAGATCCCAAGGAGCCAAATGTTGCAGGGGTCGGGGGCACAAGCTTCCTACACGTGGGAAAATGAGCCTCCTTGGCCCAGGACTGGGTCTGGACTCTGAGGGAGTGGAAAGGAGGTAAACCCCTCCCTGTACTGTCTACAAGCAGGGTCATGTAGAATTAATCCAACACAAGGCTCATTTCCCCCAAATACCAGACAGGACTGTTTACAGCCCAAGAACTGGCAGAAGACATGGGGAACTGGGCATGGGCAGTATGATTTTGGAAGGCAGAAGCAGACATAAGGAAAACATCCTCTCTTAAAGGGGATGAGCTATGGCTGAGGGAAGTCTGAGGAAGGTGGTTCTAGGAAACGCAAGTCTTAGGAAAGACACTCCAGAGAAAGCAGTTCTCAGGTAGCAAAACTACTTTCTCTGTAGAGTTGTCCTGCAGAGGAAACCTGGGTTCAATCTGGGAAGGACAGGTGTTTGCGTTCTGCTCTTCATACAGAGTGGGTAGATCAGAAGGTGAATTCTACTTACCTCCTCTCCATACTCTCAAACCCTATCTTAGAGGCTCCCTGGTTCTATGAGAACTAAGTGTGTCCCTGTATGAAAACAGCCTTTTCGATCAAGTTTCACATGACTGTGAATCCACAATCATTGCTGAACAACTCTTTGTGATATAAACTATGAAACCCGCCTTTAGGGAGGGAACTAAACCCACAGACCATTTGGACAGAGAACCAGACAGTAATCAGAGAAGCTCAACCTCTGCTTGCCTCTTTGCTACTACCACTCTGGTAAACAAAGGTGAAGTCTGCCTGCTGGCATGTGCGCTTTTCAACAGAGATGAACCTACGTCAGAAGTCATACTTGGGTACTTTTGGGTGGTGACTTGAACATACGTAAAGGGATTCGGTGGCATACCTGTTTTCTAATCTTTTTTTTTTGAGAACTTGAAGCCAAATCACTGCTGTGGCATCCAGTGGTGACTATTACATTTCAAACCCAATCACCTGCAAGAAAACTGCGTTTGGGGTTTTAACCTGAACTCACTAAACATAGAAGAAGGCAGGAGAGTCGTTTTGTAGGCTAACCAGTGTATTCAGAGGAAGACTCCGTGAGTATTCAATTTGGGGAACTGCTGACAGGAAATCACCTTGTGAAGAGAGTTAAATGATAGCTTCCCACTAGCTTCTGTCTCAGACCTGGGATCCATCTCTCCAAAGCTCCAAAGGCAAAAGGCACATTAGAAACCCACTGTAACATTATTGCTGTGCTCATCTAGATTATCGATGTATCTCTGCAAAGGACTGTTCATCCCACCCCAACCCCATGTCAATAGTCCTAGACAGAAAATCGGAAGAGACCCATTTGCCTAGAATGGGAGGACCCCACCCCCCAACCTCCAAGGGAGGAGGAGGCAGGGGAAAGACTCTCATTAGCAAGTTGCAGGTGGTGTTACCAGGGTGTTATTTATTATTTGTTGGCTGCCAAGGCTTTCCTGAGCCTGAGCCTGCAAAGGCAGAGCCATTGCCTCAGGGGCTGCAAAGTCTGAGACAGACAAACAACACACAACCCAAGCTTGAAATCCGCCCCACTGGAGCCAAGGGCCAACCTCAGGGATAGGACTCAGATCCTTTCTACTGAGTCCTGTCATCCCTGAAAGACTTAAGGAAGGTACAAATGTTCCAGTGATGATCTAGATTGGAAGAAGTAGGCTCTGTCAAGGAATGAGGGGCTTCAGAGAAAGATCCCCAGCACAGGTTGGGGCAAGAGGTCTCAGAATGGTGTGCGAGGTAGGCGGAAATGAGATCAGGGTTACAGGCTGGGACAACAGGCAGAGGAGGCGGGTTTGGGAGAGAGGCGTTGCTGAATGGATGGGGGAGGCCAAGAGATGTCATCAGCTGTTGCGTGGGGGAACATTGATGCCAGAACACAAGTTGTGGCAAGAAATGAACTGCCAGTGGTACCAAATGATTGAATGGGCATTTAACCAGAGGCAAGAGGGCTGGTCATCAGCAATGCCCTATGTGGAAATGCTACTGCTCTAAGGTAGCTGGTTCACCCTACATGAAACAGACTCAAAGACTCACGTATGGCACGGTAGACAACGCGACCAGGTATCTATTCACTACCTCATCCAATAGAAAGAGTATCATGTCTTCTGTGACCTCTTTGTCTGAGAAAGTCATCTGAGGTTCTCAGAGTTCCAACTCCTGGAACACCATTGCTGTTTCTGGGCCTGGCTTCCTTTTCTGTGTCAACCCCATTAACTCAAGAGCATACTTGAAGTAGAAAAAGACAAGGGCTCATAAGTAACCAAAGAAAAGTGCCTCATTGCATTTGTTTAAAAGTAATGGTGTGTGTGTGCGTGTGTGCCTGTGTGGTTGTAAGTTTATGTGCACTGCATACCTGTAGGTGCCTGAAGAATCCAGAGAGCATTGGATCCCCTAGACCTGGAATTATAGGAGGTTGTAAGTCATGCGATGTAGACTCTGGACACCAACCTGGGTTCTCTGGAAAAACAGTAAATGCTTCTACACTGAGCCATCTTTCTCACCTTCTGTGTCTGTGTTTGTGTTTGTATGCTTTAAGAAAGGCAGACAGGCAAGGGAGGAGAAAGAAGGCACTCCAGGCTAGTCAAGCAAGGTCTACCTGGGAACTGATGAGGTGGGAGATGCCTGAATCACACTTGGCCCTTGCACCTGGCACTGATCAGCCTAAAACAAGGCCTGAGAGGATGGCAGGATGCCCCCCTCACTAAAGGAGTCAGCCACATGCCAGTTGTCTTAAATTCATCCACTTGTTGAATGCCACCTGGGCACCTCCACTGGGTACCTACACTGTCACAGGGATGGTTACAGGATTACTACTGACTGGGGATCCAACTTCCTTCAGGATATTCCCAGATAGGAGTGCAGATAGTCCCACCCCCAGCACCCTCACCCTAAATGGGATAAGAGATTGGCATGACTATAACGCAGAATAAATGTCTGCCTCCTCACATATCCCAGATTGTTAATTCCTAAATTCTCTGTGAACATGGGGACTGACAACAACAACGTAGACCATGCAAACGTGTTACATAAATTTTCTAAAAAAAAAAAAAAAAAAATCTATTGGGCTCTGAAGTGGATCACACAAAGCTTTATACAACATTTCCCTTCCACATTCACACATCTAAACATCTGATGGAATCATCTTAGCATGTGCTCACTTGGAGTTAAGTAGGGGAAGTAAGAATGAGGTTGTTACACAGCAAAGATATCACTGCACGGAAAATAAATCAATGACCACATTCAAATATTCCATTTATTATCAAACTCTCAGTGACTCTGCAGAGAGAAACTCAGAGCTGCCATCCATCCACCAGGGGGCCAGGCAGCTGCAGTATTTTCCTATAGCAAACACAGGGCAGAGAGAAGCGAGTGAGGTATTATTTCCTGCTACCACAGGCTTTCAGGGCCCAGGAGGTTCTGTTCTCATAATGTTAATGGCAGGATAAATCCTATCCTTCAATTGGTTTTCAATTTGACTAATTTATTGAAGGAGGAGGCAATCAGGCTGGGCCTAGTGGAAGAGTGTTCCTAATAGGAAGGAATGTGTGCCTAATGATCTCTAGACCACTTGGCTTTAATGAAAGCATCAGATCCCTTCTCTTTTTCAAGCTAGACGTGCTGAGGCAGTGGGATGGGTGAGATGACTCTTTGCTTCCACAGAGCCTTGAATCTTCTTGCCTAAGGGAAGCCAGATCCAATATCCAGCAGGCAAGAGCTGCAGTGTTATTTTACAAACAAACCCTCCTTATATCAACGCCACTTACTGTACTGGAAGCCGGTATTAAGTGAACCGCTAGTGTAGTGCATCAAGGGCTTATTGAATATTGATTCCCATTTACGTGACAGCAAAATGGCCTAAGAAATCTTCTCTGGATGCCTCAGCCCTTTGATAAAGAGGGTGTTAGTTTTGTTTTATGAAGCCGGGATCCAGGCCAGTCACATCTTATAACTCCACTTACTCTTATTTAATAAAAACAAGGGGTGGCATGGTTGGGGGGGGTGGGACACGTAGTTACCACGTTGTTTTTCAAGAGGATTTGACCTGTTAGCAAGGGATAGGGATGAAAGTTAGACCCCAGGAAGGGATTTGATGAAGCCACAAGCCAGGAAATAGAGAAATCCCAAATGAACAACCCCAGAGGCACAGACGGGGGTGCCTCACCCAAGAAAAAAGTTTCCTACCTAGTTGAGATAGGGAGACGATTTAGAAGCCCTGAAAATACCCTGGCAGCAGAACAATCTCTCCTCAGAGAAGCAAGGATCCTACTACCCTACTACCCTTTTCCATAATTCCAGGTTAGGGAGCTAACCTCAGCCCTCAATCTATAGCATACAATTCCTCCAATTCTCCAAAAATTCCAGAAAAAAAAAATTACACCGGTTGTCCTATGCCAGTCCATCTCGCTTCCTAGCAGAGAAAAATTCCCTGAGGTTAAACCTTAATTCTGTTCACACCATATCTTCAGAATGATGTGGAGGTGGGGCAAATCCTGTCCTAAACCCCATCTCTCCTCCGCATTTAAAGTTAGGCACCTGTCTCCTCAGAGTGAAGGACAGGAACCTCCCAGAAGGTCATGGCCTTGTCCCAACAGCTTTAACACAAAATCTGTTTTCCTCCAACCTTACTAGGTGTGGTGCAGAGGCAGGGGGATGGCAAGACTGGAGACACGGAGACAGGAGGGTGAACTGGGGAGTGCCCACAATCGGTCAGCCTGCCAACAGCCACTGACCCCGTTTTAATATCCCAGAGGTTGGGAGGCGAGAGCAGAAATCACAGGCTCCAGAAAAAACAATCTTTGAAAGAAAATTGCCTGTCTCAGCCAGAGATATATGAAAGTGCGGTTACAGTGTGGGGGGGAGTGACTGTAAAACTACACCTGGTTATTGCACGGGCTGGCTGACACCATGATGCTTTTGCACTCCAAAGAGTTTTGCCTGAAATGAAAAATTCTGTGGACTCTAGTAACTAAGACGGTGTGGACAAGGTGAGAGGAGAGGGGGAGAGGGGGACTGGCTGCCTAGTACGGTGAGGGGAGGGGGAGCGGCTGAGGTGCACTGCCTAGTGGGGGGGGGCGGAAGTGCATCTCCAACAGTTGGTTAGCTATGGGCTAAATGGGCAATCAAGATGGCTGGGGATGAATGGGGACTTAGGACTCATGACAGCAGAGCCAGAAGAAGGCAGGGGTCCCTATGCCACGTTCCATAGATGAACTCTCCATCCCTGTCGTCCTCTGCTGGGCTTTGTCTGGCTGTCCTTCATGTCTCTGCCTTTCCCGATGACCTCACGTCTTTTCCTTCCTTCGACTCCATTTACTTCTCCTCCACCCCTTGTCTATCACAGTATCTTTCATTTTCTCTGTGCTTCTGCCTCACGTTCCCTGTTGTCCTACTGACTGTGACTGTATTTATGATTCTGTCTCAGTGGTATCCATCCTCTTGTCCTCCCACTTCCCTTACAGTTAACCTTGTATGTCCGTCTGTCTGGACATCACTCTTTGCTCTCTGATTCCGTGTACTCTAACGAAAAGTGGACAGGGAGTGGGAAGAGGGAATTCAAAGTAAAACTGTTAACTACCTTTTATGAAACACTTGCTATGTGCCAAGCCCTTGCTTATACATCCTGCTATTTAATTCTTACAACTAGGTTTGAGAGGTAGGGCTTTATTATCCCCATTTTACAGATGGGAAAAGAACATCAAAGAGTCTAAGTAATGTAATACTAAGTGGGACTCAAACCGAGGCCTGCCTGACTTCAAATACCTCACGCTGAACAATTAGTAGACAAGAAAAACCAGACGGAAATGTGGTAAAAGGGCAAGTTGGTGGGAAAGACCTTGGAGGAGATCCTGGAAGCAGGACTAGGCCAGCCAGTGGCAGCAGCAGAAGCCAATCCCTAACCTGCCTGCTTCGGACCTGAGGAACTGACTACCAGGTCTAACTGGGCAGCACAGAGCACTCTCCTGACTGGAACATTGTGTATGAAGGAAGAGGAGCAGGGGATGGGAGACAGTTCAGCCAGCAATGTATTTGCTGCACTCACTAGGCTCTGAGTCCAATCCCCAGAACTCATATTTTAAAAAAAAAAAATTCCAGGTATGGATATGTAATACAGGGGCTGGGTAGGCAGAGAAGTTCATTAGTCAGCAGCCTAACCTAGGCTTGTTGAGATCCAGGCCAATGAGAGACCCTAGTTCAAATAAATAAACAAATAAAGTAAGTAAAAGTTAACCAGGCCAATGAGAGACCCTAGCTCAAAAAAATAAAATAAAAGTGAATGGCACCTAAACAAGAGACCTGAGGTTTCTTCTGACTTTTACACACACACACACACACACACACACACACCACACACACACACCATTCACAAGAGAGGTCTACCAGCCTCAACAATGAGCTCTCCTCAGAGCTGCCTCACCTGGGGATTGTCTTTTTCTAAACCTCCCCAAGCCAAACTTTTCCAACTGAGTCCCCAAATCCTTAGTGAAGAAGCTGGTTCCTTGCAGCTTGGGATGGCTCTAGCACTTTTGGCACTGGCACTTACGGCCAAAGACACCCGTGCACTTGTTAAGTGTAAATAAAGCCCACTGGAAAGCTATATTGGAACACAAAATCCTTGTGCCAAAAGATTGATCTTTTGATTTATTCTCCAGTCAATTTCTCCTTTGAATTAAAGCCCGGAATATCCAATCCCGCCCCCCTCCCTTCTAGCACATTCTCCCCTTTGCTCACCTCTTCCTCTCCCCTCTTCCCCCTCTCTTGCTAGTACAGGGTTTGGTGGAAACACTCTAGCTGTCCAGTTCTTGAAGAGGGATGATGTCCCTGAGCTCCCATGAGTGCCTGCGTGTGCCATGGAGCATGAGATGGGATCTCTGTTATCTCAGCGTCATTACAAATGGAATAATTGGTCATAAAAATTATGCAGCCTGTTGGAAAAGAAATAACACACGTGCTCATTATAGATTCCTGAGATAGCTTCTCCTCACTAAAATTTTATGTTTTTTTTTTTTTTCATTTACCAGCTATCACCAATATACACCCCTGATCTACAAGTACTCCAAATTGGGACATCCTTAGATAAAAAGCCTAAGAAATAATAAGGGCCTAAAGTCACAGCCTCGCCACAAGTTTCACTCAACAAAAGTAACCCAACGTGACCTAAGAGTTCAGAAAAATGCATGTTCTTTCTGTCACCAAGGAATTGCAAATGAGTTAACTTCTCATAGTTTCTGAACCAGATGGTAGGATTCCTTCCCGTTCCCTCCTCATCAGCCTCTACCGGCACTCACATGAAGTAGACATAGAAGAAGGGTACCTCTCCTGGCCTGCAAGGAGCCCTCCACCAGATGGGGAGAGTCAACATGTTGAAGGCACAGGGACACTGAGTGTTCTAGCAGTAGTTTAGGGTCAGCATTGGTATGACCTATAGGAACAAGGCATCTGACCATGAATGATGTAACCAATCCCATGCCAGCCCTAGATTTGACACCCAGGACCAGATCACAGCATGAAGGGCAATAACTTTAGACATGACAAGGGACACTTGTGGGGTCTTTTGCTCAGACTATAGTATCTCAGGTCTCTGCTCTAGGGACCACTATTATTACAACAAGAAACACATCACTTCACCTCATGCAGAGACCCAAGGGGCCAGAAAAATAAAGCATGACTCTGGGCAAAGAGACATTTTGTGTACATTATTCTCCTACACAACAGTCTGTAGCCCTCTCAAGGTTGTCCTAAACTACCTTGTTCTTCAGTTACTGTATAACCCTTAAAAAAATAAAACCTAAACACGTAGATCTTGTATCCTGTCATCCTCTTCTGAAAGATGACAGAGGGAGGGCCAGACAAGAGCCTAAGAATTCAAACTCCCACCACTAGCTAACCTTTGCCTCAATGGGACACAGCTCTCTAATACCTGAGACTAGAGGGAGATCCTACAGCTCCTGTGGATCCCCAGAAAGAGAAAGAACAAATACCAGGAAGGTTGGCTATGAGCCAAGCAGACTCAGACTGGCTCCAGTTTTTCCCAGCTGTGGACTCAACTTCTTGGAGTGAGACTGGATGATTGCTATGCGAAGAACAGGTTTGACTCCCACACCCTGTCTCCGCTCTCCATGCCCCTCCTCGATCCTTTCAGTGGAGTGAGGAAGAAGGAGAGCCTTTCCCAGCTACAGTCAGCCCTCCTACAAAGGATGAGTCAGCACCAACCATGGAGACAGAAACCAGCCACTTAGCTTACTCGAGACGAGGACCGGGAGCCAGGCTGGACTGGATCTGCTTTGAAAAACAAATGCCTCTGAGTAGACATGGTTAGCCAACTTCCAAGAGAATTTTAGGGACTTGTATCTCGGTTCTGCCTCAGAAGGAAGCAGGCTACTGGGGACCTTCTCCTTATGCCTCGTGCCTTGCTCTTGACAATGGAGACTCCTGGACCTTCTCAGCTTCCCAGAGTCAACTATCAGCTCTCTCTCTCTCTCTCTCTCTCTCTCTCTCTCTGAACCCCAGGAAGTGAAACCATACAAAATACTCCTCTTTCCCTCCTCAACAATATCATGTCATTTGAATCTAGTCTACAGCGTTGTTGTTTTGTTTTGTTTTGTTTTTTTCTTTTACTTATAAACACCTGCAAAATAAATTACTTATCACCCTCTTATGGCCATGTTTCTTAGACTTCAACTCGTACACTATATCTGGAGGTCTTGTTAAAATGAGAATTACTGTTCAGTAAGTCAAGGGTGGAGCCTGGGACTCTGCACTTCTGACAAACTCCTCGGTGGTGCTAATGTTGCCAGAACATGGACCACAGTTTGAGCAGTGAGGATCTAGAAAGGAGAGCACTGAACTGGGGACTCCTCTTGGCTGAGAAGGAAGTAAGACAAACAAGAACCACCTGACAACAATCCAGCTGAATGTTGTGCACACGGGAGACAACAAGTCATAACATGGGGCATTTGAGGACGCCAACAAAAGGGTCTCTTAAAAACAGGACAAATTTGGAGTGGCATATGAAAATGAGGACCAACTGGACCAAGAGGAAAGTGGGTAGACCATACCTAAGGATCAGATGGAAAAAGATGACTTACATGAGGGCCAGGCCCAGAACTACCTCTCAGAGAGGAACTCGAAACCAAGAAGTGACAGGAGCCCTCAGAGTGAGCCAGTGGAGAGGATTCTCGATTTATCAGAACTAGATAATGTGGTCAGATGATGCTAAGGGGCTGAGTGAGATAGAGGAAGGATGCCAAGGATGACAGCAAGGGGGAGCCGGGAGTTAGTGTTTAATAAGTACGGGCTTTCAGCTTGGGAAGATGAGACCATTCCGGAAGCTGCTGTGAACGTGCTTGATGCACTCCTAAACACTGGTTAAGACGGCATGTTTCACACAGTGTCTGTCTTTACCACAAAAATGCTATGGGGAAGGGAGAAGCCATAGGAAGACGGCACCGCCATATAAAAGGGTGAAAATCCAAGCCCATTTTAATGCTGAGGACATGGTTTTTAAAGATGATCCTCCTGAGGCAAAAATAAACCCTGGAGCCTCCTCTTAATCCCTGTTGATGCTGCTCACCCTCTTAAGGATGGGGGGACATTACAAATGGGTTTCTGTTGTGCCTTTGAGCTCCACCAGTTCATACTGAGTCATTAGCCCAGCTCTGCGAGTATCAAGCGTGAGTCTCCTCACTCAACAGCCTGTACATGAAAGAACTGGCCACCGACCGAGAGAGCCAAGCCTCTTAAAATGCCAGGCTCCAAGTCCTTGGGAATATGGCTTCCATAAGGATAGTAGGGAGACACAGCTTGAGCTGAAATAGTCAAAAATAAAATAAACTACGAAAAGAACTTACTGGCCATCAGATCTGGAAACACATCCCAAGAATAGAATAATAAACCCTCAAGAAACCGAAGAAGATGAACCCCAATTCTGTTTTGAGTTGGGGGTGGGGCAAGCACATAGACAACACAGGAAAAAGGGAGAGAAAATTGAGAAGATGCATGATTGGGCAAGAGAAGGGAATGAAAACAATGGAAACCCTGGGGCTGGAGATGTAGCTTGGTTGGTAGAGTACTTGCCTAGCACTCACAAAGTTCTGGGTTCAATACTAACATCATATCAAACTGTGATGATACATACCTGTAATCTCAGCCTGCCTCAAACAAAAAAAAAAAAAAAAAAAAAAACCCTATAGCAATATAATGCATAAAAATTTCTACCAAGCCCCAACTGCGAAGAAATAGGCCTGCTTTAAAGAATGAGCCTCAAACTAGATGCTTTTGGGGGGGGAGGGGAATCTCTGATAATGTTACAAGGCACTCAGAAAGAATCTGTGAAAGAAACTACTTCAGGCATCCAGGAGACAGGGAAAGTCTGGACAGTCAATCAGCCATCCTGACACCAGATGTATGGATTCATCCAATGGAGAAACACAGTAAGACCCTTCTGCAGCCCAGCCATCAGGGTTAGCTCAGCCAGAATCCCAAACAGCTGGGAGGAGGCTAGCCTTTCTTTCATCCTCGGATCCGGGAATGTTCCTGGTCCTTGGGCAGCATCTGTCCCTACTCTCTGCCTCCACCCTCTGTAGCTAATGGAGTGAATCCAGCCAGCTGCTCTCAAGTTGTTACTAGGAACGGGGCTTGATGACATTTTCTGACTCAGGGAGCCTTGTTAGACTTAATTTCAATTGGAAATCCATCATGCAGGATCAAGCACCACTACCGCTCTCCCATGTAATCCCCAGACCCCTCCCGGATCATCATGGCAATGCCTCTGACTCCAAGGACGATGCTCTGAAATAGAGGACATTCTTCTATGGCTTATATTTTCATACCTAGGTGGGTAAATGATTCCTTCTCTGTCCTCAATCTATTACCACAGTGAAAGCCACTTGTCTGGGCCAAGAAGAATGTGTTAAAGGGATGTGGGTCCATGGGCCATTGCAATCAACAAATCATTTTACATGCATAATAGGTGAGACTAGAGGTTGAAGGGATTTAGAATTGTCTAAAATTGTCTTTTGAATTTTTTTTTGTTTGTAGAAGAAAATTAATCTCTTCATTTCTCTTTAAAAATGTTTTACATTTTTTCTATATATGTATATATCTTCATACATATACATACATATGATTGTATGTATGCCAGGTGGGCTACTCATGGCATGGAGTGCATGTGGAGGTCAGAAAACAACTTGTAGAAGTCAGTTCTCTCTTCCACCATGTGGGTCAAGGAATTGGACTCGGATCATCAGGCTTGGCTGTGAGCAGTTTTAACACAGAGAAATCTTGTCACCTCTGTCCATCATTTCTAAAGTGAAAGTTTAGAGGGGAATCTACCTAACATTCACAATGTTTTCATACGCTATTTTACCAACGATTTCAACTACTTTTCACAAGCAACCTGCAAAATGAGGGGAATGGCCATGAAAGCAAGGCTTATTTAAGAAAGAAAGAAAGAAAGAAAGAAAGAAAGAAAGAAAGAGGAAGGAAGGAAGGAAGAAGAAGAAGAAGGAAGAAGAAGAAGAAAGGGATCTTATGAGCAAACTAAGCCCAAAGAATGACTTTGACTAAGGTTAGGCATTGATAAGCTAGCTGTAGGCAGGCATCATAGAACACTAGAATTCACTAAAGAACAGAGTCAGCTAGCCTATTACAGCTGAGAGGCTTTGGGTTAAGATCAAGGGGTTTCAAGAGTCACACTGCATACACATGCTCTGCCACTTTCATACTTCCACTACAAGAGCTCAGCTTCTTCAAAGGGCTAGGTCTCGAACTGAGAGCCATCCAGAGATCCTGACATTAAATATGTGCTCCATAAATATATTATGAAAAGGCAGAAGCGAGGAAAGGGAAGGTTTGGAAGAACAGGGGAATCGTAGGGAATAGCGAAGGCTGGGAAGAAACTAGGAGGACTCTCAAAAGGACATACAGGCTATATTCAACAGAAGGAGGAAGGACAGGCATTGTCAGGGAGGTACACTAGAAAGAACCAGGGGCTACCTAATGGATCCAGAACAGAGGCAGGGTCTCAGAGAAGAAAAGAGGGCTACTGGGAAATTTCTGTGCAAGAGGCATCTGTTTAGGTTCAACCCTCAGTGCTGCCTGTCAGAAAAGGTAACTCCTCCAGGACTTACGGGTAAGTCAGGGGCTTAGTCGGGTGCAGAGGCTACAAGGCTGAGGAGAGCTTAGCACAACACAGACAAAAAGGAGACAGGTATTTGTTTAAAAAACATCCTGCAGCCAATCCCTGTGGATGGAGGAGCCAGCTTGGGCAGCTACTGAAGTCACTAAACAAGCCAGGCCGGTGGAAGGAATTTGGGGAGCACATAGGAGCCACTGTGCCTAAGACATGATCTCATTGTACTGGGCATCTGGGTACCCACCTCAACTTGGAGCCAGTTACAAAAGGAGTATGACTGGGGCAAATGTCAGGGTACTCTGGGACAGGAGGCATGTTAAATCCTTCATGTGCTGTGTGGGTTTGTTTGTTTTAGAATCATCAAGCACTGTGGCACCATAGGGAAAGTAGATAGAATTAGACAGCCAGGATTTTATAACATCCCATGTTCATGTGAGATACTTGAGCTCAACTCCTCACTGAACTTTCTAAGCACTCGCCGCTATCAGCCTCTTCCACCCCGACTTGGCACCCTACGCCCAACAGCAAGCAGACAGCATAGAACTCCCTTAAAGAGCCAGAAAGGAGTTGCAGGTTCTTACCTAACATGCATGGGGCCCTGAGTTTGATCCCAAGCACTAACCAGGCATACACCTGTAAAACCCAACTCGTGGGAGGTAGAAGCAAGAGGGTCAGAAGTTCAAGGTCATCCTCAGCTTCGGGGAGCATTCCAGCCAGCCTGGGCTTCCATGAAACCTGTTTCAAAGGGGGAGAAAAAAAGCTGGAAGGATTCTATATGGGATCACTCATCCTTATGTCTGCAAAAGAAATTTTAAGTAAGGTCACTGGACCATGGGAACCCAAACTTGGATTCTGGTTTTTAGAGGCCCATCTGCCTCTTCTTGGATGAGGATGACATAGATGGAAATATTTCCTAGAGCCCCTCTTTAAGAAGGGTCTCTGGTTTCTGTTGCAGCTGCACACCCAAAACCTCCTTAAATATACACCCAAAGACATCAAAGGAGAAAACTTAATTAACCTGGGAGCCTAGAGACCATGGCCTGTTAAAGACCCCTATCCTCACCAACCTTCCACTCCATCCAATATTGATTCAGTAGAAGAGATGAAAAGGTAGCATTTCTCCATTACAGCTTCCCCCTCCGTGGTTAGAAACCAGGAGAATAGAAATGAAGATTTCGGCTATCACCATGGAAACCAGCAGTTTCTATGGCTCCCCTGCAAACACACTCCCCCATCAACTCTTTCCCTCCCGCCTCTAAGTCATTTCAGCTCGTAAGATTTCTCTTTCTGACCAATCCACCAATTTATTCGGAACAAAAGATGGAAGAATAGCTAGACTCCGGTGCTTCTCCCCCAGGGCTACCTCCCAGATTGCTACAGCACTTCTCTTATATAGCTGCATCTGATCCCCATCCCTGACCTCACCATCCCTCTGACAGGCTCTCTCCCTGTCTTCGCCCACCTTCCCAGACAGAACTCCTAGTCTATTAGCACTCAAAAGCAGATTCTTTAGCATAGACATCCCCAACCCAAGACCCCAAGACCCCAGACCACCATCCTCTGAGGCCAGCTGGCCGTATTTTCACCTAGATCCACTCTTCAGAATACCTGTGAACAAACCCACTAACCCTAAGTGCTGGGGCTCCTGCTCCCTCTCAGCCTTCCCCCATTCCTAATGGTCTCCAGTTCAAGTTCTTCCTCACCGAGCCTTCCCCCATGTCCCATTTACCAAAAGGGGTCTCAGAAAATGTCAGTAACTTTCTATTTAGTCCCTTTCCCTCCTTGGTCTTACTTCAAATTCTGAACCGGATGTTTGATCACCTGGGTCCCTTGAGTGAACTGAGAGAAAAGGGATGTCTCTCTAAGTGCTCTCTGTTCTTAATGTTGGTCCCATCCTGATCCCCACTGGAGGCCATGAGACTTAATTAGCCTTTCCAGATCATTCTGAGATTCTTGAGAAAGGCTCCAAAGACTGTTCTGTGCTGGGAGGAATTTTATCGGCGTCTTTTACAGCTTTGTTTGTTCTTCAATCTCTCTAGCTCGGACTCTTCAGTCATAAAACAACCTCAAAAGGACAAGCTGAAACTGAGCTAGAACCACCTTGATGCCTGCTCTTCACCCCGCCCCCATCAGGAAGGTGCCCCGAGTCCCTTCTGTTTGCCCCTTCAACCTCCCCCACCCATCCACCTACCCAACACCCACCCCCAAACATGGGACTCTCCTGCCCCCACATCTGGGAAAATAGAAGCAGAAGATGACTCAGGGGGTCAGGGAGGATCAAGGTTGTTTAGGGCTTTGAGATCTCTAGATGAAAAGTAAGAAGGGCGGGGAGTTATGAAAACGTCAAATGAAGCGTCTGGGGCTCAGGAGCAAATCACTGTCCACTCCACCCACCCACTTCCCAGACGGAGGCTCTTAGTCTTTCACAAATGGGCGCAAAACAGATTTGCACTGAGGCATGAGCCCTTCAGGCTCACCCGAGCAAATCTGCCCAAACATTTCCTTCTTCTCAAAGAGCTGAAAATTCAAAACACAAACATGCATGTAAAATGGCCTCCATCTGTCTCAGCCAGATGACCTAAAATTTTCCATGAAAACACAGCCAGTTATTTTTCTGGTCAAAATCTGGGCTTCAGTAAGACAGAGAAAGATTACAAAGAAAACACCAGTCATTTGTGTTTCTGCAGAGTTGTTTAATGTCCCGGGTCAAGAACAGCACAAGTGAAGGGTTTGTGACACCACCGGAAGCTGTGAAACATGGCCTCTCACGTGCGCTCTCCATTCCAAAAGTTATCTTCACTCTTTACTTTGCTGTGTTTTCTCGATAATCTCATCCACTTTCACAGCACTGGATGCATTCTGGATCTATCCTTTCAGAGAGGATGACGTCTTCGATAGTCCGCCAGGTCCAAAGTATGATGAACTTTTCCAGTGCAAACTCCTCCAGTCCTTGAACCAACTAACTCTAAAGTATAAATCACATTCCCTGGACTGAACATGGTTGTGCACACCTTTAAGCCCAGTACATGGAAGGCAGAGGCAAGTGGATTTCTATGAGTTCAAGTTCAGCCAGTTCTAAATTAGTTCCAGGCAAGCCAGGGCTACACAGTGAAAACCCTGTCTCAAAAAAAAAAAAAAAAAAACAAGGAGCAGTATGAAGAAGCAGCAGCGAAAGATGAACCCCCAGTCCCCAACAGACCAACCCCCTCATCCCCAGATTCAGCACCGATGTTCCTTACCGCTGCCGGGGCCCAAAAGAAAGGCTGAAGGGGGCGCTAAAGGAGATAAAGCCAACGTGAAGAACAAGCCACAGAGATCTGCAAGGTTGCTAAGCCTGCTCCTTCAAAGCCAGAGCCCATGCCTAAAAAGACCCTTGCAAAGAAGAGAAGGAACCCAAGGGGCAGAAAGAGGATGCAAATGATCCTGCAGAAAATGGAGCCGCCAAAAAAAAAAAAAAAAAAAAAAAAAAAACACACACAAGGCACAGAAAGCTGAAGATGCCAGAGACACCAACTGACTTGAGTGCATTTCTGATAACTGTACTTCTGGTGGCTGTACAGTTTGGAATACTAACTTTTATATCAATATTTATTTCTTAAAATGCAAAATTTTTTATTTTTATTTATATTTATTTATTTATTTATTTTGCCTTGTTGTTAGTACACAGAACACTTCATTGTTTGGGAGGGAAGGATCCTATGTCACTAACAAAATGTCTCCCAAGCTGGGTTAACGACAGAAAACATCTTTCCCTGATAATTTTGAAAGGCTCCTGTTGGCTCCTGGGAGAGACATCCTGATGTTGACACAGGTGGCCACCATGGCACAAAACTCTCTGTGGTATGGGAAAACTCTAAGTTCATTTTTATATCCTCTTCCCCTTGTACCATTAACATAGACTTAATTTCCTTAAAATCAGAGACCTGTTGGAACCTGCCCTCGTAAATTGGTTTTCAGTCTATTGGGTGACGTGGACTTTGCAGTGACATCATCGAGTGTTCTCAGAAGAGCACTGGTTCCTTTTATAAAAGATGGTGGAACTTCAGATTGATCATTCTGCCATTTTCATTTCCTGAAAGTCAGGGTCGGCTTGTGAAAAGTTGTTAGACAACATCCTTAATGTGAAATGTCAACCCTCACTCTAAGCTACTTCCCCCTTCTCAAAGCACTGAACGAAGGTTTCGTAATGGCTTTCTAATTTCAGCAGTCTATACAAGAAGGGAGTTTGGACGTTCTTGTAGACTGTTAATGAATGTCTGCCCATGTCCTGCCTGAAATACCATGATTGTTTATGAAAAGTATCTTTAGTAAAGCTGGATACAGTTGACTTTGGAAGAAAAAAAAAACCAAATAAACACAAATAAAAAAACCAAATGAACAACAACAAAAAACCCATATTCCTTTCAAAGCCAGGCTCCTAACGTCCTCTTTCTCTACTACAGACAACCTCTGTTCTATATATTAATGCTGTGATCCACCTTTGTATTTGGTTCTTTCTCCATCTTAATCACACTCAACACCACCACCCTGTCAGAGTCCACCACTGTCACACTCTGCCCATGCTGTGGTGACGCTGGCTCCCCCACCCAGTCATCCCAACCCAGTGCCATTGCTTTAGTTTAATCTTCCTCTTCCCTTTCTACAATGGCACCATAGATCTCCTTTCCGACCATCAGCCCACTGTCTCCAGGACAATCTCATTTGAACAGTTGTGGTTGACATGTCAACCTCTCCCATGGAGCCCATGGTTCTATGTCTTGCTTTGTTCCTTGCCTAGTGTATGTGTGTGGTGTGTCTCACTCTGTAGCCTAACCTGGAACTTCCTATTATAGACCAGGCTGGCACTGAACTTGCAACAGTTCTCCTGCCTTTACCTCTCAAGAGCTGGTACTTTATACATGTACCTCCACAGAGAGCCTACTCTTTCATTTTTAAAGAGAGAGTGTTACTCTGAAGCCCAGAATGGCCTCAGACTCACAGCAAACCTCCTGCCTCAGTTTTCCAAGACTAAATATCTAGTTTTCTACCCTATATCTGACATGCTGAGAAGTCCAACGGGAATATGTATCATCCTGGACCCTAAAACGCTCTGTTTAGAGTAAACAAAATATATTGTGCTTACTTAATTCCATAGCTACATCCTGTCCTAGTTTGCTATTAAACATGGATAAACATGATGACCAAAAGCAACTTAGGAGGGAAGGTTCATTCCATTTACGCTTCCACATCACAGTCCATCATGGAGGGAAGTCAGGGAAGGAGCTCAAGGCAGAAACCTGGGAGGCAGGCACTAAAGCAGACGCCATGGGTGAATGCTGTGTACTAGCTTGCTCCCTGTGGCTTGCTCAGCCCACTTTCTTAAACTACCCAAAACCACCTTCCCAGGGGTGGCCCCACCCATACTGAGCTGGGCCCTCCCACACCAATCACCAATAATAATAATAATAACAACAACAACCCCATCGGCTTTCTTACAGGACAGTCTTTTTTTTTTCCACTTGCAAGCAAGCACAGGCAGGATTTGAACCTGGGAAGACAGACAGACGCCTCGGACTCCAGAGTGCAGCAACTGCAGTGGTGCGCCACTGCTAACCAGCTGCTGCTCTTACAGGATAGTCTTACAGAGGCATTTTCTCAATTCCGGTTCTCTCTTCCAAAATGGCACTAGCTTGTGTCAAGCTGAGAGAAAAAAAAAAAAATCAACCAGCATAGATGCCATTCCATTCATACAGAATGTTCTAGTCTTACATTTTTCCCTTAAAATTTTGTCGCTTCCATGATACTTTCATGACCATCCATCCTAATTCTCCCTTTCTCAGAATTCCAATAGTGCTTGTCTATCTCACCCCTCAGACAATGCAGCTTTGCTTACAGTTTCACAATGCTGTGTGTGTGCTTGCGAATGTTAATGTGTGCCCTTAACACATGACCACATATGTTCTGTGATTGCAGTCAGAATTTTTGCCCATGAATATAAGAAATTTCTAGGAATGGGAGTACAGTGAACTGTCCTAGAATATGCCAGAATTCTGAAGTCAGAAGTGAGTTTATCTCTGACTCCATCCACTGTTAACAGAGATGTGGATTTTTAATACAGTATACAGGTTTTATAAGGGTTTAACTTTGTGAGGAAATGTATGGGACAGAGTAGACCAGGGACTGGAGATAAAACTTAGCAAGTAAAGATGCTTGCCACCAACTCTGATGACCAGAGTTCAATCCCCAGGACCCATATAGCAGGTGAGAATGGACTCCTGAAAGTTGTCCTCTGACCTCCTTGTGAACCTGTGGCACACACATACACTCAATAAATGCATAAATATTTTTAACTAAAAATTAGAGCAGAGTGTAGCACCTAGTAAGCATCACTTTCCTTCCATTTGGCTCTGGTAAGAAGGCAGATTGGATGGGATATCTTGCCTTGGGGCTTTCCAGCTTCAGCTTGTGCAAGTCTGTGGGGCACAGCTGGTAGAGAAGCACTTGCTGCTTAGCCTCTGATGGCTTTCTCTTCTCAGTCTGCTGTCGTTATCACAACACTGACTCCAATCACAGTGCAAACATGGCCATGTGTTAAGGCACACATAAACAAGTGCACATGCATGTGCACGCATGTGAGCGCATACCACAGAGCGGTGTGTATACACTAACCCCCTTTCTCAGGAAACTTGCCATTCCAGTCTTCCCAGGGTTCCCAAGATAGGAAATTAGCCCCAGAACTATGACCTCCTAAGCCTGGGATCTCACAAACCTTCTCTGAAGATATAGTATGGGTCTCAGGACTTCAGCATTCCTGAAGAATCCACTCTTCTACTCCACCCCAGCTACCACCTCCCCCTAACCCACGATACTGTGGAAAAGACTGAGGACAGAGATTTGGACAGCAAAATAGACTGTGAGCATCCAGGAAAACCTACCACTTCTACGTGCATTAAAAATGAGTCAAGGGTCATCCAACCTGAAAGGAAGGGAATTTGAAAGGCTCCTTTTCAGCTCCCTTTTTTTTTTTTTTGGCTTTAGATCGGGAAGGGTGTGAGAACAGGCAAAGAAACGTGAAGGAAAGAAGGCAGGAGTCCTCGCCTAGTGGAGTTGTCCTTTCCCGTAACTGCAGCCACTAGCAGCAGAGAGGTCTGTCTGGGATGTAGGCACTCCAAAGGTGAAGAAGGGGATGGGGAGAAATGAATCAGCCCAGTTGAAAACAGAGGGTTTTGTTCAAAGGAGAGAAGTCTGTGATGCAAGCTCTGAGGAACAATGTGCTCCCTGTATGTTCACCCCCTCCCCACCCAGGTATCCTCCACCTCCAACTTCTCCCCACACCCCATTCATGTCACTGACCAGGTCTCTGGTCAGATTCAGGACAGAAGTAACTCCTGGGAGCCTCTGTTTTCCACCTGGACATTTTCCAATGAACAACCATAACCTTCACCGTAATCCTGACCTTCCCCCTTTTCAAGGGCCAACAGTGGACCATTATTATCCTAGTGGCAAATCCTGATTCCTCAGCGTAAGTGGTGGAGCTCGGGCTTCATGTTGTGACTCTACAATGCTCACTGTGCTGGGGGTGGCAAAGCAAACCTGCTCCTGCTGTACCTGCAGACACACCGTCTTCTGCTTGGCACATGCATTATCATCTAGGCTTCCCTTCTGACCCTTCCTTTTGCTTTTGTGTTTTTGTTTTTGTTTTCAAGCCCACCCCAGTCGTTTCCTCCTTCAGGAAGGCTTCCCTAATCAAGGAGCATTCCCTGTTCCAAGCCCTCTTGTCTACTATGGGTTCCTCCAGCTCATTTGTATGCATTTCTCAAGCTCTGACTTGTGCAGCCTGCTGCCTCCTTAAACCAAGGGCTCCTCCTCCCCCTTAATAATATTTTGAGTGTTTTATGTTTGGAATTAAGCATAAAAATAGTCTGAGTTACAGAATTATGAAAAATGGAGAGGATCGTAAAAATAGCCCGAGTTACAGAATTATGAAAAATGGAGGGGTAAGTCAGGGAGGAAGGACTGGGCAGCGATGGGAGAAGACCACAAAGATGAGACTGTGGGCTGTGATGAGGCTTTGATGGACGAGGCACCTGGATATAAGGGCACAACCATAAGCCTTTCTTCCTTGTTTGTCTGGGTATCATACAGAGAAATTACACAGACAGTCCTCCTATACTTTAAAGTCTCATAATGTCATCACGATGATATAATAAATAGGGACGAAGGAACACGCAGGGAAAATCAAATTATAGGCTGATATTAAATAATAACATCCCACATAAGTCAGTGTTATTAAGAATGGAGACCAAGATAAGTGCAAAGGGAAAAGCGAGAGGAATGCTGGGACCTAACGTAAGAGAGTGGGGAAGGGTTGGCAAAAGAGTGCCTGATCCAAGCCCAGTTGGGATGAGACCTGGGAAGACACTGGCTCTCTCTACTCCAGGAAGGCATGCTTTAAACAAAGGGGCTTCTGATATGCTGTGAATGACAGAAAAGAGATGCCTTGCCAAACAACATGTGCTCTGCTTGAGAGAAAGTGTAAGGTAAAAGGTAGAAGGACCTTCAGCACATGAGCCAGAGCCAACGACAGGAGTGCCCCAAACCCTCACCACTCAGCACTGTAACCCTAGGCTCACCCAGCTCCCTGGAACAGCACTGTTCCCAACAGGCTGGGACTGGCATGAGTTTCAACATCACATCATAACCCAGACCCTCTCCCTACTAGAGGGCAGAACTTCAAACCCTAAAACAACCACGCACTCATGAAAACCCTTTCCATCTGTGTCAGTGTAACTGTGAAAGGTTACACAGTCGTAACAGTGTAACTTATCAGCTGACCTCTCTGGGGTGTCTATTTCACTGACTGTGTATAAAAGCTAAATCCTGTATCACAGATAGGCAGGGTGCCCAGCTAACTGGTACTCTAGAACACCAAGGAATGGTGGTTGGACAGTTGCTTATGTGTCTTAATTTCAACAAAATGGGGTAAAGTTTGAGAGCAGAAACGCCTTCCTGCATGTGTGAATGGGGAGACACCAAGAATCAAAAAATTTAACAGTCATAGAATTGGTCCACAGATTCTCAGGTCAGCAAGGACCTCCAAAATATCCTCTACTCCATTCCAGCTTCTAAGAGAGCAAGAGAAGTACTACTTACTGTATCCCTACTGTGTGTCAGTAGAAGGCAATTGCACTTACAGTGTCTTATTTATCAAGCCATGCTCCGGCCTCCCCCTCCCCTTTCAGGAGGGTTGTTTATGCTTTTTTTTTTTTTTAACACTGCAGAGAAGATAACTCACACATTTTATATTAGGTCTTCCTATAGCCATTGTTAGGCTTCCGTTTGTTTTTATTAAAGATAGTACTTTATGATGCAATTTAACCCCCTGTTCAAAGTGCCTTTCATAATCTCTGCCTTACCTCTCTCCCTTCCTTCATGCTAGTACCCCTGCAAGCATCTCATATGTTTTCCTGTCCAGAGGTTCCTTCCTTTTCCATTCCAAAGGCAAATACCATTACACACACACACACACACACACACACACACCCCCACAGCTATAAAAGGCAAGTGAAAAAAAAAAAGAGGATGGTAGTTAAGGCAAATCCTGAACCTGGAGAGACTTAAGGAGGGCAGAAAAAGAGAGCTGCCGGCCCTGTGTCAAGGTGGCTTTGCCTGCAGCTTTTATTATGCATCGATTTTCTTATCCATCTTCTTTAGAGCCTCTTAGATCTTCAGGCTGCGGCTGTTTCTCCAAATTGTCATTCACTTCAAGCTCTCTAGCTTCTTGCAGCAGCTAAGGGAGGGAGGCTGGGGGTGGGAGGAAAAAGAGAGGGAGAAGGCAGTCAAGAGAGGTGAATGCAGGTTGCTAAGTAACCGTTGCCAAGGAGCCAGTACCAAGGAGCAGCCCAAGCTGCCTGCTTATTCCAACCTCCCCCCTTCCACATCCTCCCCTCACTTAAGTTCTCTCAGGTCTATAAAGCAGCTTGATTCTGTCACCTTCACCAGCTGCAAACCTTCTTCCACAGCTCTTCAGGTGGGGGGCTGCAAATCCTAGAGCTTGTGGCTCTCAGATTCCTAGACCTAGGCTAGCTGCCATAGGTAGCTGTGAGTACAATGTATCAGTTAAAAAGAATGTCCCAAATTAATTTAACTAGCAAAACCCACCTGCATTTTGCAGGTTTATTTGGTTGATTGGTAATAATAGGCTCAGAAGTGAGTCCAGGAAGACCAGACAGAATCTTCTCTCACCTCCTTGAGACAATTCAAACCTCCTTCAAAAAACTTCACTATTTGGTCTGAAAGGTCGTGAAGTCCAAGCACACAAGCTATCTCTTATCCAAGATCCATTGCAAGATGAAATGACACTTGGGCCCTCTAAAATTTGGGTAATTAATTATGATCACACAGGACTGCCTACTCGATTACTGAAGACTCCAGAAAGTACTACATGACATTTCATAACAAATTTAATTATCCTTTCTGCTTAATTAAAATAAATATTAGAAGATTCATCCCTTCAGGGTAGTAGAACAGCCAGAAAAAAAAAATCAGTTTGGATAGGAAGTTGCTGAGCTAAGTCAATCTAGAATTCAAATTTTGTCACAAATAATCCAGAAAGCATATGCTGAGTCTTCTGTCAACTCCACACAGTCACCATCTCTGTGGGGCTGGATTAAGAGAGGCTTAGGTGGTAATGTAATGGTGGCTTACCCTGGGATCCCACAAACTCCAGATCCTAAATGACCAAGGATATCCACTTCAGTAAACTCATGGTTCCTACAATAAGCCACACAGTTCTATAAACCCAAGGAATTCCTTTTGCCCTGGCCCCTTAATTTAAACCACATCTTATTTAAGCTTCAGGCTCCTTCACCTCAGCATCTCAGATCACCGTGAAAGTCCTTCCTGAAACCTAACCACCAAGACTTCTGTTGTGCCTAATTTCCTGTCTCTTGTGTTGTCTCTGAAACCTTCTTCATATTTCTTCAAAATCACCGAGGAAGGCTGGGAAAAGAAGTATAAATGAGGATAAAAGAAAGCCAAAATAGGCCGGTAGGTGATTGTAGGTAGAAGTGGGTGGCTTAGAGGACAAGCAGGTTGGGATGGGAACATTTGTAGGATAATAATTACAAGATCCAATCAGCCAAAGTTGCAGTGAATAAACTTCCTCAGCTTCCTCAGAAAGAAATCAACCTGAGAGAGAGAGAGAGAGAGAGAGAGAGAGAGAGGAGAGAGAGAGAGAGAGAGAGAGCAGAGTATACCAGCAGGCCTCTTACAGGAAATCCCTGTGGACCAACCCAAGACGCCCCTAACTGAAACACACCACAGGGGTGGATATTTAAGTGTAGCTTAACAAGGTAAACCTACAGATTGTTGAAATAAAGAATTAGGGAAGGTGCTGGAGAGCTGGATCAGCAACTAAGAGTGCTTACTACTTTTTCAAAGGACTGGAATTCAGTTCCCAGCACCAACATGGCAGTTCATATCCGTCTATAATTTGAGCTCTAGGGGACCTGACACCCACTTCTGACTCCCTCAGACACCGCGTGCACATGGTGCACTTAACATACACACAAGCAAAACATCAGTGCACATAAGCCGATCTTTTAAAAAAAAAAAAATTGTGGAAGTTACTGGTACTCCTGCAATTTAGAAATGATTGGGAAAGGATAAAGTGGGAAAAAAAGGCAGTTAGCACACAGATAATTTTCCTAAATTCTCCTCCTGTGCCATGACATCCCCTATGGAAGGAACCCAGACAGTATAATTTCTCTCTCTAGTGCCCTCTCCTCCTCCCCCCATCTTCTGAATATAGATCCTTGGGAAATCCACTGTATTCACCACACTGATGTGAAGTTACACTGCCCAGAAATCTTCCCATCTCTACATCCACAGATAGCAAAGCAGCATCTGTATTGAGAAACAGGTGTGCACATGGCCACACCTAGATTTTTACATAGGTGCTGGCATCCAAATTCAGGTCCCAAGCTCTGTGATCCACTGAACTATCTGTTTAGCCCCAGCAGTGTTATTTTCTATTGTATCCTTTAACTTACACCCACAACATAAAGCTCCTTACACAGGTTCAAAGCCAGCTTCAGGTCCTACTCTCAGCTTCTGGCTCAAGTGCAGATAGAAGGAATGCAGCTACTCCTGTGTGCTTCTGATTTTAGGTACAACATGTGGCTTGATTTAGACAAGAATTTGTCCGTTTGATCTAAAGATTCCATAGGTGCCTGTCCATCTACAGTAATCAGATGTCTATCCCGAGTAAAGCTCTATCAGTTCCAAACAAGTACAGTTCTATCTCCTGCAACAAACACCTCTTCAAAACTGTATGGGTCCTTTATGTCTGTACCATGGTGTAAAGAGATAGGATTCACCTACAAGCAGAGGATCAGCTTCTTTCCTTATTAAAGTCAATTCTTACAAAGAAGCTGATCTCAATAGGAGACAGTTAGGAGCAGTGAGGATACAACTGAAGCTAGAGAACCTTGCATTAACTCAAGTCAGACCCGCTCAGTGATACAAAGTATCCATCACAGTGGCTAAGAAGGCACATCCCCTATGAACCTAAGCTGCAGACCAAAGTGGGAAACAGGGTTAGGGACAGCACCTGTCCTTTAGAAGAGACATGAGTTAATGCTCCCAACCAGAGGATAGATGCAGGACAATGGTCAGTGGCAGGCCCCACGAATGGGAAAACCCCATGTGGCTGCTAGAGAATTGGCCCATTGAATGCTTCTCACAACCCTGGGTGTCTCTAGCAGCAGCAGAGATCTAGGAATGTCCAGGGGGGGTCGCTAAAGCCATGCAGGAGACATCTTTCCCCTCTAAAACCAGAAGGCCCTGCCCCTCACTCTGAACCTATTGAGCTGAGAAGGGAGGTAAAAGGGGAGTCTCTGAAATCCATTTGCCTTTCTGTCTACCTCTGTCTCAATTTCTCCCGTTTCTCACATCCGTGGCATTATTTCAGAGGCATCTGCCTTGATCTGTCTCCAAGTCTTTAACAAGATCAAAGTTCTTAACACCTGTTTTGCTTGCTAACTCCAAGGCTAAAGAAAAGGGGCAGGGTCCATCCTGAGGCAAGGGGAGGGCCCTGACTTACACTCTTCCCAAGCAGAAAACAGTTTGGGAGACTGGACCAAGGAATGCGCCAAACCAAGGTTGGGTTGGCAAACGCCCCCTGGTGGAGAGGCTGTTATGCTCATCCTGCTATTGGATTTCATGTTGTTATCCAAGTTACAAACGGAATTAACTCATAACCACAGTAGGATAAATATATTACAGTGACCAGAAAAGTCTCTTCCCCACCCCTTTATCTTAAAACATCTTCCCTTTGCTCCTTTTATCTATTACGGTCAGATATTTGTCACAACTGGTAATTATTTGGTTGTTTGTTCCCTGGTTTATTTTCTATCTCCCATTAAGAAAAGCTCTGTATTTGAATAGAAGGAAAAGCCAATGATGAATACAGTATAATGGAATAAACCTACAAAAATGAAAAAAAAAATTCCTGGAGTCCTGTCCAGATTTTATTAGCAGAGTCACTACCCCTACCTGCCTCCACACCTTCCTTTCCCTACAACCAACTGTACGCCACTCAGTAAACTTACTTAATAATGCTCCAGCTCTCTGTAAGCACTATGTAGAGAACATAAAAATAAACAAGGGCCCGGGCTCCAGCTCAGAGCAGAGCGCCTGCCCAGCACGCACAGATTCCCAGAACTGCAAAAATAAATAAATAAATAGGCTGCCACAGACAAGGACTTCAGAAATTCAAAAGGAGACTGGGGAGGGGCATTTCTTTGGCTGAACTTGACCAAGGCAGCCATGATGATGCAGTTCCAGGAGGGAGAGGCTGAGAGGATTCTGCAGTTTAGAGACACAGCTAATGAGAAGGAGCTTGATTTGGAGGCATCATTTGACAATGAGCTTACGAAATGCAACCCCCCCCCCCGTAATGCTCAAACTAACGCTGCAAGAAACGTGGGGCTTTGGAGAAAGGAGACAGGACAAAGACCCTAGTCCAGGTTCTGTCCCACTTGTCCCTACCTGTCTTGATCAGGTCTCAATTCTGGAATATGCAGGGTTCAGACAGGGCAGGGTGCCCATTAAGCCCCCATCTACATGTCTCTTGCCCTCCCCCACTGAGTTCTTTATTAACAATGAAATGATTTCTTAATCTCATTACTGAGAAAAGCACCAAGCACAGAAAAGCATATGCTACACAAATTAAGTTGGGTAATTTGCATACCTGAGCAAAAAGATAAACCCCTCCCCCTTCCTTCTCCAGAGTCAATTTTCCTTGATCTTCTGACATCCTATGTCAATAAATATCTATATTTCCTCACGCCCAGGACAGAAGATGCTGTTAAATGTCAAATGTAAAGTAAAGTTTGTCATAAAAATCCCTCATAAAAAAAAAATCTCCCAACTACTTTCACTGGAACATGGAGGGAGGGTGCTCTGTTAGGTCTGATAATGTCTGGGTCATCCAACACCCTGCTTCCAGGAGTACCCCAGACCACCTTTTTGTAAAGCTCCTAGAAAAGCATGCTGACATTCAGCTCCTCCTACCGCCCTGTTTCTGCAGAAGCCCAGGCTGGGATGTTTTTAATGAAACAAACCCAGTGTATAAACAACCAATTTCTCAGTCTGAAGTCTAGATTTCTTAGTTAATATGTTTTCAAGTTCTCCTTTTCTGGGATTACCATATGCAGCCTCGCACCTGGATGAGGCACAGGTCAGGGAATAAAATGGCTTCTCTGAGCACCCTCCTGAGGGCCTCAGGAGAGCAAGCGAGCGAGTGTGCAGACAAGGGTGACTGTGTAGTGGTGCTAGCAAGTAAAGGACAAGCCAGCACTGCCTCTTGGCTGCTGTTTCTCTTTCTCTGCAGACCTCCTCTGATTATAGCAGATTTATAGGGGCCCCAAAGCAGCCCAGCATCTTAGCCATAAACTTTCCAGAAAGAAAACTCGTTGAGGTTCCCTTGAGAGGCGATGAAAAAATAAATATCAGGGTTTGGTACAAACACATCAGCCAAGACCAGAAGTGGAAGGGAGCCAGTTCCCTATAGCTGATTTAACTCATTCAGGATTTGTACACACACCATACACAAGATGTCTAGCAAACAGACTCCTGTTTACAGACCTCCTCAGATAAGCACACCCCTCTCCTGGGAGCACAGTTCCAGTCGAGTGCAAACACGTACATGTGTACCACATTCATACATGCATTTCAGATGTCCAGGGAGTCTGCTCAGCCTTATCCCCAACCCCTCCCCCCTCCTCAGCTACTGACTGCAGGGTGGGGCACAGAGAAGGTGAATGAGGGAATGTCTGAGTATAAATGTCTTGCATGTGTCACTGTATCTCTGACTACATTCCAAGAAACAAACATTTAAAAAGATGTTTTTTTCATTATTCAACATTTGGAATGTGGTCCACAGTCTTTTAACACACTTTGGGGATCATCTATCTGCTGGCGCCGCTGGGAGGCTCCTCTGTGCAATTCTTGCCCAGGGGCCCGGCAACATGAGTTCTGCTCACAAGGAATACAGTGATAGCTTCCATTCTTCCTTTGCACAAATTACCTGTATTTTTTTTTTGTTTGTTTGTTTGTTTGTTTTTCTTTTTTTTTTTTTTTTTTTTTTCTTTTTTTTTTTTTGGTTTTTCGAGACAGGGTTTCTCTGTGTAGCCCGGGCTGTCCTGGAACTCACTCTGTAGACCAGGCTGGCCTCGAACTCAGAAATCCGCCTGCCTCTGCCTCCCAAGTGCTGGGATTAAAGGCGTGGGCCACCACCACCCGGCATGCAAAGCATTTAGAATGACGTATAAGGTAGAGCATCCAGGGAACCACAGCGATCACCGTCATCACTGTACTGGGCCAGAGATACATAGAAGTCACGTGGGAAAGAGCTGGTCTTTTCTCTTAAAGGTTCTAAGAAGCCTGACGAGGCTGAGCAGATACAAGGAAAGCAAAAGAATGTGAAAACCCAAGAGCTTACTTGAGCCTAAAACACAATTTAGTCTCCTAAATTCAGGGCCTGTTCTGAAATTTTAGACAAAATGCTTCAATCAATTATTTTCCTTTCATCGTATCATCTGTATGCCCTTAAAACACTGCACATCTCGGAGCTGACTGGAGAGTCCAGGAGGCAGGAAGGAAGGACTGGTTTGGTTTTGTCTGGAGACAAGATATTACTATTACCCAGCCCAACTTGGTCTCAAACCTTTTGTCCTTCTGCCTCAGCCTCCAAACACTAGGAATAAAAGAGCCAACATGCCTGGGGTCAAATAAAGAGTTTTTAAATTTTCTTTTATGTTATATGTATCTGTACATGTTGGTATATGTGCACACACATGTGAAGACCAGAGGTCAATGCTCCAGGTATCCTGCTTAGTCATTGTCTACCTTTTGTTTTGACCCTAGAGCTCACTGACTGGACTAGACTGGCTGGCCAACAAGCCCCAGGAACTTCCTGTCTGTGCTACCCCATACTGTAGTTACAAGTGCACAGTGCAGTGCTGGGCTTTTGATGTGTGTTCTTAAAATCCAAACTCAGGCCTGAGCAACCATCCTATGCAGCAAGCGCTTGACTCACTGCAATATATAATTCAATTTGTACATTTTCATTTCAGAGCAGGGCCCTGTCTGAAGCCTTCCAAACTAGAACACCCACAACATGCTTGGCCAGATAGAGCCTTCAGCCTCCCCTTTCCTTAATTGTCTCTGTTAACCCAGAAAAATATTCTTCCCTTTAACATTGACCTTTCCTGGGGGCTGTAGAGATGGCTCAGCCGTTAGGAGCTCTGACTGCTCTTCCAGAGGTCCTGAGTTCAATTCCTAGCAACCACATGATAGCTCACAACTATCTGTAATGGGATCCGATACCCTCTTCTGGTGTGTCTGAAGATAGCTACAGCGTACTCATATAAATAAAATAAATAAATCCTTAAAAAAAATTTTGACCTTTCCTTGTCCTTCATTTTTACTGTAAATAAAGTATATATAATCCTCAAGACCTTAAGAAGAGTTCTCAAAGGCCCACCTGGTAACGTTTTTTTTTCCCATCAACTGTGCCTCCAGGTCTCTGGAATTCTGTGCCTTGTATATTTCACTTGCCATTATCCCATTAGAAATCATCACAAGAGATTTTTAAGAGCATTAATTTGGCCCCTGCCACTGTATTCTTAACCAAGCAGTCATCTGGTCTCTCCTTAAAGCCTTTGAAAGTTGAAAATATTTGAGTTCCCATTACAGATAGTTAAAAACTCCTACCTCCACCCCTCCACCCCCAGAGCTGCCTCAATTAGCATCATTACTACCGTCAAATTGTCACCCACTTGATTAAGGGACAGTACAACCCTGAGGCGGGGGCATAACTTATATGACCTCTCTAGTTCCTTTCGGTCCATCCATCTGAAATAGGGGAAACAAAGTTGGCCACAGTCCCAAACTATGCAATGCCTGCCCCAGGGAGGCCCCTGAGGACCATGCAGACTCCAGCGTGGGCATAGCAGGCATTTTCTCAGAGTAGGCAGAGTGCCAGACCATAGTGACTGGTGTGGGAGGCCCAGAGACAAGGAGGTGAGCCAGTACCCACACTCCTCCCTTTCTCCCCAATTCAACTTTCCCAGCCTGAGCCCCTCCTCCTCAAGTCCAAAATTCTCAGATCCTTCCTGCCTCCTACCCTGTGTCCATACCCCAGGCCAGGTGACCCAGCTTGGTGCTTCTTGGAGGTTCAAGAGTAGGCAGGTCACTCACTCAGCGAGCCCGTTTAAAATGCAGATTCAGTTTCAGTAGCCGTGAATTACAGCCCAAGATTCTAGACTCTTAACGAGTTCCCAGGTGAGGCCTGTGCTACTGGCCCACGAATCATACTTGGAAGGGTGAGGATCTGAATGATTACAGCAGTTTCCCTAACAGTCTCCCAGGAAGAGTCCATCTATCCAACTCCATCTGTCTATCTATCCTCTAGACAGCAATGAGAATCATATACCTCATACCTTCCTGATTCAGAAATCTCCCTCCATGGCACAATACACAACACAAACCTGGCTCATAAATTCCACAGCAAATGTGAAAAAGGGCATTCTTCATAGAAGCCTCTCTTCCATGGCTCTGAAGGTCCATGTAGCCTAGAATTACTGTCCCATATCTTTTCCAATCTGCCTATCCCTCTTTTATTTCCCAAATTGCTCCACAAGCATCCTCCTTAAGGAAGCACCTCTTGACAAACACCTCTCTCGGTTTCTGCTCACACCTTCCCCTTCCAAAGGAAGGATGTCTCAATCCCTTCGTAGTTACAAGCTCGTCTTACTTCAGTACCAGGCTCACTTTCTCCACTGGGTATAAATTCTCCCCCACAAAGAATGGTAGATATTCTCACAAGATGTTTGCACCAGTCTCTCAGAAAGGCATCTACAGGATCTGGCAGGAATTTGGGAAATCCTGGTAGAGTTACACAGCTGTCACCTGCCCCTTATTGGGAATATTTCAGAAACTCTGCGAGTAAGAAAGTAGCTTCCCATCTCTTCTTGCCCAGAGCAAGCCTCTTATTTAAATACAAAAGAAAAATATTGGCTCTTCTATGACAAAGCATAAAACCCTGACAGCTCCAGGAAAGATGCCCACTGTGCCCACGCTGGAGTCTGTCTGGTCTTCAGAGATTCCAACTACAGAGGTCTCTCGACCTCACTACTTCTTGCCCCTCCCAGAATTTCATGGGAATGCAGACTGAAACCCAAGGAGGTTGCTCCTGGCCTTCTCTTGCTGCAGGGGGGGGTTATTATCCCTTGTTCTTTGAGTGAGCAACACTGTTCTCAAGACTGAGGGAGGCAGTCAGAAGGAAGGATTACAGTTAGTACTTGCTCTGAGCAAGATCTCAGGAGGATGGACAGAATTCTCAGGACCCAGACAGGGCTGAAAGAAAGCAAAATTGAGATCAGCAGCTGACAGAGTTCTAGACACTAGAAGGTTGGGGAGAGTAGCTATTTGTCAAAGAAATCTTCTAAAGGATGACTTTAGGGAGCAAAATAGTGCTGGTCTTACAGTAAGGTGACTCTTGTACTGAGAAATTTCGTAAACCTCAGTTCAATGCAACTGGGTATTAAAACTCCTTATGTACCTAGTATTTGGCTGGGTGCTGAGGGCGGTAAATAGATACACACTCCTTACCAGGGATGGACAGTCAGCATGTGTGTTGGGGGGGTTGGGGGGCTATAAAGACACAGAAGACCACACTCTTAATCCTGCCAATAGTTGGCTGAAGGTATTATAGAAGGGAGTTTTTGTTTCCCTCGCATCGTTTCCACATGTGCACAGGCTTTAGGTGTTCAGCCTCTGTGACACCTGGGAAGTTAAAAAAGTGCAAATTGTGTGGTCCACTCAGACCAGCTGGATTTGGGAGTGTTGGCAGTAGTTATGCAGCGATCTGTGTTTTATTTTGTTGGAGATTTTTGTTTGTTTTTGTTTGTTTTGGGTTTGATTTTTTTTTTTTTTTTAAAGATAAGGTCTGAGTGTGGTAGCCCAGGCTAGTCTTGAACTTGCTATATAACCAAGGATGGTCTTGAACTCTTGACCATCCTGCCTTCCCTCCCAAGTGTTGTAACTGCAGCTATCTGTACTTTAACAAGCTTTCCGGGCCGGGCAGTGGTGGCGCATGCCTTTAATCCCAGCACTTGGGAGGCACAGGCAGGCGGATCTCTGAGTTCGAGGCCAGCCTGGTCTACAGAGTTGAGTTCCAGGACATCCCGGGCTACACAGAGAAACCCTGTCTTGAAAACAAAAAAACAAGCTTTCCAGGTGATCCACTGAGCTAAAGCTTAAGACCCACTGAGTAGGCTGGAGAGATGGCTCAGCAGTTAAGAGCGCTGACTGCTCTTCCAGAGGTCCTGAGTTCAATTCCCAACAACCACATGATGGCTCACAACCATCTGTAATGGGATCTGATTGATGCACTCTTCTGGTGTGTCTGTCCCATCCCTCACTCATGGGACAGGAACATGCTGACCTATTCAGACATAGCAGAAGACAGTCAGCAAAAGCAGAGTCTCTGGCTCTGTGGTGTGAGGCAGGTTGTGTTCAGCATTACCTGTGATTTGGGGTCAGTCTGTCTAATTCAAGGGAGCAAGACCTGAAAGCCAGGAGCTGCAGTTCTAACACTGTCTCCTGTTATCATTTGGTTCCAAAATTAGGAGGGAGCATTATTTATTGTATCTTTAAAATTCCAACAATGGGTTTTTGTGAAGAGTTGGCAGGCTGCAGGACCAGACTGACTACAGTAGAGGGACCTAGCTATGAGGAGAGAAAACAAAACGAACTAACAAAACAAAAGCAAAATACAAAGAAAAGCCAGAGAAAGTGCCCGAACGTTTTTTTTAACTAAGTAGGATTTTAAAAACCATTCAGTCTGCCCTCTCGTGTTAAAAACTAAGACACAACCCACTGAAGGACCTCGGTGCTTTTGCTAGTTGGCAGCAGAGACAAGACTAGAACTCAGGAAGCCTGGTTCTCAGTTATACACTTTCTAAGGAGATAGACCAAAGAAAACAGTAGAACCCGTCTTCGAGTTCATGATACAGTCACTGTAGTAAAAGAACCAACTCCAAGAAGTATAGGATGGTAGTGGGTTTAAAGCCAAATGCTTTGCGTCCATAAGAAAGCTCTGGCTCCACGTCACTATCCCTGCCACCCCTCTCACCCAAGGCTGAAGCTACAGCCTACTCAGTGTGCTTCAAGCATTGTTCATTTTCTTGAGCTATTCCCAGTATTACTACCCAGTTCTACCTAGAGTTCACCGGCACCCCCATGTATGGCTTATCAATCCTTTAAGGCAGACAACTCAAATGTCATCCCAACAGTCTCCCCTGAGTCAACCAACCCGCTCGTACCACTGCGCCCAGAAATGACCATCCCCCCACCCCCCACACACACACACTCTGATTTCCAAAGATGCTTTACACTTTTCTCTGTCTACTTTGCATTGAGTTCTGTCAAGAGAATGCAAGCCCTTCAAGGGCAGGGGCTACCTTTCATGTTTCATGCGCTTCCCCTCAATAATGCTTAGTATGTGGCCATTATTCAACCAATGGACTGGAGCTCAAAGTCACATGTCAAAGAATGTCACCTGTTGCAGCCCAAACATCACATTCACTGATGCCCAAGGACGTCACCAACCATGCTTCGCCCCAGAAAAAGCTCAAATACCTCCCAACATTCTGCTTTTCTACGCACCACATGACATAATCCCATTTGGGTTTGTCTAACTCATGTAGCTTCATGTACTAATTAAGCTGTAAGACACAACAGGGCATGAATTTATTGTGCAATAATTCACACGCGGGATGTTTGCGCAGTGCTTGGGCGTGAGTTATGACACATTAATTCACGGCCTAGAGGGCCTCGTTGCAATTACAGAACCATTTTTTAAATATCATCTGGATTTTAAAATACAAATATTGGTTTCCCCCCAACCCCAGTCTTAGGACCCGTGCTCCCAAATGCAGCTGATCCCCCGTTCTTCTCATTTCGTGCTCTCCTTTCTCATTCAGCTGTACTGCCAGCAGAGAGTGGTCAATGCAACCCTCCACTGGACTCACAGAGGACCACAGGGATCCTGTGAAGAGGAAGGAAGAGGAAGATGACAGAGGCTTCCTAACTACCTGCAAGACAAGGGAGCTGCTGGCCCATGGGTCAGGAGACACTGGAGAAGCGGATGCAACCGCCAGCTGAGGCCTATTACTAAGCACGAAGAGGAGCCAGAAAGACTTTTATGAATCCTGACATTCAATAAACCTCACCACACAGAACCAGGCAAAATTCACTGTGTGGTTTTTATGCCCGCTATTAGGAGAGGATGATGGGAAAGGAAGAAAGAAATGTCATCTGGCTGAGAAACTCACAACAAAAACCAGTTCCTTGCTCTTCTCTCTGCCCATGGCTGTGAGGGAAAGAGGTGAGCTCATCTCTGTGGCCGGCTGACTCTCCCGCTGGCCTTCTGGTACTCTGTACACACCCAACACCACCTGTGATGTCACTCACCAACCGCTGCAGAATCTGCCGGCTTGCCCGCTCGCTCGCTCTCCGAGCTTGTATTAAAACACTCACTTATAACTCCCTATTAATTTTTCACGAGGAGTTATTTTTAACTCGCTCAAACCATTGTCTGAATATGCCAAATATATTTTCTTAATGAACGATCCCGGCGTGTGGTTCCTCCTTCTCTGACTCCCCCGCTGTTATTCAAATGGTCCCCTCCTCACAGGGAGCACGGTTTGGATGAGCAACTCACAGCAATGTCCCGGAAATGAGTAGCAGAGAACAGAGTGAAAAAAAAAAAAAGAAAAAAGAAGTCACATGTTCCTCTCTCTCACTCAGGCTTTGGATGTGAGAGGATTTCATGAAAATGGGTTTTTGAAAATAGAAAGATCAAGTTAAAATTGAAATATTTTGGGCTGGAGCTGTAGCTCAATTTGTAGTGTATGCTTAGCCTGTGCAAAAGTTCTGAGGATTTTCTCTAGGAAAAAACAAAACACAGAAGAAAAAAAGGAAAGGGGAAAGGAAGGGGAAGGAGGGAGGGCGAAAGGAAAATAGGACTTCTCTATATATTATCCAAAGGAATCCAATGGGGTTATTGGATTAGGCCTTCTAGACTCCTTTACTGGATATTCAATTATCATCATCATCATCATTATATTACTATTATTATCTCACAACCAAAGAAGATAAAGAGAGTCACCAAGCATGGTGGCACTCACCCGATGTCCCAGCACTTGAGTGGCCGAGGCCACAGAATCACAAGTTTGAGGCTGGAACCTGAGCTACATACCAAGTTTGAAGTCAACCTCAGATGTATAATGAGGCCCTGTCTCAAATTAAAAGAGGAGGAAGAACAGAAAGAGAAGGAAGAGGCAGGAGAGAAAATACTAAAACAAAAGACTAGGGGCCGGAGAGGTGGTTAAGAGCATCTGCTGTTCCTTCAGAGGACCACAGTTTGATTCCCAGCGCCCATACAACTGCCTGTAACTCCAGCTCCAGGAAATCCAATGTCTTCCTGTGGCTTCTACAGGCAGCCACATATACATATTCATGAAAACAGAGTACAATAAAATTTAATAACGAAGAAAACGTTAAGGCAAAGAGTCTTCGTAAAGGTTTTTGAGTCTTGGTCTTGCCATGTAGCCCTAGCTGGCCTGAAGCTTCCTGTGTAGTCCAGGCTGACCTCAGACTCAAAGAGATCTGCCTGCTGCTGCCTCCCAAGTGCTGGGTTAGAGACGTGTGCCACCACACCTAGTCAGAAAGTCTATTCTTCCCTCACTGAGTCCTTCCCAATCTGTAAATCTGAGTGGTTTCTCTGTCTAACCACTTTCAGTAATTCATCAGGATAAAACCTAAGTCTCTTAGCATAATCCTTCCAAATGTTTTCACAACTGACAGGTACTTACTCTTCTAACTTCATCCCCTGCCCAGGCTACGCTCCCAGCATGAACCTGTTTCCCCGCCTCTAATGGCATCCCAGCGCCCATGGCTGATCAAACACCAGCTTACCTTTCAGGTCCCAGTTTAGACACTACTTCCCCAAGAAGCCTTGGGAGGGGTGCTTTTTGTATGCACCCCCAAAGCACCTGCCCTTACGTTTCCCCTTGGCCAGAAAGTAGCAGAATTCCAGCTCAGCTGGCTGTCTCCTCCACTGGACTGTGAGTTAGGGGCTCAATAAATATTTGTTGAACAAGTGTGCAGACAGAGAAGAGAAAACCTGAAGACGCAGATGATCCAGAATTCCTATCGACTTGACTTTGAGATACATACCCCGTAACCAAGCAACCTTTATAAATCTGACTCAGGTAAATATATAAATGGTGTTACGTTCCTTGTAGAAGGTGATCAAAATGAAAAGTGTGAATGGAAAACCAAGTGTGATAAAACCTTGACCACAGATAATTCACGGCCTGTGTAAGCTGCACACAGGTGATAAAGAATAGCTTGCCTGCGTGGGTTCTTGTTTTAGAAATATCAGGCTGCCTTGGGTTACAGAAACCATCTCACTCCCAGTATTGAAACCCTGCTTCTTTTTTAGTGCATCATACTTAGCCCTATAACTTAGGTAGGATGTCCCCTAAAACAAGCTGTCACCTTGGTTGGAAGCATACATAAAGGCACCCGGGGAACATTTTCAAATGTCATATCCTCACCCTCTGGAGATTCTTTTCTTTTTAATTTGTTTTTATTCTGTGTATATGGTTGTTTTGCCTAAAGGTATGTTTGTGAACCTTGTGTATCCTTAATGCCCAAGGAAGTAAGAAGAGCATATCAGAGCTCCTGGGACTGGAGCTACAGATGGTTGTAAGCCATCACATGGATGCTGGGAAGCACACTTAGCTTAGAGTCTACCAAGCCAGATGTATTAATGCAACCTACAGGGTTGGCAAGATAGCTTAGTGGGTAAAGGTATTTGCTACCAAGCCCGACAACCTGAGTTTGATCCCCAGGTCTCACTTGATGGAAGGAGAGAAGCAACTACACACACACACACACACACACACACACACACACACACTCACACGCACACAGAGCACTTTTTTGTTTGTTTGTTTTATTTTGTTTTTCGAGTCAGGGTTTCTCCATGTGGTCCTGACTCTCATGGAACTGAATCTATAGACCAAGCCAGCCTTGAATTCATAGAGATCCACCTGCCTCTGCCTCTCTGCCTCTCTGCCTCTCTGCCTCTCTGCCTCTCTGCCTCTCTGCCTCTCTGCCTCTCTTGCCTCTCTGCCTCTCTCTGTGCCTCTCTCTCTGCCTCTCTCTCTCTGCCTCTCTGCCTCTGCCTCTCTGCCTCTGCCTCTGCCTCTGCCTCTACCCCCCCTGCCCTCCTGCCTCCCTGCCCCCTGCCTGCCTCTGCCTCTCTGCCTCTGCCTCTGCCTCTACCTCTACCCCCTGCCCTCCTGCCTCCCTGCCCCCTGCCTGCCTCTGCCTCCTGCCTCCTGCCTCTCTGCCTCTCTGCCTCTGCCTCTCTGCCTCCCAAGTGCTGGGATTAAAGGTGTGCATCACCACTGCCCAGCCAAAATAAATACATTTAACAAAAATAGATAGATAGGTTAGAGAGAGATAGATAATGTAACCTATTAAAACTTATCTGAGCTGGAGAGATGGCTCAGCAGCTAAGAGCACTGACTGCTCTTCCAGAGCTCCTGAGTTCAATTCCCAGCAACTACATGGTGACTCACAACCATCTGTAATAGGATCTGACACCCTCTTCTGGTTGTCTGAAGACAGCTACAATGTACTCATATTAAAAAATATTAAATTAAAATTTTTTTAAAAGCTGATCCAAAGTCCTCCAACTTTGGAAAAATCATTCATATTTATAAATGTCTACTATCAAAGTCTGGAGACTGTTAGCTAACCCTTTGTGAGAAAAAGAAAACACTTTTATTCTCAAAGCTCTAAGGACTAGACACCCTTAAGACACTAGCACTAAACACATTTGGAAATTCTAGGCCCACTGAAGTCAGCCTCATTTATTTACCATGGAAAACTGGACTGACAATACTTGCTTTGATGGTCAATACCAGAATAACTGGGTAAATATAAACCATCACATATTGCTTGGTGTGGGGGCTGGGTATCATCCCAAAGCAGCATCAAGGTAAGCATATCCAACCCCAAGGAACTTCTGAGCACACTAAGAGAGCCACCAAAGGGTGTCCACCACAGCTCTGTAAGAAGTTGGACTGCAGATGTACAATTTGCCACACAAACATGTGTAGATTCAGAAGACAACCTCGGATATCTAATTCATCTCCCGGCTCGTTTGAGACGGGTCTCTCTTGTTCATTACTGCATACACCAGGCTAGCTAGCCAACAGCTCCTGAAATTCTTCTGTCTGTACTATCCCATCTCCCTGTAGAAGCTCCCTGGGATTACAGATGTGTACTCTACTGCATATGCTTGCTAGGGTTTTGACAAGACGAACCCAGATTGTCGGTCTTTCTTTTTCTTTTTTTAATTTATTTAGTTATTTAAATCACATCGTAATTTACTTATTTACATAGGGGTTATAAACACAAAAAGGCAGGATGTGGGGAAGGGAATGGCACTGGAACATAGGTGTTCAGAGGGAGTACAGATACCTTTCAGAACAGGGTATCAGCTGGGGGTAGGTTCAGGGGACAGGTCACTATGACTCTGCCTATGATTCACTTGTCCATATCTAAGTTGGTACTGTCCACCGAGGCTGCCTATTTATTTATAAGGTCGGTCTTTCTTAAAAGAGCTATTTTATATTTTAATTGTGTGGTGTGTGTGTGTATGTGTGTGTGTGTGTGTGTGTGTGTGTGTGTGTGTGTGTGTGTGTTTGCATGTACATGAGTGTAGGTATCTCCAGAGGCCAGAGGTGGGATTGGATTCCCTGGAATTGGGGTTATAGACAATTGGGTGAACTATCCAACATGGATATAGGAAACCAGACTTGAGACCTCTATAAGAGCAGTATACATACCCTCCTAACCACTGGCCATCTCCCCAGCCCCCAGGTCATCAAATATGTGTGACAAGCATTGACCCCTAACCTATCTCCCCAGCATATCTCTCTATATATTCTCTATATATTTTTCCAGAGATATATACTCCCTGTGAAAAATGTAAACCAGTTGTGTCATAGTCTTTCCTTCTTACTTTGGATATAAGCCGGATTCTGTATTTCCAACAATTCAGAGGGCATGGTGGTGTATGCTTTTAATCCCAGAACTCCAGAGACAAAGGCAGGTGGGTCTCTCGTGAGTTGGAGGCCAGCCTGATCTACATAGTGAGTTCCAGGCCAGCCAGGACTACAAAGATCCTGTCTCAAAAACAAAGAGAGAAAGAAAAAAAGATAGTCTGTGTGATTTGTGTCCCTGTGCCTGACATAAGACAGGCACCTTGGATTTATCGATCATGGCTAACTAAATACACAGGAGCATGAATTTGATATGTTCTCACCAAATACACTAAAACAGTTGTGTCTAGTAAGGGGGGAAATAAAGATGTAGGTAAGAGGCAAAATAGGAAAAAGTAATTTTTGAGCTGAGCTTGGCGATACACCTGGTTCCCTGCCCTTAAGCTTCAATACAGAAACTGCATGAGACACTCTGTTGTAGACACAGACTGCTGTCTCCCTCGCCTTCATAATTTAGGGTAGCCCTTAGGTCCTTCCCACTTTCTCTAGAGACCAGTGAAAGTGAACCTATAAAGTATGATATCGGAGAAGAGCGAAACAAACAGGAATTGAATATCATTGTTACGACTCAGGCAAAGGGAGCAAACAACAACCAGACCTACACGGAAAAAGCCACCGTGTGACAGCAAGCTCGGGAAAGCTTCGATGCCTAAGATGTAACAGTAAAGAGGCAAGCCTTCCCCCCCCAAAGACAGTTTTCAGATCATTCTTCCCTTATCCCAGTGTCCATCATCACTCCAGAGCACAGCTGTCAAAAGGATCACCTCAACTCTGCAACCCCCACCTCTGAACCTCTGCCCCCCACATTCAGACTCACCCTTGTGAGAAAGGGGAGCTTTTGGCCTGTACAAAGTTCCTTGACCTTCACGGAAGGCCCTTCTCTCTCCTTTCTATCTAGTCTTGACCCTCAGCACTTCTCAGCATTTCTCTCTCACTTATAGAAGCATTTCCCAAGCCTTGCAGACCGATGCTCCAACCTTCCTCCCCATCCCATCAGCACTTAGAGCCCCCAAGCTCAGTTAGAACTAGTTTCCCTTTCTGCCTGGTGTGAACAGGGCGGGTCCCTTAAATTCCTTCAGTCTAAAAGCTTCCAGAGGGCAGGGCCAGGATCTGTGTATCTCCTGCTTCTGGATGTCACACTCCCGTTGCCAGTCCCTGACTACCCACAAGGAACTGTTCACCATATGCTAAGCAGCCAAAAGAGACATTTAAGACAGAGAAAATAAATACACAGATTCATGGGGTGATGACTCTACGTTAGGATTCCTAGAAGCAAGTTTTTCTTTTCAGAGAAAGGGACAGACAGAGGTGGGAACAAGAGACTAAAACATGCACAATCTTCTTTTTAGAGATCACTTCCTGAGGACTTTTTCTAATGAGAGCCTGGGTCTGCGAATCTCAGTTTAATTAGGAAACAGTCTCTCCCCCAGGAGGTGCTTGGAGCAGAGGAGGTGCTTAAAGCAACACCACGAAAGGCCTGAGAACCCTTGTGCAAATTCCATAATGCCGCAGGCTCTTCCCTCCCGACTGCTCCCTGTGTTTCTCCTGCCTCTGAGCTCTTTCCAAACCCTAAAACAGAAGTTCCATCCTATGGAGCCAAGAAGAGCTCGTGTTAAATCCAACAATCCACCCACTAAACTGCAGGCTGGCCTGCTTTCCCAGCCGAACCCCACCCATTCTCCTTGGTCCTGGAGGTCACCGTTCCATTTGTCCCTTTGTCTTTAAGAGGAGCACTGTCCTCATTCTGGACCTTTCCAAAACATTTTTCCATCAAGTGAGTCCTACTGATTTCTCAAGTCTGACCTCATGGTCAGACACAGCTTCAAACACAGCAAGTGACTTTGCTGGAATTGTGGTAAGGACTTGACAGAAGCCTGATGGGGATATTAAATTGTTTTCAGCTCTCAAAGCTTTGGAGAAATGGACTCAGCGCAGCATCTCTGGAAATGCATTCCTTTGTTGAAGGACAGCTTCTGTCCCTGCCTAAATGGTATAAGCTCTTCTCTTCTTGTGATTTCCAGAAAACCAAAACCCTGGAACCAATCAAACCAGGGTCTCCCAAGAAAACAAGAAGAAAATATCTCTGGATGTATGACCTTGCCCAGAGTTTCCAACATTCTGGCTTGAACACCTCATTACAGTAGAAGAGGATAGTCAGAAATACAAGAGCAGAGGCTCTGACATCGAAGAGCTGATGGTGGACAGGTGAAGGAGGCAACTACACCCCCAGCACTGAGGAGGCTGCAACAGAAAGGTCACAAATCCAAGCTACACAGTGAGCTGGACCACACAGTGAGTCCACAATCAGCTTGGGTTGCAGATATCTCAGTAGTAATACTAATTATGGTCTAGAGAGATGGCTCAGCAGTTTAAGAGCACATAATGCTCCTGCAGAAGAACAAAGTC
Source organism: Mastomys natalensis (assembly GCA_021653895.1). NCBI lineage: Eukaryota > Metazoa > Chordata > Mammalia > Rodentia > Muridae > Mastomys > Mastomys natalensis. The sequence continues at coordinate 110,624 of JAJTUV010002493.1, forward strand.
CAATTCCCAGCTCGCATATCAGTTAGCTCACAACCACCTATAACTTTATCTCCTGGAGATCCAATGCCTGTGGCCTCTAGGAACGTCAATACTCAACATACGCATATGTGTAACTGGAAATAAAGTAAAATCTTTTTTAAAATTATTCTTCTCAAAATAACTGTGCTATATCCTGAACTTTAAAATAAAATTTGAATCAAAGCACATGAAAGGAAGGAAGGAGGAAAGGAAGAAGGAAGGAAAGAAGAAAGGAAGGAAAAAACAAAGAAAGAAAAATCAAAGAAACAAAGAAAGAGGAAGGTTGCAACTGCCATCATAAAAACTGGCTGAAGTGTATCGTAGGTCTAGAAGTCACAGATGAAAACCCAGAAACATTTAGCTTTTGCTCTGTGCACCTTTTCTAGAGCCTGTGTCCAGTCACAGTCATCCATTCACTCATCCAATAAATATTTATTGGTCCCCAACTACTCAGCACTGAGACGCAGGGATGAGAACATACACAGGGAGGACCCTCCACCCAGTAACTTAAGTCTCAGCAAAGGAAGCATACCATAAACAAATGAGACTGTAGATTGTAGATGTGATCTGTGAAACCGAGCAAACAAAAGCTCAGAGAGGTTAGGGAGCGCTGTGGCTAAGAGTTACAATTCTGAATGGGCAGCCCAGGGCCAGGAGCTGGAAGACAGCAAGAGGCTGAGCAGAAGGCTTACAAATTCAAGGACAGATGAGCTACATTACAAGATCTCTCAAGAATTAAGGCAAGGTAGGCAGAGTAATACACACCTTTAATCTCAGCACTTAGGAGGCAGAAGCAGGTGGATCTCTGGGAGTTTGAGGCCAGCCTGGTCTCCGTTGATAGTTGTAGCCACATTGTAGGCTATGTAGAGTGGGTTACATAAAGACCCTGTCTCAAAAACAAACAAACAAAAAGACCTAAGACAAAAATAATTGAAAAATAATTAAATAATTATTATAAATATAAATATAAAAAAAATAATTAAAAAAATAATATTAGAGGTTCAAAGAAGGCTCAGAGAAGATGGTATTTCACCGATGTCGGGACAGTTGAGGGAGTCACCTCTGAGGAGAACAAGGACAAAGACCCTGGCTGTCTTTATGCATTCTTGTGGCAAATGTCCCTAATATTAAATTTTGACTGTTTGTAAAACAAGCACGATATTAAGTATAGTCACATTGTTGTTCATTCAGTACAGGCACCAGTGTCAGCACCAGCAGTGTCAGCACCAGTGCAGCACCAGCACCTAGCCAGAATCTCTTTATCTTCTCCAACTTGGTACTCACAAAAAAATATATCATTATTTTTTTTTTCTGCCTTTGTGAATTTAACTGCTCCGGGAACATCGGATAAACAGAACCATATGGTATTTGTTGTTTGGTAACTAGCTTTTTTTCCCCTTAGAATAATCCACATTGTACACTGTATAGAGAGGCCATATTTTGTTTATCCACTGTTAGGCAGGTGCCTTCCTTCTTTCTGCCTTTGGGCTACTGTAGGTGATTTTTCCAACCTGCTTTTCCTAACTTTTCCAACCCTGCTTTCTCTTCTTCTGAATATCTACCCAAAATGGAAATCCACGTGGTAATCGTATGTTTAACTTTGTTTGTTTGTTAGTTTTATTTTTCAAGACAGGGTTTTCTGTGCAGCCCTGGCTCTCCTGGAACTCACTCTGTAGACCAGGTTGGCCTCGAACTCAGAGATCCCCCTGCCTCTGCCTCCCAAGTGCTGGGAGTAAAGCCATGAGCCACACACACAGCACTATATTTAACTTTTGAAGGAATCATCATGTTGTTTCTACCGTGGCTATCCCACTTTGCATTTCACCAATAGCACAACAGTTTCTATTTATCCACACTCTCACAGATACTTGCTATTTTCTTTTGTTTTTAATAATAATCATTTTCATGAGCACAAAGGAGAACATAGCCACTCAGGGCTGGCACAGAAGGAGAAGGGGGGAAAATGGGATTACAACAGAAAAAGAGAAGGAGGCTGAATCATTCAAATGGGGCATTGAGGACTGAAACCTTTATTCTGGATAGCAGAGAACATGAGGACTGGGACCTTTATTCTGGATAGCAGAGGATGTGAGGACTGGCACCTTTATTCTGGATAGCAGAGGACATGAGGACTGGGACCTTATTCTGGATAGCAGAGGATGTGAGGACTGGCACCTTTATTCTGGATAGCAGAGGACATGAGGACTGGGACCTTATTCTGGATAGCAGAGGATGTGAGGACTGGGACCTTTATTCTGGATAGCAGAGGATGTAAGGGCTGGTACCTTGTTTCTAGATAGCAGAGGATGTGAGGACTGGGACCTTTATTCTGATTAGCAGAGGAAGTTTCACAGAGTGGTAGCTTCTTATGGCTTTTTGTGTTCTTTGAACTAAATATCTGTCTCTCAGACTAAGAATGAAGGATTTGAAAACCCAGTGCTGTGGTGTTCTCTCAAATATCAAGGGTCCTGAGAACACACTGAGAACAAAATGAACTAAGGTGGGGCTGGAGAGATAGGTCAGCGGTTAAGAGCACTGACTGCTCTTCCAGAGATCCTGAGTTCAATTCCCAGCAACCACATGGTGGCTCACAACCATCTGTAATGGGCATCCAATGCCGTCTTCTGGGATGTCTGAAGACAGTGACAGTATACTCACATACATTAAATAAATAAATAAATATTTTAAAAAATGAACTGAGGCAGCCTTCTACCTGTCTCCCTCTTTAGATGCTAAAGCAGAGATGCCACATGCCCCATCATGAGGACTCCTGTTGGATGGCTTTCATTCAGGTTGTTCATTTATGGTGTCAAGCCACAATCAGATCACTTAAAAGGCAAAGGGAAAAAAAGTCACCTTTGAATCATCTCCTAGTTTTGGGTTATCCCTCTCATTCTTGTGGATGAACCAAGAGCTAGTATAGAGACAAAGGAGGCTCCCCTGGCCCTGTGGTGAAATTAAAGTGACACAGATGTGGGTGGGCAGACTCTCAGGAAAAGGGCCGAAGCACTGTGAATCACACACTCACAAACCTTGCAAAATTAAATAGATGAATTCGGTCCCAAGCCCCAGATGCTTCAGGAAGGACTGTCAGGGATGTCTGAGATGATCAGAGCCGGAGAGAGAAAGGGCCCCAATGGGAAGCCTGAAAACACATTTTTGAGCGGCAGAGAGTACCTCTCATAACCTCACTTCCCCAGGCGACGGGGATGAAAGCTTCTACAGGTTCTACATCAAAATGAGAAGCCCAAGGAGTTATAGATTTTCTCAACAATAAATAATCTGAAGAGAATGGGCCTGCCCAACCGCCGTTTATAAACGTTAGAAAATACACACTTGTGTGTGGTGGTAGGAGGGGATGGAGAGGAGAGAGAGGAGAGTTATGGAGTTGTCCCCTCTGGGAAAAGAGGAGAGACAGAAATCAATTTTCACTATGGCATTCTTAAGATTCAAATAGGGGAGTGTGGAAAAAAAAAATCTAGAAACCTAAATAACTAATTTCTCTCAGCAAGAAAACATGTATTCCCAAGACCTCTGGACTGTTTTCTCTTTCCATCAGAGGGCCACTATATTCATCTTTCTGTCTCTACAGAGTATGAACAACCACCACCCAGGATGAAGGGAGATCCTACTGCACCCCCACCCAGGTCATCACCCTAGTCATTAACTCTCACCCTTCCTACTGCAGCCTTGTTGAAGGATTAGAACCTTTCAGTCCAAAGATTTAATAATAAAACTGGAGCAGGATAAAAGAAGAAAGCTGTTCTTCTCAGGTAGGAAATTAATGCACCTAAAGTTTTGGATTGTTCACTCATTTATCCATTATCGATCAATATTAACTGCCTGCAGATACGCATGGAATAAAACAGGCGGAAGAAATAAGTCTCCCTCCCTTTAAAAATGTTCTTATGGATATCCCAAAATGTATAACTTGAATTTAATGGTGTTAAAAGAAAAAAAATCAGTCAAACCCAAACTAGCTTTCTGTGAAACAACCACGCTGTACTCTTCAAAGCTGTGCATGCTGGCAACAGTTCCAACTGAAGGTGAATGCGAGACAAGACAATTAAATGTGGTGTGTGACCTTGGACTGGGTCTGCACTGGGGAGAAACATCTTACTACTAAAAAAAAAAAAATAATAATAAGTTACTGAACGACTGTCAACATGGACAGTAAAACGCACGCACTCGTGCGCAAGATGGGGGGAGGGAGCATGCATCTAAACATTAACTAGTCAATAATCCTGCTGAAAGATAAATGGGTGTTATTATACATACTATTCCAGCAACTTTTCTGTAGGGTTGGTATTTTTTAAACTAAATGGTTGGAAAGAAAACAAGGGTAGTACTCCAATACAAAAAATGACAGAAAAGTTTTTCCCTGCAGATGACCATTACAAACAAGTTTGCCTTCATTGGGGTTGGGGGTGGGTGAGTGAGATCAACCCAGAATGATCAAGTTCTAAATTAGGAACTTTAGATTAGAGAAGTGGGTGGCCTGAGAAACTCCTTTGTCTTTGATTTACAGCCCCAATTGTCAGCAGGTAAAAATGCCTGGAAAGAAACCACAACCTTGGCTCATGTTAATATGGTTATAAAAATACATGCTTTTATTGTCTTTTTGTAGTACTAACACAAATTAATAAATAAGGGGCCCGAGCTTGAACACTGAGCAGTATGGGGGATGAAGGTAGAAAAAACTACCTTACAAACAGAGGTGCCAAGCATGTGTTCAAGAATTAGGGATGCTTGAAAAGGGGTAAACAGGAAGCGGTATGGTTTTTTTGAGCTGCAAATAGCATGCACATATCATTTTATTAAGCCGCCATAACAGCTGTGTTAGTCTGTTGGTTGTAAGGAAATGCCTGAGGCGAGGTAACTATATAACGAAGAAGTGTGTTCAGCTCACAGTTCTCAAAGTCTGAACGGTGCCCTACTGGCTCTCCTGATGGTCTTCTTGTTGGCACAAACCCAATGTACACATAACAGGAGACAGAGAACATGTATGTTTCTTCCTCCTCCTCCTCTTCTTCTTCTTCTTCTCTCTTCTTCTTCTTCTTCTCTTCTTCTTCTTCTTCTTCTTCTTCTTCTTCTTTTTTCTCCTCCTCCTCCTCCTTCTTCTTCTTCCTCTTCCTGTTCCCTTCTCCTCCTCCTCTTCTTCTTTCTCCTCTCCTCTTCTTCCTCCTTCTCCCTCTCCCTCTTCCTCCTTCTCTTCTTTTCCCTCCTTCCCTCCCCTTCCTTCTCCCTCAGAAAGCTCCAGTATTCAAGCACGAGAGTCTGCCATGACAACCTTTTCCTGTCACCTTCCAGAAGCCCCATTTCTGAACACCTAAGTTCACATCTTTTCTTCTTCTTCCCACAGTGTTTAGAACAGTCTTTCTATATTTCATTCATTGACCTCAGATTCATGACCCTCCTGTCACGGAGTTCTGAGTACTGGGATTACAGTTGTGTGCCGCATGCCTGTCTTTCAAGCTTCCTCCTCCTTTTCATGTGTGTATGAGGTGCACAACTCTGTATGCGAGTGAGGGCCAGAAGAAGGTACTCTGCTCTATCACTATCTATATTATTCCTTTGAAACATGGTCTCTCGCTGAACCAGCCGGTAGGCTGGCAGACAGTGAGCTCCTGCCTCTGTCCCCTACAGCCCTGAGGTTGTGGCCATGCTTTGCACCTGAAATTTTTACATGATGCCGGGGATTTAAACGTGGGGCCTCACGCTCATGCAACAAGCACTCTTACCTGCTGCGCCCTCTCCAGCCCCATTTTCTACCTTCTTAATAGTGGAGTAGAGATTAAATTTCAGTATGTGAACCAAGTGTGATAGGTACATCTGCAATCCCAAAACTTAGAGGTAGAAGCAGAAGGATCAGGAGTTCAGGGCCAGACTTGGCTACGTGTCAAATTTAAGGTCAATCTGGTCTACATGAGACCCTGCTTCAAAAATACAAAAACTAAATCGATAAATTTCAATACACACACCCTTGCAGGGAAGCACACTCAAATCATATCCAATTCATAGCAATGACTCGGTAAGTATTTTATTATTTTTATTATTGCATTTTGTGGATCAAGGGGGCTTAAATCATTTCCTCGGTTTAAAAAAAAACAATAGTTGGGATTTAAAACCAGTTCTTTGTGACTTTGAAGCCTATATCCTTTCTGTATCACCACCTTGCCTACACAGAGATACAGAAGTTCCAAACAGGCACAGTGATGTGCACCTGTAGTTCCAGCAGAAGATCAAAAGTTTCGGATCATCCTCAACTACACAGTAAGTTCCAGGGCAGCCTGGGCTACATGAGACCCTGTCTAAAAAAAAAAAAAACAAAAATGGACAAAAAAAGAAGGAAGAGGAGCTGTAATAGCTGAAAGACAAGGCAATTAAAGGAACAGATCTTTCCTTTCCTTCCAAATAGCTAGATAGGCCAGAGACAGAAAGTTCCACCTAAACGGTCTTCTGCTAAATCCTAAACCAATCTAAAAACCAAAAAGTCTCCAGACAATGATAAGAAAGGATATTCCAAAGACTCCCCAAAGGTTTCTCCAGGAGCTCCCACATGTGATTTTAATTCTAATGCCTTTCCCCACAACTTCATCATCTCCCTCTGCTTGCAGGTTAGTGGCAGTCTAGTAAAACATGTCTAGACACCAATTATAAGTATCCCTCCTGAGACTGCACCAATCTATTCCAAAACATTTAACTCAAACTATCTCCTTCCTAAGAAGGGGGAAAGTCCCCCGTCCAGATTAGGACATGCTAGGGGAAGAAGTGGGACTTTGATTTGCATCCACCAAAGGATGAAACCGAGAGGAAGGCGTTTTGGAATCATGGTGGCCCAGTGGCAGGAAGGTGGTTGCTATTTCCCTGACAAACCAGACACCTCTAGATTTGGCTTTCCCAAAGCTCAGCAGTCACCCAAGGCTTCCAGATGCCGCTGGCATACACTGTTAAAGAAACATCTGCCGCAAAGAACGGCCCCAATCGGGACAAAGGCAAAGAGGAAGGCAGACGGTGCCAGTTTAATGAGGATGGTTTAACAAAACATCCTTTAAGCTTCCCAATTCACTTGGCCATTTGCTCTTCAGAACTGGCTGCCAATCAGGAGCAGCCGGGAGAGAGGGATGTTTACTAGAGAAACACAGACTCTCCCCATCCCCAACCCAGGAGAGCATAGTACCAGTCAATGCCAGCCTTCCCAGTCACCCCATTCCAGAGCTAAGGATACACAAGGATGCTGGAGAATGAGGGTTGAGCTATAGGAGCTACAGTACCCTGGTTTGATTGTTCTTGACACACAGAGGCCAAATTAGTAGGATCCAACCGCAGACCCTCTACGGCTCAATCCTGCGTTCAGCCCCTGAGCTCACCACACCTAAGGCATTCTTAGCATTTCTTAATCTTTCACAGAAATGTCAGGCAACAACCCTGACCTCTCAGGCGCCACTGAATGTCTGTTAGGAACATGGAGTTTGAGATTAAGAAATAATGGGTATTTAGAACATGTGACCCGAACAGGAAGGGCCACAGAGAAAATAAAGATTCCATTTTTTTTTTCCATTTGAATTTCAAAAACAACAAAGTCCCAGATTCTCCCCCACTCCCCTAAGACTAGGAGATTGACAAAGCCACCTGTAAGGATCCTGGTTGTATTTGGAGATATGACATGACAATTTAGAATAAACCAAAGAAGCCTCAAAAAACAACCATTGATTGCAGACACTCGAGGGAAACCACTCAATCCAGCCTGTATGACTTGACAGCACCATTCTTCAGCCAGGTCTTTCTAGAAGGGTCCAACAGTTTGTAGATGCAGTACATCTAAGGACAGCCCCTGGTCTACCATCCCAGCCTCCAAAACAATGAAATCCACTCAGATTCACACGAACAGCCTTCAGAGTGCTGCCCTTCCAAGAAGCAGCCTTCAGCCCTGTGTCACATTCTCTAGCTTGCTGCTTGGTGCCAGATAACTGAAGTGTGAGTGCCCTCTACCCTCCTTCTGGAAAATGACAGTTTTCTCAAAGCTGCCAAAATCTCACAGAAACACACACACACACACACACACACACACACACACACCTTACCCAGACTCTACAACTTCAATTTCTTTTGTACGGTTTTGCTTAATTTGGAAGATATGTCAGTAACAATGCCCTGGTATTATTCCATACAATGTGAATGTGTGTGTGTTAGAGAAAAAAAGGGCAAGAGGCTGGAATACAGCTTGTCTCCTTCACAAGGCCCTGGGATTGGTGGAGGTGGGGAAAACAAAAGGAAGAGGTGAGAGGGGAATAGAGGAAGAGAGGGAAAACATAAAAGAATGGTCTATAATCAAATGAATATATGGTCCACAATCAAATAAATGTATGATCCACAATCAAATGAATACTAGTTAGAGTATCCATTACTTGGAAGGATGGAAAGCACGAATGAACTGCCTCCTTTATAAGCTCCCCACAAAGGGAATTTTCTGCACTTGCTACAAGTTTCTCAATAATACATGTAAACAAATTCACAGATAGATTCTCATTAATTTGAGAATTAATGAGAATTATTGAGTTGAATTGAAAGACATAAACTGGATGATTCCTATGCAGTTTATGCTCCCTTCAAGTGGATTGCACCAAAAGTTTTCAAGGGATAAGACCTAGATTCAAACTACTAAAATCATATTTTAAATGCATGAGTTTTGGGTTTGATCTCCAGCATTGAAAAAAATCAGATTTCTATTGATTATTAGACAGGCAAATTCTAAATTAAAAAAATTAAGCCCCCCAAAATTATTATTTTTTTCCAAAGGAATTAAATCAAATCACCGCCATCATCACTACCAAATTACCATGTACTATATTTATACACAAGACAAATGGCAAAGAATAGAGACTTTCTCTCCTGTGCGACTGTACAAATAAAAGCATTTCATGGGTATTTCAAAATAAGCAGCAGATATATAAACCACAGATTGGAAATACTCATCGTAAATCAAGTAAGGCAGTTGGTGACATCACAGTCAATAGAAGACTCAGCAAATGCTTCATTTACCTGAGTTGGCCTATTAAAGAGTGTATTCCACCTCCTCAGGTCAGTTGGGGAAACATCAAAGTGGCATCTTCATGACCGTGTAAGGCTGGGGCTGTGACACTCTGTCCCCCAATCAACCAGACCTTAAGGCTTTCCTTCCTTCTCAATGGCCTTCCAACCCAAAAAAAAGCAAATAAAAAAAAATTAAAAATTAAAAAAAACCTCTACACACCTTCTAAACCAGTAAACCAGCTCTTTCAATCACATTTAAATGTTTAAGACCCACTTAAACATTTGCTACAGCTACTAATATGGCCAGGCAGTGGTGACTCACACCTTTAATCTCAGCACTCAGGAGGCAGAAGCAGGTGGATCTCTGTGAGTTCCAGGACAGCCAGGGCTGTATACAGAGTCCCTGTCTCAAAAAAACAAAAACAGACCAAACTCAACAAACAAATAGATACTGTTGCAGATCTAGACTCTAAAATATAGTAAATCTAAGTCTTGTACTATAGGGAAGAAGAAAGAAAACATGTTTCAGCAGTAACTGTTACCTGTCTCTGGGGAAAGAGACATGAGACCCAGGTGGCCTCCCTGAACCATTGGGAAGAAAGCCGAATGGCTAAACTCAGCCCATATAGAAGGAGATAAATATTCAAGCTTTCCTCTTAGGAGTCTTCAAGAATGACCCCACCAAACTGTTTACCAGGCATCTTTCCCCGACCTGTGGACTTCCTCTCACTGTATTCTTCTGGAATGTTCCTTCAGAGAGTACTTGCTCTCCTTATCTAAAATAAAACTCCTCTGGGTGGAAGCTGACTTGTGTTCTTGTAGTGAAGCTGGAAATCGTAATTCTGCAGTAAACAGTTCTGGCTGTAACCAAGTCCCTGACTGGAATACTGTGCCATTCTCCAAGCAGAAGTACAAGCTTTTCCTCAACTCACATGCTGGCCACCATCACAGCACCATCCTAACCCACAAACGCTAGATTCCAAGGTCATGAAACCCTCACACCAAATATCCATCCATACCATACAGAGTCTATTCAGATGTCAACCAAGATCCATATAAATAGACTAAAACAGGTTTGCTTCTTTCCCTCCCTACTTATAGAGTCCCTGCTCTGTGCAGACACTACAGGGATTTCACCATGGGTAAACGCATCAGATGTCCAGAGCTTCACTGAAGGATACAGGTTCTCCATACTACCTAGTGTATGTTGGTATGTTTGGGAGCAAACTGGTGTTTCTAAGACCCTTGAGGATAACTTCAGGACAGTTTCTTCATTCATAATTTGACACATTAAGAGATTCGGTTACAGCCAGAATCCAATTTTGGAAGGAAAAGATCATTACTAGGGATCGGGCCTTGTACCAGGTGAGCACTCTACCACTGAGTGTCTCATTAAGTTGCCCAGGCTGGCCTTGAACTCACTGTGCCTCTCAAGATAGCTTTAATTTGTGGTCTTCTTGATTTCAATGCCCTGAATAGCTGAGATTATAGTCCTATCAAAAACAACAATAACAAAAAGACAGTAAACTTGACAAATCGAAAAGAGACAAATCTGAAAAATAAGTGTCCTGTGGAGAACTACCTCAGTTCTCAACAGATCAGTCAGGCAGAGCTGGATAAAGCCAGATGGGATGTAATGGACCAAAGGGTTAGAACAGGATGCCAACAGGACAAATGGATTTCTTCTCTTTTTGTCCATGGTTCTCTCTTCCCATTTCTCAGCCCAGCCTTTTATCAGTCCAGATCTCCTCAGGAAAAATAATCCTGAGGGAGACAGGGGGAGACATCCATCCACCCCACGTTCCAATCTAAAGCTCTAACACCTAGGGAGCGTTTGCAGACAAGGAGCTCTGAGCCACACCTGTTTTTCCCAAGAAGCCTTGCTAAGTAAGTCCTGACTTTCACAACAATTCCCTATTTCTTTCTAAACATATGTGCTGGTTTGTATATGTTTGGGACAGGGAGTGGCACTATTAGTAGGTGTGGCCTTGTTGGAGTAGGTGTGTTACTGTGGGTGTGGGCTTTAAGACCCTACCCTAGCTGCCTGGAAGGGAGTATTCTGCTAGCAGCCTTCAGATGTAGTTGTAGAACTCTCAGCTCCTCCTGCACCATGCCTGCCTGGATGCTGCCATGTTGCTTCCTTGATGATAATGGACTGAACTTCTGAACCTGTAATCCAGCCCCAATTAAATGTTGTCCTTGTAAGAGTTGCCTTGGCCATGGTGTCTGTTCACAGCAGTAAAACCCTAACTAAGATAACATATAATGTATACATTCATCTAAGAGTCCTGTCTGTCATTATAACCCGTGTCTGATTCTAGACTAACAGTCATAAGTGGTCAGAGCCTGCAGCCTCCTCTCATATGAGCCATTTCCCCATCGCCATGGCAACACCCTGCGTAAGCTTTCTCTTAGGTATCTTCCTTCACACCGTAGTGTGTTGTTGGGTGTTTCCATGTCAGCAGCAGGCTGCTTCTCTCTCTCTTTTCTCCTTCTCTCTAGACCATGCTTAGTCCCTCTCATAGCCCCATATAGTTTCTCTGCACCCTACCATCTTCACAGGAAAGTTGTTTTGCGGTATGGAAAAAAAAAAAAAAAACCTACAAGATCACATGAATCAAATGAAGGGTATATTGTACCTCAAATGTCTGAGTTTGTATCAAATATAATCAGTATGACTTCAATCAAGACCCAATTACCTTTGCATAGCTCATGCCTCACAGCCTACAACAATGGGCCTCTAGAGTCTTGCTGCCTGGGGGACATTCCTTATCTTTAATTTCTAGCTCTATCTAACCCCTGATCTATCTTATGGTTTCTGTGATAAAAAGAAAAAAAAGTCAACTTTGGGGGTTGGGGTAAACAGAAAGAATGGAATTGAGGGGCTGGAGAGATGGCTTCTCTGTTAACAGTGTTTGATGATCTAGTCAGCTCCTAACACCTACATGGGGTACCTCACAACCACCTGAAACTCTAGAGATCTGACACCCCCTTCTGGCCATCGTGTGTACATACACTCAGATGTACATACACACACAGACGCACAAAGAGACACATTTTAAAAAATAAAAAAGAATAGCCTTCAAAGATCCTTTTTATTAACTTGTACTTCTTAGTGTATTTTAGGAAACTGGGATTTCCACATGATTTTGCTAAAGTTAGGGGTTAAAAGTCATCTTTCACGACACTTACCATGTGTTCATTGACAACGGAGAAAACTTTCCCAGGAGCCGATGGAAAGTGAGAGACAGCCTGGAGCAGGTGTTATGTTTTTGTTTTTTGTTTTGTTTTGTTTTGTTTTGTTTTGTTTTTTCTGAAACGGCGATGGTTGTTTTTTTTCTGAACTTCTGGTGTTGAGATGTTATCCAAAGAGTACATGTATTAATTCATCCATTTGAGGTAAAGAAAAAGTTAAGACTTCAAGGGCCTCAGAAATTAAAGAGTCTCGAGTATATCCTGTAGTAACAGCAAACTCCTCTTGGAGACGCAGGTTCTTCTCCAAGCCTTCATTAATCAATAGATATACCTGCTATAAATGTAAAACTGATCTTGTTGAGAGAACAGAACCACCAGTTTTCAAGGCTTACTTGGTGCTGGCTCGTGTTAAGACATACTTAGAACCTAAGGAAGCAAGCCTTCATAGTGCATTTTATTTTATTAGGTTTAGTTCACGTGTATGAATGCTTTGCCTTCATGTATGTATGTGCCCCCACATGAAGGCCTGGTGCCCATGAAAAATCACAAGACGGAATTGGATCCCCAGAAACTGGAGCTACCGATGGCTGTGTCCCATCATGTGAATGATGGAAATCAAACCTAGGTTCTCTGCAAGAGCAAACAGTGTTCTCAGCCACTAAGCCATCTCTCTAGAAACTATCAGGCAGCCATGTGCTGGTAAAACTTAGTAATCTTTCTTCCAAAAACTTTACTGGATAGACCTGGCCTCCTCACTAGGCAGAAAGAACAAAGAAGACTTCCTCTGGCAGTTCTCAAGATCTTTAAAGATAAGTTTTCAAGATCATCTCCTCTCACTGTCAACAGTGGCCTTGACAAACTGGAGCTGGTCTTTTGCGAAGTCCATGTCAGTTCAATGTCTCCCAAAACAAGATGACACAGAGAGTTTGAGACTTTGAATTGAGGAGGGATGGCCAAAGACAAAGTAGCAGGAGACCCAAGGAGGAAAAGCATCCGTTCAAAGAACATTTCTAATCATCCCCACATGCTAGTCCCTGCATGAAAGACAAGATGAAAACAGAAAGTTTACGCCAAAATCAAGAAGAGACCAAGATTAAGAGCATGAAAGATACAGATGCTCTAGGAAAAGGACTCCAGGAGTGGCCTCCCTCCTATTTTCCTGGGACTAGATATGCTGAAGAGTCTCCTGATTTTTAGTAGGAAACCACTGTGTCCTAGGCAAATGGAAGCCCTCCCTGAGTTCACAGCCCTCCGATCTGTATCCCCAATCCAGAGTTCTGCCATGGAGCCATGGAATCTCCTCCTTGGCAGCCCTGCAGATCCAGCCTCCTCTCTGTTACAGTTACAGCACTCAACTCAGAACCAGGAGACATCACTCATTTCCCCATGTTCTTTCTATAACGGACAAGAAAGAGCCGAAGAGGAAAATGCTAGGTTGAGTTTGCAAACAGAGAGGTGTGTCTTTTGAGGCACGTATTTGGGGAAGGAAGGTGGCAAGCCTAGAATCTAGGAGGAAAGCTTGGGTAGGCAGTGAAGGTAGGGTTTGGACCCAGTTTGAGTGTGAAGGTGGAAGAGAGGCTTACCTGCTGGAGACTGGCCAGCACAGAGTTTAGAAACATGAAGTTTCCAGGAGTCCCAGGAAAACCTGATTGTCTAGAAGAGAAAATGGAGGGGGTGGAGCTTTGCTTGTGGCAATTTGCCAGCCAGTCCCAAATCCAAGCAAAGATCTCCACTCCAGGGTTCTCTAAACAAGGAGAGAAGCACCTAGTTTCTTAGCTGCTCCCACAAATCCTCCCACTAGCTTGCTTGACCTTCACCCGCATCCTCATCATCCCAGCTAGAAAATTCAGGGAAGCTGGGCACTCAGAGCATCCGTCAGCAGAATCTCACTGAGCACTGTGGAGCAGCAGATAAGGAAGTCCCTGCATGGACTGCTTCCTGCTCTCTACTCTGGAGACTTTCAAAACATAGACCGAATCCCTGACATGTGGGACTGTAGAAAGGGATTGCCTCCATCAAACACTGTGACCTGATAGGAGCTGACTCAGAGACTGGGGCCCCAGCAGAGAAGCGATCAGGAAGCCATGGGTCCCAGGGCACCATTGCCTTTACACGATAGTCCTGTGGAGACCTTTAAACCCTAAATCAGATGCAAGAAAACTGAAGAGGAGGAGGAGAAGGTGGCGGTGGAACCTGTAGGTACAGAGCATATATTAATTTTAAGACTGAATACTGGACTAAGAGCAAATTGAGATTTCCCCGTGGCTCAGCACCTCCAAGTCTGATAAACCACATTGACCCTACCTAAGCTTCTCAGTTAGCTATGGATCAAGGACATTAGCTAAGGTCTCCTCGTCCTGGATATGATGGTGAGCTGCCCAGTCAGACTGCAGAGACCAAATTCTCAGAGGCAAAGGAAATAGGCAGACACTGGAAGATGGCTGTATGGATAGGGTGGTAGGGGAGGGGCATCTAGGTACTTGATTTATGTCTGTTCCAACAACCCTAGGTTGCCTTCCCCTGCCTCAAGCTGGGATTTTCCCAGATGTGCACTGCTGGAGGGGAAGGAGGGCGGCACAGGGGGAGGGTCTCTGTGTCCTTGCGTCTGGGCCCAAGAGCAATCCTTTCTCCCCTTTCTCCCTGTGCTGTACTGCCTGCTGGGTAAGGGTGGGAGGCTGGGGAAATGCCAGGGCCCCCCAGATAATCACCAGGTAATGAAAAGAACTGGCCCAGGGCTGGGGGAATGCAGAGGAGGCCGAGTTGAAGCCATAAATCTCTCAGGGAGAAAGGGGGTACAGGACTAGGGGGACCTGACAGCTGGAGTCCATCCAGGTGATTTCACATGAAGTATCTGAACCTGCAGGGGTGGGTGGGGGAAGATGAGAGGCACGAAGGGGTGTGTGCGGGCATCGGGGGAAGAAACTAAAAGAGACAGGCAAAAGAAGCAGAAGGAAGGATGGAGGGGAGGGTAAGGGATGAGACAGAGATGGGGGACATGAAAGGGTACAAATAGAAGGGGACCTGTATTCAGAGGTTGAAAGGCATGTAAGGAAAGTCAGGATGACAGTGACAGTGAGAGAGACTCTTGGGGACTTACATGGGAAGCAGCTCATGACAGGCGTCATCCCAGACAACTCAGAGAGACAGACAGACAGACAGACAGACAGACCTGCCTGACAGAGATGAAGGTGAGGGAAGCAAAGACGGAACAAAGAAAACAGGGCTGCGGTGAAGAGGGGGAGGGAACAGACAAAGAGAAGGAGGCAAGTGTGCGGCAGGAGGAGGGAGCGAGGCCAGGGAGGGGGATATATATTTTCTTTATGATCCTCTTCAATCTCACTCGGCTCACTGCAGAGTCTGTTCCCTCTCAGGTGCTGCCTGGTGGTGGATGTGCCCAGAAAGCTGATAGGGTGAAGCTGCTGCCACAGCCGCCCCCAGGCTCACTGCCAGCACCAACCTGGGGAGATCTGAGACCTATGCCTGGATGTGACCTCCCATCCTGCCCCAGGCTGTCCCCTTGGAGTCAACCACTTAAGCACCTTGTGAGAAGCCATGACCAATGCCCTCAAGCAATTCTCCTGAAATGGGGCCCCAGAAGTGTACATATGAAACCCACCAAAGAAGGATGTAAGGCTAGACTGGGGATCTAGAGCCCTGAGTGTATGTATGAGTCTAGGCCAGGAGCACTAGGAACAGGTCTTTAATCCCAGTGGTCAGGAGTCAAACCAGGAAGATCTCTGTGAGTTCAAGGCCAGCCTGGTCTACATAGAAAGATTCTGTCTCAAAAACCAAATAAATAAACAGCCAAGAGCAGAACTAAGGCTTAATACAGCCCTGTGAAGGATGTCTTTGCTCTGGGTTGTCTCCAGACCGAGGAAATAGGTGAGCTCTGCAAAGGCTAGATCATCCTGCCCTTGTCAGGGCCAGGAAAAACTACCAACATTAACAGGGCAACATAAGAGGAATTATCTCTGTTTCCCCTTCCTGGCTATGTTAAAAAAGCAAGAGGCTAAATACTAGGTGATGATGGCCAATTGTCCAAGAAGTCTCCCAGCAACAGAAATAATTTCTTCCCAGTCGATTTCTCCAGAACAAATTTAGAGGCTGCTGTGAACAACAATTAAAGTCCCTACTTCTTAATCCCTAACTCCAAAGAGGCATCAGTAGAGAGCTACCAGGGTGCAGAATCAAGGAATCCAAAGGGAAGAAGAACATGTGACTCCCAGAGTCTCTAGCACATGTAATGCGGCATATCTGCCTAGGGACCATAGTTGTCCAGCCCAGCCTGCTGACAGGCTGAAAGACTGACTCTCTCCCAGTTAGAAAGCTCCAGGCTTATTCCTTGGCAAGCTAGCAACGAGGAAAACTGCAATACCAGAAATGACTGTTAGGGGGATGCCCGCCAACAGCCAGGCTTGGGAGATGAAGAAGGTGGTGACGCCAAGGAGACCGGAAGGCAATCGATCAGAGTCGCCCTGGCAACCGGGCTGAGCTGAGACAGACAGCACGTCGATAATGAAATCATCGTTAAATGACTTCAAGCCCTAATTAATAATCCAGGCCAACCGAGGCCATGCCTGACTGGGGTCAGAGGAGGGGATGTCATTGTTGGGGGAGCACTGGAAGCTTCTAGACAATTAATCAATTAATCCACTCACTCAATAATTGGCTCCTTTGTCCTCCGCCGTGACCCCCTCCCCCACCTCATCCAACTCTGATTGTAAAGTGGCTAGCTAACACTGAACTAACTAACAGTCTAAGGGCCACTATGCCTACCTATTCCTCTTATCCTGACCCAACACACAAAAGGGCTGTGCTATGTGAGGCTTGCCTGCTCTTCCACAAAGCCTGTCAAAGAATGGCTATTTCAGGACCTGCGTGGATCATCTCTGTACTGCTCCTACTCCTTACCTCACTTCCTCGTATCTCACCATTCTTCTTTAAACACTTGGGCAGCTTTCACCCTTACCCACAGCTACCCTGCCTGAAGAAAGACGCTAAACCACAAATCTTGAGAGGCAGGTACATGGCAACCACAACACCTTTCTATCGTACCTTGGGCCTGTCTCAGGCTTCAGTTTCCACCTCTGAAACCTTAGGAGATTCGACTGGATTCTACAGTTCCTTCCTGCCCATCTTCTAGTCTCTGACAGTTTCTCCAGGATCATCTGCCAGTTCTTCCACGGGTTTCCTTACCTCAGGGAGGGAGGAGGGGCATCGGTAAGAGTGCCAGGTTCTGTGTGTCAAGTGTCCCTTTCTCCAAAGACTAAGTTTGAGCCAGGGAGGAGAGATGGCATGTGTGTATGAAGGGAAGACTCCCTACCCATCCCCCACTTGCCCAGACCTTCTGGCCCTTGCCACCCACCTTGCTTATTGCTCTCCACAACCCCCAGCAGGAAATGAAAAAGGTACAGGAAATTGCACTTTAAATCCCCCAGCTTCTGACTCCCTCCACCAAACCAAAGAACACCACCTTCACAGACAGGCTTTCTGTTTGTAATTAGTATGATACTTAGAAGGAGGGTCTTCCTACAAAAAGAGCCCCTTTCTCAAACAGTTAAGCATATACCACCACCCTTAAAAAAAAAAAAAAGTGGTCCTGGGAAATATATTGGGTTTGGAGAGAAAGAATCAGAGGAGTTGTGGAAGAGTAGAGACAGCTGGTGAGACACTAGGCTCGGTAGGTAAAGGAGAGCATCCCTTCTGGGAAAGCTAACTGTGGTTTACTTGTAGCTGAGTGCAGTTGAGTGCAGCCAATGGCTTGCAAGGGGAGGAGGTGTGTAAAGGAGCGTTCCGAGAAGCCTTGAGAGAGAACCAAAGAGCAAAACCCGCTAGTCCATCCCATCCACCCCACAAACACTCCTGAGGTTAATAAAGGTCACCTTCAAGGCTTACTTCTCCTCAAAGCCAGAAGCTGCCCTTACACTTCTCCAAGTTCCTCCTTTTCCTTTCCCCTCCTCCATACACACACATCTTTCACAAAAGACATTGAGCCAAATCCAGGACTTTACTTAATACCTCTGCTAAAGAGATGGGCTTAATTTCGGCAAGAGAAATTTAGAGTCAATGTCACAGAGGATTTCCTTCCTCAGAGTTGGGGTTGATAAATATTACATCATCACATGCACCGCACACACACATGCATACAGCCACACATACACAAACACCACATACACAAACACCACATATACATAACACACTCCACACACACATACACTCACATACACACACATTTTTCTCTCAACTGGGTACCATGTGATTGATAAGGCAAAACACAATTTGTTAAACTACTAGAAAAACAGTTCCCTTTAACCTTAACTCCAAGAGGGATTGACTTATGTGCCACTTCCCCATCGCATCCCCAATCAGCAGAAGAGCCAGGTATAGAAAGAGCATTCTAGAGACTAAGGCAGGAAGGTTGTCTCAAGTTCAAGACTAGCCTCTGCTACACGGTGAGTTCCAGGCCAGGCTAAGCTACTGAGACTGTCTCAAAAAAAAAAAAAAAAAAAAAAAACAAAAACAGAAACAAAAGATTGTTAAGTCACATACCCTGTAGGTAAGAGCTCTAAGGCAAATAGTCAACTTGGTGTCTTCCCTAAGTCCCTCATCTCTTGTTCTGTCCTAACCTCTGTGCCCTTCTCAGTATTCAGTCTTTGGACTTACCTGGCAAACCCAGTCTCATGGAGATGGAAAAAGTCCAAAGGCAGAAGAAGATAGGACTTGGCTCTCCAGGGTGTGTGAAGCGGAGAACTGGACCAGAGGAGGGAACATAGTGAAGCCTGTAAGTTAACTGACTATAATAAAGCCGCCAAGGGGGCACAGGGCAAGGGGTGTGGAACTAGACATGAAAAATAGAGAACAGGACCAGAGGGCAGCAAGTGGGCTTAGGAGCTTGTCAGGGTGTGCAAGGCTTGGAAGGAGAGCTGATGTCATGTCTGCAGTACATCTGAAGAAAACCAGCTAGAAAGACCTCAGAACCCACGGAGACAGTTTAAATGCCTGATACATTTGGATTTCCAAGCTTGTTCAGTTGTACGTGTTTCCTTTCATGTACCTTATCTTATCCTCAGGAGCAAGGCACAGAGGTAGGATTCTAATTCTGCCATTTTACCAATAATAGAACTAACACAGAGACAGGCTGAATAATTTGCCTCAGGACCCAGAGCTGGTAAATTTCCAGGAATGAAGTTGCCCGTTCTGGTTCCAACTCCAGAACATTCTGCTCTGGGGAGCAGCCAGGCTTGGAATCCAGCAGTATAGGGAAAGATTGTCTCCCCAACAACCCACACCCACCCCTGCAGGAAGTAACCTGAGTCCTTATGTGCTTTTCAGTATGTGCTATCCAGACCTCTGTTCAAGTTGGTTAACTTGTTTAGGCCTCTGTGAAATAGGAAAGTAGTATCTTACCCTCTGAAAGCAGAAGGCTGGACTAGATAACTAGACAAAGAATGTTTGTCTTCGAATGTGTAATTTAGGCTGCCGATGTAGTTCCATTGGTAGAGTGCTCACCTAGCATGCTGGAGGCTCTTGGTTCAATCTCTAATACCACATAAACCAGTCATGGCGGTGTAAACCCATAATCTCAATACTCAGTGTTGGTGTTTTGTATAGGTTCCGCCCCATGGTTACCTGGCAACAGCGAGATGTGCCTGACTCACTATAAAAGGTGATGCTTGCCCCTCCTCTTTCTCTTGCTCTCCTACTCTGGCTCCCTTACCCTCTTACCCTTCTCTCCCCATTTCCTCCCCTCTCTCTCCATGTGCTCATGCCATCCTACACCTCTATTCCCCCCCCTCTCTCTCTCTGCCTCTAAATCTCTCTCTGCCCCTCACCTCCTCTCTCTCTGCCTTCCTCTCAACTCCCCATGCCCTGAATAAACTCTATTCTATACTATACCATCTTGGCTGGTTCCTCAGGGGGAAGGATGCCTCAGCTGGGCCCAGAGGTACTCCCTTCTCCCACACCTTACATATTCTCTCCACCAAACATATTCTCTCTCCTCATCTTTTTATAAAAACAACACTCAGGAGGTACAGATGGAGATGGGAGACCAAAGGTCAAGGTTATCCTCAATTACATATTGAGTGTGACACCAGTATGGCTACATGAGACCCTGTTTCAGAAAAAAAAAAAAAAAAAAAACTAAAATGAAATTAAAATCTATAATTGGGTCCACAGAAAGAGTAGATAGTCGAACAGGTCTCAAAACCTTGGGTCTTCCTATAACCCTTCCCCATTCCCATCTCTGTCTGTCTCTCCTTGTTTCTGTCTCCTGACCCCAGAGGCCTCTTCTTCACATTTCACAGCCTGAACAGCTGTCTCCACCCAGCCATGGTTCACTAACCCATGAAATCCAGACTCATTCATCCTTACGCTGAGGACATATCAGGGCCAGGGAAGTCAGTCTGGCTTCCTAGTATCTTGTCCATTCAGCCGAGGGTCACTTTGGAGCTTCAACATTGAAACAGCTTATGTTGTCTCACAGGCCTGCTACCACGGCCACCCTATCCCAGAGCCCTTCTGGGACATGCCAGGGAAGACATTCTACCTTGGTGTGGCAAGCATGACCTCTCAATCATACCCAACCCCACACACACTGCTCTACAACATACATGCCACACTCTCCATTTCTTCCTCACTTCCGCTTCTGAGTTTCCAACTGGCCTTTGCTTACCTACAAGATACAGTTTACTGAGAATTAAACTGCTCTGCTCCAGGCCCACTACATAAGCACCACGATCCTTCCCAAGAGGAAGCCCTCCATACTTCATGCATGGCTTCCACCATCTTCCCTGCCTGATCATTCTCAGTCTCCCTGACACCAGGTTACAATGCTTGGTCCAATTGCTCCAGACAAACTCATAAACCTTTGCTGTGGAAACCCCAGGTTTCTGCCTCTCTGCATGTCCCATCGGAGTCCACAGTGGGTGGTACACAGAGAGAGATAGCTGTAGGCTGACATCCTGCCCCTTAGGAATGAAAAGGCACAGGGTAAAGGCCCACAATCAGGAAGAGAACTTAGGGCCTATCTTTGCCCTGCAGTGTTTAAATAGCAGGGAGACAGCTAGTCAGAGAGAAACATCTCCGTTCTTAGCTGCATGGAAGGCTTGAGGGTCCGAGGTTCTAGGAAATAGGTCCCTAATGGGGTGTAAAAAATCTTAGCAACCCATTGCAGCCTCCAAGAGTACATAGCCTCACTACTTCAGGCTAGGCAGACTAGATTGGGTCATGTCCTGTGGTATCTGGGGTTTTTGTTTGTTTTGTTATTTGGTTTGGTTTGGCTTTTTGCTTGTTTAGCTTTGGCTAGCCTATATGTGACTCCCTGGCCTAGAAACCATAGAGTGCTTCGTGCCTCTGCCTCTAGAGGGCTGGGATTAAAAGTATATGCCACAGCTCCTCGCTGGCCTATGGGTTTTAATTTGCTCAGTCCCGTGTACTGATCTGCATTGTCCTTTGTTCTGTGAGTCAGTCCAATCAGAGCTTTGTGCAGGTGTTCAGATGCTCACGTGAAATTCCCTTGAGGCCTATTACATCTATGAGTTTGTCAGTCCTTTCCTCAGAATTTTAGGCTAGAGCAGACTGAGGAAGAACACGGAGACTAAGGAGGGCTAATATTGATTGAGTGAATACTAGGTGCCAAGGTCGCTACCTTCATCATCCCGGCACTATTTCTCACAACTGTCTCACAAAGCACTAAAATTACTTCCCCCCCCCCCCCTTCACAGGGTAGCAAGGCCAGGTAAGAGGACTACACGGTGAGGGACAGAGCAAGACCTAAGGCCATCAACAGCCAGCCAGGGGAATCTTGGTTAAGACTACCTGCCTGCAAAACATGCCTGCAGCTTAGCTAAAAGGTGGAGAAGAGAAAGAAAGCTAAACCACTCTGTCGGTTCTTCAGTCCAGAAAAGCCCTGTTAATAGCTAAGGACAAAGCCTCGGGCTGCACCTAACTTTAGGTCTAAAGGCCTCGGGAGGAACCCTGGCAGAGACGGAAGGCTGGGAGGCTGGCAGGCTGCTGCATCAGCGGGCAGAGAAAACGGCGGTGAGACTGAGGCACCAGGACACAGGTCCACCAACACTAAGGGTGCGTGACTGCGCCCGACAGTCCTCGCCAATGTATGAAAAGGGACCCGGGGGGGAAGAGAGATCCTGTAAAGGAGCTGGGGAGACTGCGGCAGACAGGGCGTGGATTCGAGGAAGGGGGAGGACGAGAGCGGAACCCTCCGCGGAGCTGTGGACGAGGGCAGTGCGCAGAGGAGGGTAGACCCTAAAAGAAAAAAGCGGGTGCGGGCGGAGACCTTCAGCTCAAGGACACCGAGCCAGGTGGGGTGGAGCGAGCGGCGGCTCTGAGAATCGGGCAACCGCCCAGCGCGCAGCCCCGGGGCAGAGCGTCTCGGCCGCCCCCCGCGCCCTCCCCGGCCCGGGCCGCGCGCGCCCGGCGCTGGCATGAAATTGGCTGCAACCGTAATGAGTCCGCGCGGCGCGGAGGAGGCTGAGGGCCCGCCAGGGAGCCCTGTGCGCCTCGTTTAGCTTGTTTATTGTTCAGGCCTAATTAAAACGTTCCACCGCGCTGCGTTTACATCCGCCCCCCGCTAATGAATTCGCGGCCGCCGGGCGATTTCGGAAACTGCCGCGGGCCGGAAGGGGGTGGGTAGGAGGCGGCGGGGCTGGGGAGGGAGCGAGGGCGAGGACGCCCCCGCAAGCATCTCTCCACCACCCCAGGAGCCTGCAGACATCCCGCGGTGGCTCCGAAGTCGATATGTGCTTCCCCAGCCGCAGCGCCCCAAACCGAGACAGGCATTTGGAGGCGACGGAGATCTGGTCATAGCCAGGGAAGAAAGGCCAGGAGCCAGAGTCGGCCCGGTGTGCCCGAGGCCCTGATGCAATTGATGGCCTACGCGCATGAGCGCACCTGCCCGGGAAGCGCGTCCCCGCAGCATCTGTGCGCGCGATTGTCATGTCGGTCTCCCTCCGGCTATTTCTCCCCAGCAGGATAGTCTGAGCCGGGCTTGCAATACTTCTCTGATCTCCCTAATTGTAGCTGTTTGCCAGTTTTGCTGTTTGCCTCCTTGTCACGACCTGGGAGAGGGCAGATGGAGCCAGTGGAGGGAGAGAGACAAGGCTCCATTCCAGCTCGCTGCTCCTGCAGACACCAGCACGCGCACTCCGACACACATAGCTCGTGCATTCACTTCTCACAATGCCTTCCGCCTCATGTAGCCAAATGAAACACCCAGAAAGCAATGGAAATATTGCTCACACACGACCACGTGGAAATACACAAATGAACAAACACGCTCAGACATAGCTGAATGCCAGTCGAACACAGATGGAAAGACAAGAGCCTGGGGCATAAAGCCACTGGCACAAAGCTACTTGGATATAGATGCCCCTACACACACACACACACACACACACACAACAAACTGCATACCTATCCAGAAATTGTGCACAAGTGCCCTCTAACACGTGTCAGTGTGCCCTCCAGTAGGCCCCAGTTCCTCTTAGGAATGGGATCACCCAGCCTGCCTCTTGAACCTGCCTCCAGTCTATCCATTCCCGTTCCTTGTACCCACCAAAAAAAAGCTGTTCACTGCGCTCACAATTTGTCCACCCTCCTCAGAACTGCCATAGAGAGGCACTTTCCTTCACTCTGTTTCATGCACTGTTGGGTTTCTTCTTCCACTCCTAACTCTCCTCTTCCAGGTCACTTTCCCATATGAACTCACTAGCTCTCCTTATACATTTACCCTAGTCATTTACCCTTTTCAGTCTGATATATCTAGGGTGTCACCAGGTTACTTGCACTCAAGTATGCTCTACACCAACATGGATGGAGTTATGAGCCACCCTTGGTGGGGATAGGGGAGGATCAGAACAGGGCAAGTCTTGACCATCTGATGCCATACTGGGGTGTGGGAGCTTTATTTTTAACAGGCAGAAGATTGGAATCTCCAGCGGCAGCTGCAAGATCTCCTGTCACATCCTGCAAGGTTCTTCAAAATGGCTTTTCAGAGCTACATGGGAGAGGGCGGGCAACACAGACACACACACACACACACACACCACACACAACCACACGGTGTCTTTCCACATTCACCTTGTACTTAACTGGAAATATTATTCCCCAGCTGGGCCTTCTTCACCTTATTCTCCAGCCGGTGTTCCTAACAACACTTGACTGTTTTCAGAATTTAGATCCACCCCTAAAGGATACAAATTTGCCTCTGGTGAGAGACTGCTCAGAGCTACACTGCAGGCTTTAAGGCGATCCCCAAAGAGGAATTGTCAGGAATGACCCAGCGACCGCAGCAGCTGAAAGTGCTACTTAGAATGAGATAGCATGAGCCGAAATAGATGGGCTCTCTGAACAAAAAAGAAAAGCAAGGTCACCCTAAAATAATGGTAAATAAATAAATCTTCACCTCCCCAACACACTGCTGGTTGTCTCATTCCATCCCACTCCCTGTGGCAAGATAGGTGTGCCCGGTGCCCCCCCAAGCCTCCCTCATCCACAGGAGCGGTTAGCTGCTCCCCATCTCCTGTCTTTCTGTTTTCTGTCAATTACTCTTTTCCAATACCAACCATCCTTCTCCCTGCTTCTGTTGAGGGATTTTCTCGGTCCTCACCCGGCATCTTTTTCTTTCTCTACTCCCTGACCCTTCCGAAATTTCTGCCCGCTACTCGCTAGGACTGAGTGGGAGTGGAGGTTTTCAACACAGGTGATCTGGCACTTTGAGTGGATTCTGAATTGCTGGGCTCCCGCTTCCCGCCCCCCTCCCCCGCCCAGGCTTAGATCTTCTTCTCCACCTGAGTCCCGGTCCTGGGGGCCAGGGGACTCTTGGCCAGAAGGCTGAATACTTTATGCAACTTATGCCTCCCTTTATCCTTCCTCCGCTTCATCTTCCTCCTACATCCCCTCCCCAAAGGCTCTTTGCCTCCTAGTACATTAGGTCCCTGTCTTGCGGTTTAGGTCTGTGGCTCTCTGTTTTCCCAAAACCGGGTTTCCTCTCAGGTCACTGAGATCTGAGATGTAGGGATGCAGCCATGCTTTGTGTAGCGTCTTCGTTCCCTCCTATTTCTGGCTCTCTCTTCCATTTCTCTCCTTTCCCCGTCTGTCCCTTTTGCCCCTCTCTCTCTCTCGTCTCTCTCTCTCTCTCTCTCTCTCTCTCTCTCTCCTCTCTCTCCTCTCGCTTCAGTCTCCAGGGTGCTAAGACCCACCCAGTTTGTACTGGCCCCACTCTGTGGGTTTTCTGCTTGAATTTACTGGTGTATCGTGGGTCTCCTCCTGTTGGCGGGTCTGCTCCCCCCAACCCCAGCCTCTTAGCACTGCCCAGACATTCTGAGGTGGAGTGGGAAGGCTGGTGCACAGTCCTGAGAGGGGGAAGGGGGCGGGCGCCCTTGTGTGGATGATTGACGGCCGCTGCGCAGCCTCCGCAGCGCTGATTAGGATGCAGCACTGGCCTGACTGCAGCACTCAGCTCCTCTCCCAGAACCTTCTCTACCATTCCAAATGTACCGTCCTCTCCCTGCCTGCTCCATGGGCCTTTATTTTGGTTACTGTGACTTTCCCCCTTATCCTCAGTTCCTCCATGGGAGCACTGGGACATCCAAGCCCCGTCTACCCCCCCCTCCGCCTTCCCCCGCCCCGTCACCCAGGAGGAGAGGTGGAAAGCCTTATTCTTGGGGATGGGGGTGAAGAACATAAAAGTACTGGGGATCAAGACTCTGCACCCCAGCTGTCTGGCAAGGGAGATGAAACAGGGCGGGAGCAGGAGTTAACCTGTTACCCCTCCCCTCCCCAGCATTCTGGAAGTGGAGGCAGAAGGATCAGAAATCCAAGGGCATCCTCAGTTTTGAGGCTAGCCTGGTGTTCTCAAAAAGCATACAAGAAAAGAAGCAGTAAATGTGGGGTCTGCCCCTCTTTGACCCCCCCTCCTTCAAGGACATATGAACCGTCCCCTGTACACAGTAGGCACTTAAACTAGTGCCTGGTTCAGTGAATTCAGTTACTTTCAATATGCCTCCCCACACTCTATCCACCCCCAGCATTCTGGGAGATTTTTTTCCCTTCAAAATCGCAGTCTTATGAAACCCCAGCTCCAACCGCAGTCGCCAAGCACCGCTCATCACCAGCCACGGCCTCCGAGCTGCCTGCCCACGGGCTCTCGCAGTCGTAATGAGCACTGATCTGAGGGGGAGACCAAGGGCAGCGTGGTGGGTGGGGGGATCCAGAGCTAGCAAAAACGAGCCTGTCACACTGTCAAGACCCATCTCCCTCCATCACCCTGCCTTGCCTCCCAGCGCCTGCCAATGTCTCCTGGGAGGGACAGACTGAACTCAGGTGCCCCTTGGAGGGGGGCTGGAATAGGGTTTTGCTTCAGATCCATTTTTTTTTCCGGGGAAAGTCACCGAAAGAGCAAAACCCCCAAAAAACCCAAAGGGGAAACTCAACCAGGGAAGGGAAAAACCCAAAAAAAAAGAAAAGGGCCCACCCCCCCCCTTTCCCCCCCCCCCCTTTTTCCCACAGGCAATCGAGTTTTTTCCCCAAAATTAAGGTAATTTTGAAAGGACTTTACTAAAAGGGTGGAGCCCGAACTTAAACACAAACCCTTAAAACCAAGATCGTTCGTTTTGAAATTTTCCCCCACGGGGGGGCCCTCTGCAAATTTTAAAAACCCCGGGCACCAAGGAAAAAAAGCCAACCCCCCCCCCGGGCCCCCCCCCCCCCCCCCCCGGGGGGGGGTTGGGGGGAAGAAAAGGGGGTCCCTAACGGGGGAAAGGCCAGGTCACCCCCCCATTGGTCCGACTTGAACCAACTTGGAAAATTTTTAAAACCGAAAAAAAAACCCCCCCCCCCTTTCTTTGCAAAGGGGGGGCCCTTTTTCCCCCCCCCCCCCCCCCCCCCCCCCCCCCCCCCCCAACCCCCTTTTTCCCGCCTCCCCCAAAAACCCCTTTCCAAGGCACCCAAAAAAACCCCCTCCAAATACACCCCCCTTCCCCCCCCCCCCCACCCGCCCCCCCCCCACCCCCCCACCGTCCCCGTTCAGTTAACCCATAAAACCGTTCGGGGGGCCCAAAGGCAAAACCAAAGAATGACCCCAAAACCCCAAGTCAGCAGGGGTAGAACCCCGGGCGGGAAAGGGGCGGGGGGCTTTTTTCCCCATTTTGGGGGGCCTCTCTCTCCAGAAAAACCCATCTTTAAGTTCCTGATGACTTTAAAAGTCAGAACCAAAACCAAAATTTTCCTTAATTTTAAAATTGTTTCGGTTTCTCCCCAAGGGTAGGCTGCTAAACCCTTTTGGGCCCCCCCTTAAACCCTTTCCCCCTCCCTCTTTTTGCTCTTCAAAAGGAATTTTCTTTTTTGAGGGCTTTTTCCCCCCTCCGGGGTCTTTTTAAAAGGCCTTCAGGTTCGAAGGTTGTATTGGTTTTTTAAGGGTAGCTGTTTTCGAAAGGCTTCCCCATCCCCCCTTTCCCCCCCCCCCCCCCTCCCGTTTCCCCCTTTTTTCCTTGCGCCCCCCAAAATTTTCAAAAAACCCCCCTTCCCCTTTTTCCCTCCCCCCTCTGGGTTCCCTGGCTACCCCCCAGCCCCCTTTCCCCCAAATTACCCCGGGGGGAATTTTTAAAAGGGGGTGAGAAAACCAAAAAATTTTTTTTTGGGGGGAAGCCCCCAAAAATCCCCCAGCAAAACCATTGGTTTTTTCCCCAAAGGGGGGACCCCAACCCAAAAATTCGCCCAAACCCAGGTCGGGTTATTCTTTTTTCAATTCCATCCCCCCCCCCTTTTCCCATGAACCCCCCGAATTTTTAGGAAGCCCCCGAGCCCACCGGGAGGGTCTGAGGAAACCCTTATCTTTGGGCCCCCCCCCCCCCCCCCCCCAAAAACCCCCTTGGGGGGCAAAAGGGGGGGCCCCAAACCCCCCCCCCCCCCCCCCCCCCCCCTTTTTTTTCCCCCCCGGGGGCCCCCCCTTTTTAAAAAAAAAAACCCCCCCCCCCCCCAAAAATTTTTTTTAAAAAAAAACCCCCAAAAGGGGCCCCCCGGGGGAAAAAACCCCAAAAAAATTTTGGAAAAACCCCCAAAAAACCCCGGAAAGGAAAAATTTTTTCCCCCCCCCCCCCCCAAAAAAAAAAAATTTTTTTGGGTTTTTTTTAAGGGGGGGAAAAAAAAAAGGGGGGAAAGGGGAAAACCCAAAAAAAGGGGGTTTTTTTTGGGTTTTTTTTAAAAAAAAAAAAAAACCCCCCGGGGGGGGGGCCCCCCCAAAAAGGGGGGGGGAAAAAGGGGGGAAAAAAAGGGGGGGGGGGGGCCCCCCCGGGGCCCCAAAAAAAAGGAAAAATTTTTTTAAAAACCCCCCCAAATTTTGGGGGGAAAAAGGGGGGGTTTTTAAACCCCCTTCTAAATTTGGGGGTTTTTTTTTTTAAAACCCCCCCCCAAAAAAAAAAAACCCAAAAAAACACCCAAAAAAAAAGGGGGAACCCCCGGGGGGGTTTTTTTTTGGGGGGGAAAAAAACCCCCCCCCCTTTTTTTTTTTAAAAAATTTTTTTGGGGGGGGAAAATTTTTAAAAAAAACCCCAAACCCCCCCCTGGGCCCCTTTTTGGGGGGGGGGGGGAAAAAAAAGGGGAAAAAAAAAAATTTTTGGGGGGGGAAAAACCCCCCCAAAAAAAAACCCCCCCCGGGGGGGAAAAAACCCCCAAAAGGGCCCCCCCCCCCCCCTCCAAAAAAGGGGGCCGGGGTTTTTGGGGGGAAAATCAAGAGTCACTGTGGGAGCCTCAGGGCCTGGGATTCTGATAGAGCAAAGGATTCTAAAATGAGAAAGAATCAGACAAACACCTCCCCACCCTGCTCTACAGAAGGGGTAGCAATGTGTCAATTAGAACTCAGGGGATTCTTTTCCCTAGCACCTGTGAATCTCAAAGCCTCCAAAGAAGTGGGCTTCCCCCCTCCCGCCCCAGTCTGCATCATCTCCAAAGATCTAAGCAGGCAGAGGAGGAAAACTGGGAGGCAGAGTAGCCCTCCTTCAGAATCTCCCTCACTGTCTTCCCACCTGTGATTCTATATGGATCCTTCTCCCTTTCCAGTCCTGAAGGAAAAAAAAAAAAAGATTAAAATTTGACCACAGAGGGGACTTCCCAGATCAGCAACTTGGTGGTAGACGCAGACTAAGTCAGAAGAAGACTATAGAACTGAGATTTCTAAAAAGACTTGTTGAGCCAAGGGTGTAGAGAGAAGGAGACTGGGGAAGATGGAACACTCACTGACAGGGGAGCATCAGAGCTTTAAAACACATGTGCAAAGCTAGGCCTTGTGGTGCAGACTTGTAATCTCAGCTACTAGAGGCTGAGGCAGGAGAGTCACGAGTTCTAGGCCTGCCTGAGCTTCAGGAGTTCATGGCCAGCCTAGGTTGTTTAATGAGGCTGCCTAGTCTGGGAACGTGTGCAAAAGCCCTGGATTCTATCCCCAGTAAGGAACAGAATATGCAATGCGTGTTCATCAAGTGACCAAATGTATTTTAAGGTCACAAACTCCACTCCTGCTTCTGGTTCAGTTATTTGGGGAGGTAGGATTCTTCTAGAAGTGTTCTTGCTACTTGGCTTTCCCTGCCGTTCTCGCTCCCCTTTCAAATAGGAATTTAGGGATTTTCTGAGAAGCCCTCTTAATGTCAAGGAAATCTGAGGACATCACTCAGGATGAAGTCACCCCACCTTCCTTTCCAGTAGATTCCTCTTAGCACCGGTACCCCAACCCTGCCGTACTCACTACCGGCCACAAGGTGGCGGCCAATCCATCGATTGGTCTCGAGATCAGGAGCCCTTGGCTCCTCAGAGCTACACTCCTCCCATACTAGGCAGGACCAGTCCAGGGTCTCCGGAAAAGGTCTCTGGAATGACTCCATGGGGTGGTGAGATGGCGTGGGAGAAAGATGGGAAAGTAAACTCGGACGAAGGATCGGGTCAGGTATGTAGGTGTGGATCCATCTGAGCAATCTGGACAAGGCTGTTGCTCCCTTCACGCCTTTACGGGGCAGATAGCGAGCAAAGGACCTGTGACCAAGGCCTGAGCAAAGCCGGCGCCCCCGGAGCCTAGGGCTAAGTCCTAACCTACATGCAGACTCAGCATGGAGAAAGGGCCTCACCACCACAGATCAGGCCACGGGACGCAGCTCTTATTAACACTCCTGGAACCCAGGAAAAGAGAAAGGGGTGTGGTTTTTCCCTGCAGTTCTAAGAGTCAGAGGTCCCAGGAGAGGCAGACCCACTGCATGATGAAATCAGCTATGACCAGGGTGTGTAGGTACACAGTTGGGAAAGAGGGGGTTAACGAGAAACAGCTTGAACATCTTAACAGCACTTTTCAAAGGGAGGTTTGGGACTTCAACACTACACTGGAGAATATATCCAGGAGGGCTTTCCAGAGGAAGAGGTTATGGGGCATTGTATTGCAAAGGGGCAGGGGGGCTGTTAGGAAGAAGAGTCTAAGAGGAGAAAGGAGAGGGGCTTCTGATTACTAGTATGTGAAGCAAAGACACCACACAGATGTTCAGTCAGGAAGATACGGCATTGAAGTGAAAGATACGGTGGGTACCAGGACCCCAGGATTCACTGATAGCAGCTCCAGAAGTTCTAGACCAGGAAACAGGGACTTGGGTTTTCAGGGACATCCCCATGCATCAAGGACACTGGGAGAAACACCAGCCCTTCTCACACACAGGAAAGTCTAGGTTTAATTATATCGAGAGGGCAAACTAAATGATTCAGTCAGTATGGGAACTTGTGGCCAAGTCTGATGACCTGAGTTCAATCTCAGAACCCACAAGGTGGAAGGAGAGAACCAACTCCCAGAAAGATGTGTACATATGCATGCACACACACACACACACACACACACTCATACATATACACATAGTAAATAATAAATGTAATAAATGTAATTTCTAACTACACAGATCATTACTGGCACTTTTTAAAGGTAACTATCACTATTAGCACCTATACTCTGGACTCCTCCCACCACGACCCTAACCGAAAGAAACTACCCCCATGCCGGAAACAGGAAGAAGTTCTAGTTTCAAACAACTTGCTTGGGCCTATTGAACATCTCAGGATAACAAGAAGATTTGAGGTTAGACTCAAGGAAGAACTCCTCAGCACAAGTGGCCTGGAAAACCTCCGCCCACGTGCAGTTAACACGGAGAATGTACACACGGCCTTTATCAGAATTTCCAGGAAACAAACAAATGGCTTTGAACCACTTAGTGAAGCCAGTGAAGGAAGTTTACAAGGGCATGGTGCGCCAGAATATTAACGTCAGGAATAAAAAAAAAAAAAAAAAAAACCTGTGGGGACGCTGTTGCTCTAAGACAGAGTGAGTGAGCCAAAAGCTGGGAGGGCCAGACGACTTAGAAGTTGATATTTCCTCATGTGGTACAATGTGTTCTCACACACGTGCAAAGGCACACCCACTCAGACCTCATACCTTGATTGACATGTGCACACACAGACTTGCACTCTGATGGTCACCAGCACTGCGTGTGTTGCCTGTACCCCTTCCTACAGACTGAGGAACAAAACCCTCTCTAGAGGCTGAGACTGCCCAGGGAAGCTGTAGGAAGCCATGCTTCCAGGCCCACGATGGCACCCTGTATCATTTCCTGCCACCGGAGTCTTCAGGTCTCTGGTCCAGACCAGAAGTGGAGCATTCGTAGGTAATTCCTGCACTTGTCCGCCATTTTGAACACTTAGCTACCACCCATTATGCAGGAAAATTGGTGGGGGAGACACTTACTAAGGCTTCACCCCACACACACCTCCCACCATGGTGTGGCAGGAAGGGTAAGATCACACGAATTAAGACTCTTAAGTTCAAATTCTGCCTTGCTGTCTTCATAAGCTGTGCTACCTTGGACACATGACACAACTTCTCTGAGTCTCGGTTACATTGACTGTTAATAAAACTCACTTAAAGATGCTGTGAGAGCTAAAGACGAGGAAAGCCTCCATTAGCAGTGCATCCCCCATAAGAGTGACTCCGTTCCCTTACTCAGCTCTGAGGTGAGATGGGGCCTAGTAGTTTCCCCAATGCCCTCCAGGTCCTTCATAGTCTAAAACCAGAAACCCATTCTCCCTCAGCATCAGATGCCTCAGATGCGCACACTTCAGGAAACTTGATCTCGGACTTGGCCGGCTAGGATGGGCACCCCGTCCATCCTCCCTCCCCCGCCCCTGGTCCATCATGCCTCTCGCCCGTTTGCAGGTCGCGTTTTCCGTAATAACCTTTAATGCGGCTGGCCACGGCCCAAATGTTCGCGATGGAGCGCTGGGCCCCGCGCATCAGATGGACGATGAAGTGTTAATCATCCCCCAGGGAGCCGTCCCGCAGAAAGTCGTCATTAATTTCTCTGAATTACACCAATTCCGAGACATTCTTTATGGACAGACAGTGCGGGAGACAGTTATATGACAGGACTTGCTGTGCTAAGCAGATGTGGGAGAGATTGCGTCGCCCCATGAATACTAAACAATCGCGCTGCACAAACCCCACTCTGTCCTGCGTGGAGCTGGGAGTCGCCCGCCCGCCCCACACCCCGTGGGCACACCCTGCAGGTGCCTAGAGCTCGGGTGGGACCCCTGACTCTTCAGCTCCAGAGAGCCAGGCCCAGCCTGAGAGCCGCAGATGGTTCTGGAGATGCCACCTTCCTGGGACCTTCCAAGGCGCCCTTGTTTTCCCTGGCGCAGCCTTGAGCTCCCCACATTCCTTCAGGCCTGAGCTCCATATTGTGTGTTCTATGTGCCTTCGACCCTCCTTGGAGCCTCCATGTTTACAGAGCTCACTCTGCTATCCCTGAGTGACTGTCTTGGATCCCCTGTGCCTGCTGTTCTCTCCACTTGCACCTGCCCCATCTCCCAGGGACCCACCTTCCCTTCCTTCCAACTCTGCACCTCTGCAACCTGCGGCCTTTTATCCATTGCCTGTCATTTCTATATCCCTCCCCTGCCCAACCCTCAGAACCAAAGGTCCTGCTCATGCCCTCGGCCTGTGCCCCTCTCTCCTGCCCTGCTCCGGGACAGCTATCAGAGAGCTGGAGAGACATCAGGGAAACCATGGCCTGGAAGTTGGGTAGAGAAGAATGGCACCCCAAAACCTGACCATGCTTTGTGGGTGCACCTGTGAGAAGTCCCGCCCACCACACAGGTCCCGCCTCCTCCAGGGAGCCATGGGAGTACCCCACCCACTGAGAGACCTACCCACGTCAGGCCCCGCCCACCGAGAGGCCGGTCCGTGTGAGGCCCCGCCCATAGCGCCCCGCCCCCGTCCCTTGGGGCCCTCTAAGTGCCCTTGGACTGCTGCCCCTCTGCAGGACTGAGGCCTGGGCTGCCCGAGCCCACCCTTAGCTCCTCTCGCGAGTTTGGGCGGGCGGGAGGAAAGTACACCGCCTCTGTGGCTTTTCTCCTCGCAGATAATTTATGTCTGAGAGCCGAGCAGATGGCGGGTAATTTAGCAATTACCGGGCGCGAGAACGGGGTTCGTGCCGCCACATGGAAGGCAGAGCTCCTGCCCGCAGCCTCATCTCCAATTCTGCGGATTTTCTCTAGTTTCCCTCCCCACTCTCCCGCCCCACACACCTTGCTTGATTTCAGCGTTAAAGGAAGCTCTCCATGAGGGGGATGGTAAGGGGTGCCTGGTCACCTTAGACCCTCGAGGCGTCAGGCATAGATTTCTGCCTCAGCAGACAAATAGAGCCCTTCCGCTTTCTGGAAGTTCTTTCTCACTTCTCGCCTTAATTTTTCTTGCTGCTATAATAATCATGTAAAGGTAAGGCCGTGGGGAGGCGGACACTGTCAACATTCTCCCTGCTCCCTACTTGAAGTTTCTGTTGTATCTTCCCCACCCCTAGATGCCAGGTTTCCAAATAGACTATCCAGACATGGTGTTGCACTTGGGAGGTTCAAGCAGGGGAGTGCAGAGCTCAAAGCCTGGCTGGGCCACGTAGTGAGAGCCTGTCCTATAGTCTTAAGGGCTGCTGCTGTAGACCAATGGTAGGATGCTTGCCTAGCATGAAGCAAGGCTCTGGAGTCAGTCCACAGCAAGGCTGAGGGAAAGGCCTCTGGACCGGAAGCTACCCCGAGTCCACCTGTGCAGGAGCAGGCAGTGTCTGGAAAGTGAGAATACAAAAGTCCTTGAGCCTTGTGAGTGTGAGGCAGGTGTAGACGGCTGGTGGGGAGCCATCTACTGTGAGCAGACCAGACCGAGGCTGAAGGGGCAGGAAGCCCTCGTCCTCCACATGTTTCTGGGTTTCACCAGAAAGATATGTAGCAAAGGTTTGAATCTGGGATTTAGCTGAAGGTAGACGCTTGCGCCAAGCGTAGACCAACCAGCGCATGGGTTTGCACCCATTCCACTCCCACCGAACCCTCACTCTGGAGTGGAAGCCCCGTTCCCTCAGACCTCGGGGACCTGTGAGCTCTGAAGAGCTAGACTCTCACTTTGAGGCGCCCCCACGTGGCCTCCCTCAGCTTCTTCTCATTCCTCCACACCGGAGGAGCACTAATTAATTAGAGTGTGCAACCAGCCATGGGCCCAGATCTCGTTACTCACCACAGGGACCCGCTGTTAACACACCAGACCCCGGGGACGCAGGCACACGCCAATTACACAGCCAGCAGCTCGGCTAATCACGGCTCCCGGTGACACTGGGCTCACTGTGGACACCCCTCGCCCCCCAGCTCTTTCTTCTGCTGCCTTCTGGAACAGGAAGCTGGAAAGAGGGTGAAGACTGGATGTGGAAAGTTGAATCTTGGGAGGACGGCCAAGTACGTGATGATGCAGAAAAAGTGAAATATTAAAATTTTATCCTATTAGTGACTTTAGTTAGAAACAGACACTATAAAATAGTAACTGCATCAAGACAGAGTACTAGTTAGACTACAAGAGGGACTTCCACTGGGGGGGGGGCGGTGGCACATGACTTTAATCCCAGCTCTCGGGAAGCAGAGGCAGGCAGATCTCTGTGAGTTCCAGGCCAAAGCCTGGTCTATAGGGTGAGTTCCAGGACAGCCAGGGCTACACAGAGAAACCTTGTCTCAAAAAAAAAAAAAAAAAAAGGAAGTTGGTGTCAGAGTAGAAGTGAACTTGGTCGTTTCTCATCAGGAACCACATGGGCAGGGCAATTCCAAAACCTTGGGTATCTGGTACCATCCTGTCCCCCAGCTTCAGTTCAAGGGTATGGAGAGGAGGCAGACGGCTGCAGACACGGGCAGACGGCTTCCCTCCCACGCACGTCCCATTGACTTTGCCATTCCGCTGTCACTCCTCAGCTTCTCCGAGATTTAACATATTGACTCTCCGAGCTGCAGAAAATTGAATTTTCTTCATTACGACTGTCTCCCGACAAAAGCGCCTCATAAATTCCCTATCTTTTTCAGGCTTCCTGCCCCCCCCCACCTTTCCCACCCAGCATCCCTTCAGGGGATTCACACATTTGAACATACAGTGCACATGGATGTAAGAACAAACTATGTCCCACGCTCCACACAACACCAGACCTCACTGCTGGCAGAGGATGGGCTGCCATCAGAAGGGAGAGGCATTGTTCTGCATAACCAGGGTGTGTGTGAGGTGCTCTTGTAGCAGATCTAGTGGGTATGTGCCGAGACACACCAGCGCCATGTTCAGCACATGCCCACCAGTGTGAGGTGTGCATAGACCCATGTGTTTTACACAGGCCCTGAAGAAAGAGAAGAGACAAGTAGGCCCAGTGGGGACCACTACCCTCCCTCTAGCCCCCAGCTTCTCTCAACAGCTGCTTCTCCTCTGAGACTTGCAGCCCGGCAATGCAGCAGTAGCAGCATTGCAAACGCAATAGTGTCATCTACAAAATTCACGCTTGGAAACCTCACAGTCCAGTTCTTAAATAATAATAATAAAATCACACATACACACACACACACAAAAAAAAAAATCCCATAATGTTTTAAGTTTAAAGTTTTGTGTTGGGCTACATTCGTAGTTGTCAGCAGCCACATGTGGGCCGTAGGTTGGACACACCTGCTTAGAGGCATAATGAGTCCCTCTCCACCCTATGTTCTCACTAACCACTGCCCCCTACCCCTACCCAGCACGGTCTCATCAAACTGCCGATTCTGCCCCAGGAACAGGACTGAGGGAGGGCAGGGCTGGCTCCTTTGGTCAGTGTGCCAGCCCAGCAGCTGAAGCCATAATAGATGGGCAGGAGGCCAGGCTGATGGCCAGTGCCATGTGGCCTGTGCCCAGGGCCAGATTGGGACGGGAAGTGATGGGCTAGGTGCCCAGGCACTCCACCCTCCAAAATGCCACACAATCTGTGAGGAGAGAGAGTCAGAAAGAGATTTGCAGAATGTTACCATTTGAACATGCCCTGTCCCCACCACAGGCTCCCATGTTGAGTCCATAGTGGGTGGTGCTACTTGGAGAAGGTGGTAGAGACACCAGGGCCTCATTGAGTAAGGGGGTCACTGGTATATCCTTCGAAGGTTATATTTAGTCTCTAGGGCTCTTCCAATCCTCCACCACACACTTCCATCACTGTGATGTTATCCCCAAATCCCACAGGGCCAAGCACCCATGAATTGAACCCCCTGAAGCTGTGAGCCAAGGTAGACATTTCCCCCCTTTCCATCATTTTCTCAGATGTGTTGTACAGAGCAATGAAAACATAACTAACCCAGAAAGATACAGGTGAGCATCTACAGAAAGCAGACCATGTCAGCCTGGGCACCTGGGTAGACAGCCTGGACTGGAGCACAGCCTCCATCCCCAACTCTGCCCCAGGCATTGAAAGGAATAGCCCTGAGCCAACAACAAGAGAAAAGCAGACAGTTCCTCTCTTACAGTATGGCCTGCTCAACCCAGGAATTGTGGTGTGCCACCAGAGTGTAAAGATGATGGCTTTGTGCAGGCAGAGGCTGAAAGCAGAGGGGCATCCAGTCGGTTCTGGTTAATACAAATGTTCTATACAATACAGAGACACAGTATTGTCTGTAGTCCCCATCCCCCGCCACTGTTGGCACTAACACCTGCAAATCATACACAGCTCTTCGCCATGGCTCTTCTCCCAGCACCAATCCCACCCTCAATTTCAGTGTGTGGTTTTTTTTTTTCCTCTATATGTGGTGTGTGCATGTGTGTACAGAGAGACCAGAAGAAAATGCTAGGTACCCCAGTGGTATTACTCTGTGCCATATTTCATTCAGGCAGAGCTTGTTGGTTTTTGACTAGACTAATGATCATCAAGCCTCGGTACTTCTGACTGTGATTCAGGCAGAGACTTGTTATCACGGGAGAATAGAAATTCTCAGCGTGCATTTCATACAAGCTGTGTGACTTTGATCAAGCCATCCATGTTCCGGAGTGTTGGTTTCTTCATTGATAAAAATCGCACCATGAGCGCTGATGTAATGCCTGCCTTGCATGTGTGAGACTGAAGTTTCAGTATCTAGTACAAAAATGAACATATTATTGTAATAGTATGACCTGCTTCATGCTACTGATTCTGAAAATCAAGGGAGTCCAAGGATGTAAAAGGTTAAGACTAGAAAGTTCCAAATGGGGTGCTGGAGATATGGATGGCTCAGAGGTTAAAAACACGGATTGCTCTTCCGGAGGTTCTGAGCTCAATTCCCAGCAACCACATGGCAGCTCACAACCATCTGTAATGGGATCTGATGTTCTCGTCTGGTGTGTCTGAAGACAGTGACAGGTGTACTCATATGCATAAAATAAATAAATCTTTTTTTTTTTTTTTAAAAGAAAGTTCCAAATGTCACTGGCTATTCTTCCACAGTTAGTCCACGATGCTTATTAAAAACATATTCAAGGGATCTGGTGAGATGTCTCAGCAGGTAAAGCACCTCCCTGATTCCCAGTACTCATAAAACAGGGACAGAGAATCCCAGGATGAGCAGACTAGTTAGACTAAATGAGCTCCGGTTAAAGTGAGAGACCCTGTCTATCTCAACGTATAAATGAATAGCAATCAGGGAAGACACCTGATATCAACATCTGGTACACACACACACACACACCACACACACACACACACACTCTAAATGAACTCAATAAATACAAATGAATTATGTGAATGAATAGATGATTTAATTATCAAAGACTGCCTCTTACTCCCTGTTGCTAAAAGCTGGCTGAGGTGATTAGCTATTGTTTGACAGGGTCTCTTGCTCAATAGCTGAGGCTGGCCTTGAACTACTGGTATTCCTGCCTCCTGAGACTACAGGCGTGCATCACCACCACAACTAGCAATGTCTATTATTTGAGTGGAGATTGTCCCCAAGGTGCTCACAGTAGGAACTAGGCCCCCGGGAGGAAGCCATATGCAAACTCTAGAAGGTGGAACCACTAGCAGTCCTTAGGCCCTGGGGTTCCTGCCTTGGGAAGGGACTAAGGTAGTTCTCTGGACTCAGGTCAGTCTGGCAGCCTAAAAATGCTTGTTCCGTGGCATCCTGTTTTATGCGGTGACCTCTCTCTCTCCTTCCAGCTTTGACTGTCACTCACTGTCATCTGAGATCTACCGGTAGGCCTTTAAAAGGAGTAATCAAAGGGGCTACCCAATCTTCCGCCTCCGAAACTGTAAGCCAAGTAAACCCATCCTTCGTGAGAACTCACCTTCGGGTTAGATGGGGACAGAGATGGAAGAACCGATGTCATTAGCAGTCCTGGTCTGTGGAGGGAGGCAGAGCTGCAGACCAGAACATCCCTGGGAATTTCACCCCCTCCCCAGCCAAGCAAATGGTGAAGAGAGCTGTGAGGACCAATTCTGTTTGTCACCTTGACAAGTTCTAGATTAGCTTAGCCTCTGGGCACGCCTGTGAAGGACAACCTACCTTAGGTTAATTGAAGTGGAAAACATCACTGTACCTATGGGTAGTACAATTCTACGGGCTGGAGGGCCTGGACTGGATACAAAGTAGAAAGCTAGACTGGAGTATGTAGCTAATCAGGTGTGAGCCCTTGGGCTCAATTCCCAGTATTACAGAGGAGAAGAAAAAGAGGAGAGAGAGAGAGAGAGGAGAGAGAGGAGAGAGAGAGAGAGAGATGAAGAGAGCATTCACCAGGTACTGGTTCCTGACTTCAGTATAGCCTTCCTACCCTTACTCACCCACCCCATGATGAACATCCCCTAGAATTATAAACCAAAACCAATTGTTTCTTAAGTTACTTTTGTAGGGGTTTTTTAATCACAATGACAACAAAAGTAATACTAGGATCCACGAAGCATTGGATAACAGTCCAAAGCTGTCGAAGCTGTACATGCCTATAAACACTCAGCACTCAGGAAGTGGAAGCAGCAGGAGCTCAAGGTCATCGTCAAGTGCACAGTGAGTTCAAGGTCATCGTCAAGTGCACAGTGAGTTCAAGGTTATCGTCAACTGCGTTGTAAACTCAAGGTTATTGTCAACTGCGCAGTGAGTTCAAGGCTAACATGAACTACAGGAGACTGAGTCTATAAAGAAACCAGTACACAATAAATAAATGTCTGAAAGACTCAAACTTTAAACTTTGTGTCTGTATGTATCCCCCAGGGACTTGGAAGGTTGACACAGGAGAGTAACTTGAGCCCAGAAGTTGGAGATCAAGCCTTGTCAGCATAGTAAGACCCTGTCTCAAAGCATTATGCTAATGCTTTTCTTATCCCCAAGAGTCTGCAGCTGGGAAATATTGGTGTCTGCAATATCTGAGAGGGCTGTTTCCCTGTGTTTTCGTTACTTTTTTTTCTTTCTTCTTTGGTTGTTCATTCTTCACCCCCCCCGCCCCCCGTCTGTCTCTCTCTCTCTCTTTCTCAGACTGTCTCATTCTGTAGTCTAAGGCTACACTATGAATTCACTATGTAGCCCAGATCAACCTTGAAACATCCAATAACTGTTCAGGAGCTTTAGAGACTATCAGACTATTGAAGCAATGGCTCCCAGGCCCCAATAAATTGGAATTTCCCAGGCATCTCCTGCTGGGAAAGAAAGTCTGGCACCAGCCAAAGGGAAAGCTTGTCTCCCAGAAAGAGATTTTGCTCAGTTCTGACCCACTGTCTGATCGCCTTGCAAGACAAACAGGAGCCAAACAATGGTGGTCGGCAGAACCACAGCCTGACCAGGACTTAATGATAGATACCTTTGGCCCTGTACTTATACTTCATGCCAGGATTCCGAGATGGGGTCAGAGATCACTAGATTATCTTCCAGTTTCTCTTCCCAGTGTGGTTACACTGGATAAATCTTTGGCTGGCTGCCTCTCTTGTTTCTTTAGTTGACTTATTGAGCACAGGTGGCAAAGCCCATGCTCTATCTCTACAACTCTGGTACTAATCCCCCTGTCTCAGGCTTCCAGGAGCTGGAGAAAAGGATAGTCTTACTCTGCAACTCAGGCTAGCCCTGAACTGACAGCAACCTTTCTGTCTCGGCCTCTAGAGTGCTGGAATTTCAAGTGTGCACTACCACATCCAGCCCAGTCTGGTTACTCACAGTGTTTCTTCTGTCTTTGTGGAACTCAGACTGGCATGAGATTGGGATGCCTCACTGAAGGAGATGGCTCCTCTCACCCAGCAGGCACTCAGATATTGATGGCTCCTCACAGCTAAGAGACCAGAGCCAGCTTCCATTTTGCACACATCCTGTTCGTACAGGCACTAAACTAGATGAGGGAAACGCCAAAGTTGGGAATTTGACGAAAGAGACCTAAAACCAGGAAACGGGTTAGGGTACGACTCAGTCTCAGAGCACGTCTCCTAGCGTGACCAGCACCC
>JAJTUV010002494.1:0-259588 GCA_021653895.1 Mastomys natalensis
TATTTTCAGAGTTCTAATTATATAATAAAAAGCGGCCTTGAATCTCTAACCCTCTCTTCTGGCCAGTCAGAGTTTGTCAGTTATCTCTTCAGTTTATCCTGCAAACTCTGAGTTA
The DNA here is from genome assembly GCA_021653895.1 of Mastomys natalensis. NCBI lineage: Eukaryota > Metazoa > Chordata > Mammalia > Rodentia > Muridae > Mastomys > Mastomys natalensis. The sequence continues at coordinate 116 of JAJTUV010002494.1, forward strand.
GCTGGCAGATACCCCAAGAAGATTCCTGGAGTAACGGCCTCATCTAGCTATCTGCTTATCTGTACTTAATGATCTCCAGGACTTAAGGAAGACTTCCAAATAGTGTCCAGATAAAGTTAATTTTAGCATTTTCCTAAAAAGACTCAGACATAATTTTCTCAGGAAAAGACATAAAACAAATCATAATGCAGGAAGTCCCTAAGAATGCAACACTCAGGCTAAAATCCAAAAGTTAGGACAACAATCGGCTAGCTTTGCTGGAACTGTGTCAAGCCGCTGTGCTGGCTTCATGAGTCTCAACATTTCCAGTGAATATGGTTGTTCCACATTATATTGTAAATATACATATTGTTCTCAGAGAGCAAGTATTCTCATTGAAAAGAAAAAGGTTGGAGTATGTCAGGTGACAGAGAGGATTATAAAATCTAAAGTTTGTTCTGTTGAGCTATCAAATAAACTTAGAGGAAGACTTAACCAGAAGATAAAATTTTGTATCACAATCAAGTTTTGATATTGCTGCACTCATGAACTCACAGATGTTTTGTTGCTTTCACAAGACCTACAAAAAAATCAAGACATTGTAGCATAGAGGTGTTGTGGATAGCCTCAGCCTTGTATTTTGATCCTAGTTCCCAGTGGATAGCCTCAGCCTTGTATTTTGATCCTAGTTCCACCCTCCTGGGAGGGGCTGCAGAGGAGGATTGAATCTGTACACAGATGACATCTTGTGAAACTTCTGTCCAATTAAAACCTGTAAAATAAAGACTAGAGCCAGAGATTGGGCAGTAGAAGGGGAGGCAGAGAAAAAGGCTTAGGGGAGGAGAGAGTGAGAGGAATTAGATATAAAAGAAGAAGCAGAAGAGGAGAAACAGAGGAAGCAGAAGGACGTCGACAGAGGGAGAAGCAGAAGCCAACGAAGGAGGAGCCAGAGCTGGGAGGACAAGCACACGGCCTGGAAAAAAACACAAGTTATAAGGAATCTCATAGCTGGGGATTAGAGTAGTGTAGTGGTAAATCTGCCCAATCTAGGCGTGCTATTTATACCATAATTATTGAGTTGTGTCTTCCTTTACTGGTCTCCTTCAGGTAGGAGATTTACCGTGGCAAAATTAGGGTTTAAATAATTTCTTCTACTACAAATTTGGCTGCTTAAATAATTGCATCTACTACATAGAGGTGGAAGGATTCATGAGCATATACACCTATGTGTATGTGGCTACTTATTCACATGTGTGCACATACATGTTGTGGCCAAAGAACCATGTTATCTGTCACTCACCACTCTCCATCATATCTTTTGAGACTGGGTCTCTTCTGTACCTGATTTCTCACCAATTGTGAAGACTAGCTAGTTGGATAGCTAGCCAGGTTTTTCATAGAGCTTTGGGGATGCACCTGTTTTTGCATCTGTGCCTCAGCCCTCATATCCCCCATGCTATGGTTATAGATGTAGAGGATAACATTGAGCTTTTTTGAGATGATCAATAGTGAAGAACTAACTTGAGTTCCAAAGGATTCAGAGCAGGCAGTTTACCAAGTGAACCATCTATATAGTTTGTGGGAAGTTTGAAAGTGAAAAAAAATCAATAACCAATTTTTAAGGTCTTGTCAATTTAGAGATGTGACCAAGATACTCTTATATTTTTCTCATCATTATTGAATTTTAGAGAAATTTCTTCCAGACATTGGGCCCCTAAGATCAAATTTAAGAGAATATTTCTAAAATAAATATTTATCCCATTAAGGCATAAAACTTCTACAATTCCCTCAAAGCCTTCTTTGAACATCTTGGAGTAATCTCTTTGAAATGTAATAATGAAGAAATGAATTTTTATTTTTGAGAAAGGCTCTTCAGGTACTCCAGGCTGGCGTAGAACTCATTATGTATTAGAGAGGAACTTGGAACTTTGAATCCTCTTGCCTCTATTTCCATAGTGCTAGATTACAAAAAAATGTACCATCATGCCTGTTTTACATAGTGCTGAACACTGAATAAGCAGAAGGCTTCATGCATGTTAGGTAAGCACTCTACCAACTGAGATACTTCCTCAGCCCTAAAGAAGGTGTTATAAATGTAGCACTTTAAAGAAATGACAAAAGCTTAAGAAGGGAATATTCAAGTTACCTAGATTTCATCATTATACAATGTATACATGAATGAGATATCAAATACCATAAATATTTGCATTCTTCATGTCGCAAAAATCTTAAAATCATCATTGCAATGTAAATAAGCAAATCTAAAGTAATATTAGTGCTCCAATCTCTTGCTCTCTATGGAAGAACAGAAGTTTAACTATCAGCATCAATCACCAAACCAATGATCTAATCACACTAACTAGTTCACCTTCCAGTGTTAGTCTTCCTAAGCTCTTCAATGAACTCTTCATACATAGTCGATATTCCTACCTTTTGTTTCAACAGAGTTAAATATATTTTTTTTCTGACAGTAGTCTAATCTGATTTCAGTTTTTTAAAACATATTCTTCCTTACTGTTTAGATCACCTACTATAAATTTCCTTTTACAGATATCTCTTAGACATCTAAATCCAGATGTTAAAAAATGAAGATATGTTTTTACTGTTTCTCTAGAGAATTTTAAATCAGACATATATATTTGAGGAATGTCAATGTAGCACCAATTTAATTTTACAAGATATAAGGAAAGTACATGAAGGAAGTATACCTTTAATGTTTTCAATGTTCAGAGCTAATGCAATTTAGAGAAATTATCAAAGGAGACTATTATCTAGTGAGATCTGAAAAAATATAGTTGATATATAAAGTCAAGTGAAGGGAGTTTTTCAACATTGATCATATAAAATTACCTTACATGGACTGAAGTTCAATATTTACAACAACAGTGGGTTGCTTTAGAGAGGGGGAAAAAGTATAGTAGTGTCTTGTTACTTAGTTGAGTCTATGAGTGTTGATGCTGGTATATGTATGGTACAAGAATGTGAGAACCCTCTTCTAGCTTGTATTACCTCAGTGAACAGAGGATGTTTGCTAGCTGAAACAGAAGTGACATGGAGAAGCAAGGTAGAAGTTTGATGATAGAAATGATGGAGTAGGGCTGGTGAGATGATGGCTCAGCAGTTAAGAGCACTGACTGCTTTTCAGGAGGTCATGAGTTAAAATCCTAGCAACCACATGGTGGCTCACAAGCATCCATAATGAGATCTGATGGCCTCATATGGGTGTCTGAAGACAGCTACAGTGTACTTACATATAATAAATAAATAACCTTTGGGTCAGAGCGAGCAGGGCCCAGAGCAAGTAGGACCAGAGCAAGAGGGTGAAGGGAAGGGGAAAAAAAGAATTTAAAAACAATGATGGAGTAAAATAATTCCTGAGGTGAACATGAAAAGGTGACCAGAGGGCAATAGAATGTCAATTAATGAGTGAGGCTGTGAAATTAGTGTAAGGATTTATGACATATCTACATTTTGCTATCATCTGTGGTCAGCTGTGATATATCAATAGTAAGATAGGAAAACAGTTGGTTCTAAATAGGGCTTTGGGCATGATAAATTTAAATGGCCATTATGTTATGGACATTATAAACTTAAATCAGATTATAGAATTTAAGAAAAGCTAAGTAGAAAGGTGAAGGCTTGAAGAACTAAGTTCTTCCCAAAGACAAATGTTAGAAGTGTTATGAGGTTTTGTTTATTTTTGTTTGTTGAGTTGTTTAATACTTATTTTATTTCTATTGTCATGTCTATGAGTTTTCCTACATGCATGTATGTATACCATGTATGTGACCGATATGCCCAGAAGCTAGAAGAAAATAACAGATCCCCTTAAATTGCAGTTTCAGACCATTTTAAACCACCATGAGGGGCCTAGAAACTGAGCCTGCGTCCTCTGCAATAAGTGCTCTTAGCAGCTGAGCCGTCTCTCCAGCCTTTGTTTGATTTTTTAAATAGAAATTCCAAACATAGAGAGGAAAACACTTATTAGACATTAAAATCATTGAAAATGATTAGACAAGTAGTTATGAAGAAGATATAGCTCAAGAATAAAATCTCCATAGAATTCTCAGGAGTGATCCAGAGGCTTGTAGATGGTTAAGAGAAGGAGAATACTAGATGATAAGCATGTTAACAGGTGACATTTAGAAGATCTAGGAGTCTAAGAACAGAAAGATTGATAACTCTATGGGGAAAAAGTAGGAAGAGATAAGGGATATGCCTATCCCTATGAAGACACAGGACAGACATTTCTTTGGAGAGTAGTAATTGTAGGCTTCAAACTGTTATGAATCTCTTTATGAACTTATTTAATATTCTATGTTACAATTTAATGTGGCCTATTGAAAATTAATCATCTAGATATTACTTCAAGTACTATTGAGTAGTATGGAAAGAGAAGACAGCCTTGTTTTGTTCCTGATTTTAGTGGAATTGCTTTGAGTTTCTCTCCATTTCATTTGATGTTGGCTCTTTGCTTGCTCTATATTGCCTTTATTATGCTTAGGTATGTGGCTTGTATCACTGATCTGTCCAAAACTTATCATGAAATAGTGTTAGTTAGGTATAAGTGTTTACCTCTGTCTCATTCAGCTGCTTGTTAGGCCTCTTGGAAGACAGCCATGATAGGCTCCTGTATGCACACCATAGCATCAGTAATAGTGTCAGGCCTTGGAGCCTCTCCTTAAGCTGGATCCCAATTTGGGCCTATCACTGGACCTCCTTTCCTTCAGTCCCTTCTCCATTTTTGTCCCTGTAGTTCTTTTAGACAGGAAAAAATTCTGGGTCAGAGTTTTTGACTTTAGGATGGCAACCCCATCCCTCCACTTGATGCCCTGTCTTTCTACTGGAGGTGGACTCTACAAGTACCCTCTCCCCACTATTGGGCATTTGATCTAAGGTCCCTACCTTTGGGTCCTGAGAGTCTCTTACTTCCCAGGTCTCGGTACATTCTAGAAGGTCCCCCCACCTTCTACTTCCCGAGGTTGCCTGTTTCCATTCATTCTACTGGCCCTCAGGGCTCCACTCCTGTTGCCCTCCCCAATAGCTGTTCATGTTCCCCTTTCCCTTCCCTGTCCCCTCTCTCAGCCCTCTCAGCCGTGTTGAGATCCCTTCCTCTTCCCCACCAACCCTGATTACTTTCTTCTCCCTTCCAAGTGGGAGTGAAGTATCCTCACTTTTGGGAGGAGGGTGGGGATGGGAGATTTTAATGAATGTTTCTTTGTTTTGTTTTGTTTTTGTTATGAGTTATAGGTTCATTTAAAATGTTTAACTGATCTTGATTTAACTTTGGTAAGTGGTGTTATTAAGAAAAATGTCGGGGAGAGAGAACCTGTAGAGACCATATTCAGAGGTTAGGCACAGCCCCTGGTTGATTGATAGAACCACCTACCCATCTCAAAAATATTAATCCAGGTTTGTTCCTGTCTGAAGGAAATGCAGGAACAAAGAATGGAGAAAAACTGGAAAAGACATCAAGAGAATGCTCAACCTAGGGATCCATTCTAAATGCAGACTCCAAACCCAGACACTATTGCTGACGCCAAGAAGTGATTGCTGACAAGATCCTGGTATGGCTGTCCCCTGAGAGGCTCTGCCAGAGCCTGACCAATACAGAAGTAGATGCTTGCAGCCAACCATTAGACTGAGCAGGGGACCCCAATGGAGGAGTTAGGTGAAGAACTGAAGGAGCTGAAGGGGTTTGCAATCTCATAGGAAGAAAAACAATATCAAACAACCAGACTCCCCAGAGCTCCTAAGGACTAAACCACCAACCAAAGAGTACACATGGAGGGACCCACAGCTCCAGTTGCACATGTAGCAAAGAATTGCCTTATTTGGCATCAATGGGAAGGGAGGCCCTTGGTTCTGTGGAGGCTTGTCCCCAGTGGAGGGGAATGCTAGGGCAGAGAGGAGGAAGTGGGTGAGTGGGTGAGTGGGTGGGTGCGTGGGGGGGAAGTTCCCTCATAGAAGCAGGAGGGATGGGATATGGGATAGGGAGTTTGTGGAGGGGAAATCAGTAAGGGGGATAACATTGAAATGTAAATAAATAAAATAACCAATAAAAAAGGAAATTGTCTATTTCTTTTAGTTTACAATTTTGTGAAGTTTAGGTTTCTTTGGATTTCCTCAATGTTGTTATGTCCTATCTTGTTGATTTTCTCAAAGCCAACTCATTATTTCCTTGATTCATTGTATTGTTCTCTTTGTTTCTACTTTATTGATTTCAGCCTTAATCATTTCCTGTTTGCTACTTCTCTTGAGTGTATTTGCATCTTTATTTCCCCCGAATGTTCAGGTGTGTTAACTTGCTAGTATGAGATCTCTAATTTGGTATGTACTCACTTAAAAGTGAATGTTAGCTATAAAGTAAAGGAAATGGACATTGAAAGTAGACTAGGGTTAGGTGGGTAGTTAGGAGGGATGAGGTTGGGGGAGAATGAAGGGAGAGAGTACTGGGAGAGATGACTGGAATAACAGGGCATTTTCCAGGCAAGGCTGAAACCTAATGCAGTGGAAACTTTCAGTAATCTTCAGTAAGACTCCTTGTAATGGGGGATATAGACCCCAAACCATTCATCTTCTGTGACCTGGCAAGGATTCCAGTGGAGGAATTGGGGCACCAACCCAGCCATGAAACCTTCCTGCTTAGAAGATATGCACAGAACGTGTGGGAGTGGCCAACCACTCACTGACTAGTTCATCTTGAGACCCATGCCACTAGAGGAACTGTGCCCTGACACTCCCCGGCGGGGTTGGGGGGCAGGACTGAATAGCCAGAGATGTAGGATAGAACCAAACATGACAGGCAAATAAAAAGTCAATGAAATGATGAAATTATTCTTAATGATACTCTGCTATATTCATACTTCGGGGGCTATGTTCATAATCATCATCAGGGATGATTCACCCAGTAACTGATGAAAGCAGATGCAGAGACTCATAGACAAATATTAGACAGAGCTTGGTGAATCCTGTGGCAGAGGGTTAGAGAAAGGATTGTAAGAGCCAAAGGAGTCAAGAGCACCACAGGAAAACTCACAGAATAATCTCAGCTGGGCTCATAGGACCTTTCAGAGACTAAGCTAACAATCGGAGCCCGCAAGGTTCTGACCTAGGCCCTCTGCGTAGATGTTATGGTTGTATAGCTTAGTCTTCTTGTGGGACTTCTAACAATGGGAGCAGGGTCTGTCTCCAACTCTTTTGCCTATATTTCAGACCCTTTATCTCATACTGGGTTGCCTTATCCAGCCTTAATATAAGGGAATTATATTTGATATGCCATTTTTTGGTCGATATCACTAGAAGGCCTGCCACTTTCTGAAGGAAAAGGGGAAGGAATGAATCTGGGGGAGAGGGAAAGTGTGTGGAGGAAAGGAATTGGGAGGAGAGGAAGGAGGGGAAACTGAGAGAAGAATAAAAAGAAAAAGGAGAGAAAATTAATGGTATAATAAACACATAAAGTCCTGTTGAGAATGCAAAAGTTCTTCATTCCGGTGGTTGGGATGACCACCATAATTTTGTTGCTCATTACATTGCTACAGTAATAACAAAGGCAGTCCTCGCAGTGGTCTTACTCCCCAGATGTATAAACCTCCTTCAGATCATGAGCAAAATATCAAGAAAATCTCAGAGGAACAATATTTTACAAATTCCTTCAAAACTATGTTTAAAAACAAGGAAATTCTGAGACATCATCACAGCTAAGGACTTTAGAAGAGACAGATGACTAAAGGTAATATAGAATTCAGGATGTGATCCTGAATCAGAAAGAAAAAAACAGGAAGAAAGCACATAATTCCAAATCAGGTGTCAGGCTTAATTAATCATAAGTGCCAATACTGTTTATTTAGCTGTTATAAAAGTGCTATGAGAATATAAGTTGCTGACAAAAAAAGATTAGATATTCTGTGTTATGTCTCTCAAACTTTTCCTGTATATCTAAAATTATTCTATAATACACATATTTTGATAAATGATAATGCTTGAGTGGTAGTGTATAAGAATCATATTTTTACACAGTTAGATACACTGTATATGTACATTACAGTGAAATGTTAAGGTTTTGCGTATTTCATTTAATTAGTCTTGTTCCTATATATGAAAATATCAAACATACTCAAGAAAACTGCACTCCCCACTACATAGTATCCAACTCAATGATTGGTTTTGCCTACACAAGGAATTTACATTAAGTGTATCACAGAATATGAGCATAACTTTCCATAAAATTTCACTTAGCACAGTATTTATTAATTAATTTTATTACACCTGTCAGTTGCTTAATTTTAATGTTGAATATATTGGTTTTATGAATGTGCTAATCTTTATTTCTTCTTTCAATGAGTAATCATCACTTTTAATAACTACATGAATGATCCTGATACAGGTCATATACAGATGTCATCTTGAGAAACATTATTGCACACAGTATATACTTAACTCCTTCATCTCTTAGTTAATGAACCATTCCAAGCATAAAGCAATAGATGGATATTTAGTGAATTTACAAAACCTATAAAATAATGTAGTGAGATTGTAGTGTTAATAACTAGATAAGGTAAAGAATCAACAACAGCTTTACAATGGAAAGGCATGTTATCTGAAAATCCCTACAAAAACAACTGAAAGAATTTTCATTTTAAGAACGTTCATTTGTCTTCAGTTACTGGACTGTGATGACTTGTTTATTGTTCTTTAGGGACTAAGAACAAGGGGTGAATGCAGCAGAGACTTTATGATAAGGCAATAAAACATCTTACTAACACCAGTGACAAAGTAATCCGTGGAATTTTTGCAATTTTTGCATTAGACATATGTCCACAACACTGAGTATCTGAAGGAATGTGGTGGGAAAGGAAACAGCGTCATACACTGTAAGAAAGAAAAAATGACTAAGAGAACAAATACACATCTGAATTGAGAAGACAGGAAGAAATAGGAACTATGGAGGCAGGCTTGATGTTCATAGCTCTCTGGGGTGCAATGATTAAGACTAAGAGCACAGATAACATTCTGAATAGGAAGAGAAAAGCTGATGCTGAAACCATGCCTAGAATGTGTGCTTTTATGGCAGTGAGCTTCTGTTCCCATAGGAACTCAGATCTTCCAATTCTGGTCTGACTAAGCATTTAGAACTATCTTCCACAGCTTCATGAGAGTGCATGAGTGAGCAGCAATCTGTTACTACTCTTTTCACAATTGGGGGCTCAAATTCCTCCCCGGTGTGTGATTCCTCTTTTGTTCATTATCATTATTTCTCTGCTCTTTAGTTTGGATTATGCATCTTGTATTCATCTTTTTAATTTTGTATTTTTTACTTTCTCAGTAATATGTCTAATGCCTTGGCTGATATTCAAATAACAATTACATTTGGTATTTTATAATATAGAGTTTAATGACTAGGAAGGCCCAAAGCTAAGATATTAAAAGATATCTGGGTAACTTTAAGAACATCAGCCTTGTCTTACAAAGTCATCTAGTGAGTCTAAATTGAAATAGCTGGAGACTGAACCCAATCCCTGGGGGAAAATCAAAGTGCTTTCCTACAATTTTCACATGGAAACTTGTTGGGAATCAGCCTGGAATGGCCAGTTTTGCTTTCCGGGGAATCTATGATCTCATCTGATTAGCTGTTTAGATTGGCTACAAATGTTCCCAACATCACTCTATGGTTTAGTGGTTGGCATTGTACCACGGTAATTTGGTTGCCTAATTACTTGTGGTTATTGCATATACAGCTTGAATTTGTCCTCTTAATGTTACTTTTACACAGTGAGAAACAAAATATCTTCAAAATATTTGGGCTTTTATATACAACTGATGTAATTTTAATTGTTGGAGGAATTAAGAATACTGTGTGACCAAAGAATATTAACCAGCTATCCATTTAATGTCTTATCCAGCTAAAAAATATATTCTCACTTCTTGGTGTAAAGGCTATATCTGTGTGCATTTGTTACTCTGGTAATGATTACTAGAGGCTCATAACTCATTCTATAATGTTAGGAAGGTAAGCAACAAAAGTGTACCTTAGCTTGGAAACAGGTTGTTCTCTTCAACTTCTATGCTCCAATTAGGGAGTAAAAGAAGTTTCCTTTTGCTTCTACTTTATTTAACTAAGTGGCCACACTAAGTTTGGTTTGGGTTCAAACCTTGTCAGTCCATGTGTCTGAAGAAGTTATTTAAGCTCTAATAATATTACTTTCTTCATATTTAAGGTAGAGGCTTCAAATAATATGTGAAAAGATGCTATGGCATTTCATTGTGTTGACTTGATGGATGATTATACACCATTCATCGAGAACATTCATGAACAACAAGTACCTAACATTAGCAAATAGTGCTTCTACTTTTTTCATACTTACTTTTTTTCAACACTTGTCGCTCCTAATCAGACATGATTGCAACTTTTGATTAGTCATTTGTTTTTTGTTTGTTTGTTTGTTTGTTTGTTTGTTTGTTTTGGAGACAGGCATGTATGGAGGTTTATGTGTGGCTACAGAAGCAAACCTAGGGCTTTGAGAATGTTTTGCAATAACTCTTCCGATGGAAATACATCACCATAACTTTAGGCAAGATTTCTTTGGAAATTTTTGCCCTACTTAGAGTATAGCTTATTAAAATAAGTAAACATTTGCATTAAAACTCTTCTCCACAGGTACACAAAGACTATAGAAGCAGCCACCTGTCACTTGTGGACAGGATGATGCTAACAAGTTTCTCACTACAGTTACCTGAGATTTAGCTGGAGAAATACCATGAGAATCAAGATTACCCAGTGAGTCATGAGAGTAACTGTCAGAGCTATCATTTTTCAGTACTTTGGGGAAAAGCTTTAGACTAATTTATCAAGAGCCTATTTGTGTAAAAGGGTGATTCAAAATAAGTAAGAGTTCATTTCTCCCCTCACTCCTGGAAACAAAGGACTTTATTGCTGACAGTTGAAACAAAAGCTTCATACTTATATGCACTGCTTCTCTATGTTACTCAAAGTATTATGGGGCAACAGAAGGTCCATGAAAGATACTTGTTCACACAGTGAGCTCGTTGCAGGAAGAAGACACTAAGTTTACAGAATGGCAAGTTGATTGTAAGTGTAGTAAGGACAAACACTTGGTTTTTATCCAAGGATGTTATCTTATCCTTCAAAGTTACTCTAAGAAGTGATCTGGATAAAAAGGAGTCAGAACTTTGCATTCTTGGCAGACAAAACAAGAACATACAATGATGCTCAGAGGCCATGACATGCCTCAGTCAGTAAGCATTTTCAACAAATATGAGTCATAGCTGATGTTCTTGCTGATATTCATGACTAAGTAGCATCCTAGTTAGAATTCAAGGGAGATAAATGGAATACTCAAAGAATCACAGTCAAGGGTATACATAGACCTCTTATAATAAGAGTTTTCTATTAATCTCCAACACAACAAAATGTTTGGAGTAGTTGAATTATTGAAGATTAAAACCAAAGAAAATAAGTACTGTATGTATGAATACATTCTTTATAGAAAATCACCGTAAGAGTTCATTTTGGGCCAATTTTTTTTATCATTTTCTCATTTACTTTTTTCTTGTATTGGATATTTTCTTCATTTACATTTCAAATGTTATTCGATTCCAGGTCTCCCTTCTGGAAACCCCCATCCCATCCCTCTTCTCTCTGCCTCTATGAGGGTGCTCCCTCACCCATTCACTCACTCCTGCCTTCCTGCACTGGCATTCCTCTACACTGGGGCATCAAACCCCACAGGACCAAGGGCCACTCCTCCCACTGATGTCCTAAGACCATCACTGTGGTGACATTTTTCATTAAGACCTTTCAAGACAATGACATATTGTTTCCTATTATCTACAATGTTAATTGAGAAGAACAGTTCTTTTTCCTTATTCATTTGTCTTTGTGTATATTTAGTAACTGCCATAAACTAGATGATTTAAAAAATAAGACTTTATTTTCCAGCTCTTGATGCTCAAAAATTCTAACTGACATAGTTCCACATTAGAGGAAAAGAGAAAGATAGCTGAGTTTCATTCATCTCTTCTTAGGATATGAATCCTATCATGAAGAGCCCAAGCCCCAGACTTCATCTATAGTATGTACTTCCCATAGGCCAGCATATCTATAAAATATCTCATTGGGAATTAGAACTTTTACAAAAGAATCGAAAGCTCAGTCAAAAGCAATTTGTTAATTTGGTTGTTGTTTGTTTGTTTTTGGGTTTTATAAAGAACGTTAATAATTTATGAAAGCTTTTTACAAAACATTTTCTGGAACTTAGGATTTAACAATGTCTTATATTTTTAACTTGAAAATGTAGGTTACATGTGAGCCTCAATGTTACTGAGAGAAGTTTAGTTAAAAACTGAGCATGAAATGCATGTCAGAACTCTACATTCATTCTTAGTAAAGAACATACTCTCATAAGATACATTCATAGCAAAAATTTGCAGGTATTTGTCTAGTGCTATAAATCAGTTTGAAATAACCAGGATGTAATCACAATTTATTTGAGTTTATGTGTGCTTAGAAGTTCTACTATGTGAAAATATCCACCTAGAGGCAGGGCATAGTAACTTCTAAGCATGGGAAATTTCTTCTACTCAAGAGAATTGGAGATAATGGAATCTAAGAAAGAGAATTGCACATCTCCCAGTTGGGAGGAAGACAAAGAAGAGACAGTCCAGGGCATCGAGTAACCCATGAGAATCTTGTACAAGACCAGAAATAGAATGAATAAAAAACAGTCCCTCAGGTCAGAGCAATGCTGAGAGACAAGAAGCCCTTACTAAAATGTATATTGTATTACTATTTCACCAAAGCGCGCGCACACACACACACACACACACACACACACACACACACACACACGAGAGAGAGAGAGAGAGAGAGAGAGAGAGAGAGAGAGAGAGAGAGAGAGGGAGAGAGAGAGAGAGGGAGAGAGAGAGAGAGGGAGAGAGAGAGAGAGAGAGAGAGAGAGAGAGAGAAATGGTAGCCACCAGTTGTTTTCAAGTTTTCAGGAACCATCATAGTATTCTGACTCAATGAATGTCACTGTTATTTACCTGTTTGTTGTTGCTTGGTTGTGCTGTGCTTTGTTTGTTCTATTTCAAGAAACCTAAAAAAAAAAAAAAATGTAGAAATGTAAAACTACACTTTCTATTAGCAGAAAATTGAGGAGGTGAGAGCTATGTGAAGAATGACTCTGAATGCAATAGTATTCTCTTTCTTGAAAAATAATTCTGATCACTTTGCATAAAAACTGTCCCTGAACATCTCTGTCGATAACAACAGCATTTGGTTTCTTTGCCAGAGAAATATTTTGTCAGGTTCTTTTTCCATTAATATGAGTTGAAGAAAATTAAAATAGGAAATTCTCTTCATTTATGGAACATCTTAAGATATCTGTAAATCTTTCTTAAACATATAACATAAATATGTCTGAACATATTTTTTAAAAGCATTACTACCTGGAAAATGTAACAAAATATAATTACAGATAGTTATGACTTGAATCTGACATGTCTTTCACAAAGACATGTCAGTGACTTAATCCTGAAAGCAAAAGTGCTTCAACTTCATCAGTGGATTAATCAAGTCATGAGTTTATGCTTACCATGTGTGTGTGTGTGTGAGGAGGGGGTTAAAAGAGTTAGCTGGCTCTCTACTTCCTAGTTGCCAGGAAGTAAGGAGTTTTGTCAAGGGACTTAATTAAAAGAAATAATTGATTAACTTGGCCAATTAATCTGTAGATAAATATAGTTATTGAATAAAAGTGTATGCTTAATCATTTTTCATTAATATGTTTCAGATGGATCTGGGATTTTAATATTTATGAAGAGAAGACACTATGATCTAGAATTATTCTAGGATTCTAGAATAGTGAATTATTCATTAAGGCAAATGTTGAGTATACTTCCAATTTGAATGATTTTCAGGTATGAATAATAAAAAGTTATGTAATAACTGATTTTGTGTATTTTTATACATTTTTATTTCATAATCCCTAACCTGACTTCAATGTGTTTATACTGGACTCTGTATTTTGATAAAACATGAAACATATGAACAGATGTACTCCCACAGAATCCTGAGTATATGGTTTGCATTATATTCATAATTTACTACCTAGTTCTTGGTACATTGCATTCACTCTATGTAACACTATATCTGTAATAACACTGGAATGTATTCAAATAGCTTTAAAGTGTCTTCAATCAATTAGAGACTATTTAGACCTTAACATAAAACATGGACTTAGAAAAAAGACTAGAAATTCTATAATATTTTCTCCTCTTGTTAATTTTTCAACAAGGTTTAACTTAGAATTAAATTCACTTTAAATTCTTAGAAGAATAAATGCTTTTTGACAATAATAATTAGAATCACTTTATAAATCTCAAATATCCAATAAATGCAAGAACCTAAATATTCCCAAGTCAGTAAATTTGTACTCAACATTTCACCTGAAACATAACTAGTATATGAAAAAAACTGTGAAATGTTTCATATCTAATTTCATTGTAAGATTGTTCTATAATGAGAGTTTTACTGAAGTCTTATTGTAGAGTTAGTAAACTGGAACAGGAAACAGTAAATATCAGCTGCAGGGGTGTGGCCACTTTCCAAACACTTTGTAATTAATAGCTCATAAAATTATTCATAGTATAATTTTATTACATCATCACAAATAGTATTTTGGCATGATAATAAACTGAATAAAAGTGAAATTTCTGCAGTTAAAATTAAGGATTAAAAATTCCTTTTCAGGAGCTGAGGGAATGGCTCAACAGTTAAGAGCACATACTGTTCTTTCAACAGACACAGTTCAATTCTCAGAACTCCATGTATAGTAACTCACAATATCTGAACTCCAGCTCCAGATGATCTGATGCTTCTGACTTACATAGGTACATCACATAATATGACACTCTTAACATTGTTAGGTGAAATACTTGGTTGGCTTTTGCTTGTTTGTTTGTTTAGTTGAGACATCCAGATATGTCTCCAGACACTGCCAATTACCCTGCCTTGGTTGACAAATGAATATCACCCTGATTAAGAAGCATGTATGCATGCAACTCAGAGTCTGAAAATAGCTTTGCTTTAAATAGTTGGGTTGGCCTAAGGACAGACTTGTCAGGAGCCATCTGGGAAAGGTTAACACTAGCTGGTGATTTTCCTGGAGGTGGTCCACCACTTTGCATGACTTATTTATGCTGGGTGAGCTCTGAGAGGCAAGGTCCCAAGAGACTTTATATCAGGATTGCTTCTTGCAGCTGATATGCCTTTCCTGTCATTGTTACATAGCTTAAGGATTCCTGGACATCAACCCACCCTATTGAGATTTCCTGCAAATGAACATAAAGAAGAACTTTCATGAATTAATACTATTTAGATGAATTAATGATTTTATAAAATTCCTGATTTAATTCAAATAATTTTAGGAAGAAAGTTTTAAGACATAGTTTTAGTTGTTTTGCCAGAAAGATATAATAAAGTTAGATCAAGTATAGAATGTGCCCCTTCCTCACTAAATATTAAGTAAAGGCTGCATAAAAACGAATACAATGAGCTTTCACAATTACACTAAAAAGAGAAATAGGCTTAGACCAAATTTGTGATCAACATTCATTCTAGGTCAGATCCAAGGATGAAGCTACAGGTATGCATTATGATTAAGGTAAGGTCATATAAAAATTGTTGCTTTGAACTTATAATGAGCTAACAGAATGAAACACTACTTTGAACTTGTTATTGATATTCTTTTGTTATTTTACTTTTATATAACACTTTATCTATGAGATAATTCTTTCTTAGGTAGAGAACTTGTCCAAAAGCTATAAAAAAGGCTGAAAACAATTAAGAGAAGTGATGTAGCCATTTTCTACTTTACTCTGTGTGTGTGTGTGTGTGTGTGTGTGTGTGTGTGTGTGTGTGTGTGTTGTCTGTGTGAGTGACTTCTTTCTATTCCTTTAGCTCCAAGCCTCTTGCCTGGCCAGCAAGGGGCTCCTGGCTTGGAGAAAGAAACGTGTTAATTGACCAGAAATTAGCACTTATTAGTTAGCTCAAATAGTAGGAGAGTTGCAGAGTTAAGTTCTAGGTACTAATTGAAGCACAGGATAGTAATAAAGAGTTAAGTTTTTAGCATTGTTTAAGCACAGAAAAGTAACAGTTATGTTTCCCCAATGATTATTCAAGAACAAAACGTTTCCCCAGCACTTTCCTAAGCATAAAGAGTTAAGTCTCTTCAGCACTTATTTAAGCACAAAGAGTTAAAGAGGAAAGCCAGCAATTTTCACCTCAGAATGAGCAAGAGTATTGAGTTTCCTGAAGCCATCAGCTTCTAGCCCCCAATAGAGTTAGAGTTATAAGGTCAAAGATCATGAGTCTTTTGACTTTCATCCAACTCTGTTTTCCACCTCAACTCTGAATCCCAAAAAGTTGGGGCTGGCCTCCAGCACGGATTTAAGTTATACAAATTTGAACCACAATTCTTCTGAAATGTTATCTTATATGACTTGTTCTAAATTTAGCCCAATATAGAGAACTGTGTCCCAATTCATGCCTGAGATTTTGTTTTTAACTTTTGATTACTTTGAGGTCTCACTCTGTACTGTAGGCCAGACTCAAATTCCTAATGTAGCATGGCTAGCCTTGACATCATCCTGCTTTCACCTTTCTAGTGTAGAGATTATAGGTGGACATAATACTGCCATGTGTTGTTAGAAGGTTACATATTGTATTATCTTTTTTTTTTTTCATGTATTCATGGTGGTACTGAGCATAGTGATTTACATTCTACACAAGACCTTTAATATGGATTTTTCCTCATCCCTTCTTCCTTAATAGTCTTAACTTTGATATCCTGGTTGCTGGTTTGTCATTCCAGTTTCCCAAGGAAGGCAGTGAAGAGTTATAGTTACCTGTCAGGGTCAAAGCTGCTTTACCTTTGGGAATTCTGTCAGTGATTGTGTGGCCAAAGCTGCTTACTTTTTGTCAATTTTGTCTTGGTAACTGGAACTCTATTCTCTCTGATTTAAGGGGCCCTTGCTAGCCAGGTAAAGGTTTGGAGTTCATTAACTCTTCATGAACCAGAGAGAAAAGAAAAGGAAGAAAGGGAAAATTCAAACACACATATAGACACATACAAACACACACTTTAGCCAAGCCCTATCACCTGTCTCAACAATTCCACAAGTGTTCATACATATATATATATATATATATATATATATATATATATATATTTGATGGATAGGGCTGAGCCCCAAATGTCACACTTTATTTCTTTTTTTTTTTTCTTTTCTTTTTCTTTTTTTTTTGGGGGGGGGGATTTATACATTCTAGACAAACATTCTTTATAAAGTCATAACTGGAAAATCTTAACGCTTATTCTCAGGCACCTTACAAGGTGTGCGATCACCAGAGCTTAGTTCAGGTGAAGTCCTAGGAAACCTACTTGGTCCTGAGACAGGCAAACAGCTTTAGGTTTGCTTTTGCTTCTCTTTAGCTGTACCAGTTTTTAAAGAGTAAATTCAGTCTCCTTATACATTTATAATATTTGTTCCTCTGATGTTCTCTTTCATCCAGTTTTCCTGTGCCATCCTGAGCTTCATTTTATGTAATAATTTTGTCTTTTATTGTCATTATTGGTAAGTATCTATAGATGAACAAGACAATTAGAGTCACATTCTCTGGGTTTCCAGTTTTTCCTTGTGAAATAAATGAGTCCATACGTTGTTTTTCATTAACATGGTTACTATATGGCAGGAATCATGCTAAATACTAGGAGTTGAAAAAATGCAAATGAACAAAACTATACAGTCTCTGCTCTTAGGAAGTACAGAAAAGCTGTTGCCAATGGTCAAGACCTAAGCTACTGTTTCCAGATTCTTGGCCTCTATTCAAAGATATGAAACAAAGGATTGTGCAGATTTGCAAAAGTGTCAAGGTATCTTTATTTAAATAGAAGTTTAATCAGAAAAAGATTACAGATTACAGGATATACTGTCAATATTGACAGCAGGCCATGTGAATACTAATTGCACTAATTATTGTTTGGGACTTCCTCTTATGGGATTCAAGATCAGGAGAAATTTGATCACTAAGAGGTATGGCATGGAGAATTTTTATTTTGACTAATACATGAAACCATATAATCACGTTTCTATTACATATATATTTTCCCATAATGCATCTGATTTTCACCACTTGAATGCTAAATATGTACATATGGAATTCTTAAAAGTTCACTTTAAGATGCAATATGTCTTTTTAGCAGAATAATAGTATTAGGTTTTTCCCTGGGCTCCTGACCTAGCTAATCTCAGATTCTTGGACACTTTAACAGTGCCCAGGTATGGGTTCCATCTCATGGACTGAGCATTAAATCATTCCCCTAAAATAGGTTGTTACTCTCATAATATTTGTACCACTATTTCACCAGCATATTTTGAGGCAGGGCACTGTTGTAGGTGATAAGGCTTGTAGTCAGTGATAATGATGGCTCACCTTTAGTAACATGCAGAGCACATTCCAGTATCTTAAATACTAGTCAATGGGGTGAAGCTTCTATTTTGGACACCAGCTTGATGTCTCTGTGTTTGATGACATAATTCAGTGTTGTCTTCAGCAATAGAGTCTTACCATCAGGTTGTGAAGAGCACAATAGTCTGTTGAGGAGAGCATTTCCATGGGAGCCCTTTGGCCAATTATTCACCAAGATGTAACCAATTCTTGACACCAGAGGCTTAACTTGGTAGCATAAAATATATAGTTGAGGAAGTGTCTCTCCTTTTATTTGATCACTCCTATTTTCATATTGGTCTTTTGCATATTTTGATTTGTTTTTGTGTTTCTGTGGGCGTTTTATTTGTAGGTTTGGTTGGTTTTTTGGGGGCCCCATTTTGGCCCTGGTTTGGGCCTTGTGTACAAACCCGAGCCTGGCTCAAGTTTCTGTGGCCTTGTGGGAGAGCCTAAGCCTGCCTCGAGTTTGATACCTGTCTTAGTCACTTCCATACTGGAGTGACTCAACACTGTCTGTTTAGTCCTGCCTCTGCTTAGCTATTGCTGAGGTAGAGCTTTGCCATTAGCCCTATCAGTCACCCCATATCCTCCGTCACATTTCCCTGTCCCCTCTGTCATCTCATCTCTCCAAAACCCCTCCTCCCTATGCTCCAAGTTTATATAAACAAGAAGTTGTTACATTAAAGTTGAGTTCCTGCCTCGACAAGACTCCCTGCCCAGTGTGTTTCTTTGGTCCGCTGACACTCACCATCCCACTCAGCCCCAGAGAGACCCTGCAGGACAGGGACCTCTCTCTCCTCTTGCCTGGACCTGAAGGAGTCAGCAACTGTTGCAAGGAGCCAACAGTTTTTGCTGTTTTGAATAAGAAAGAAAATAAAGTTAGATAGTTAGGGAGGTAGAGAATATCCATGAGGAGCTGGAGGAGAGGAAACATGATCAAAATATAGTGTATGCAAATTAAAATTGAAGAGTAATAATACAAAATTTTGCTTATTGTACATACACAACATACAGTCCAGTGTAGATCAGCAATTCTATTCTTCCTACCCATATACACTGAGAATATATTAGTATAGAAACTGTCAAAATAGATTGTTGTTAAGTGAAGAGAAACTTATTATATTGCTCAGAGAAAAGTATACATGTAACCTGATGCAGGTGTGGATCTAAGAACATTAGGTGGATTGTTCAATGAGGAGTGTGAGTTCAAATTACATGAAGCTAATAGAGCTCGACTGACAATTGTATACTTAGAAGAGTAAACTCCAAACCAAGTCGAGGTTACTCAATCACTTGTTTTGCTGCCTCATAGTAGGTCATGGATACAAAGAAATTACTGGTGTGAGAGTATGGGAAACAGGTAGATTTTTTGAGAAACTTTTCAAACTTAAAAAGGAGTTATGAAGGAGCATAGTCCCTGCACACAAATGTGCTTCACTCAGGGCCTGAGGGTCACACTATTGGTGTGCAGAAAATACAAGGTCCTGTTCTTTTAGGGTTTTTTTTGTTTTTTTTTGTTTTTTTTTTTTTTGGTTTTTCAAGACAGGGTTTCTCTGTGTAGTCCTGGCTGTCCTGGAACTCACTCTGTAGACCAGGCTGACCTCGAACTCAGAAATCCACCTGCCTCTGCCTCCCAAGTGCTGGGATTAAAGGCGTGTGCCACCACTGCCCGGCCGGTCCTGTTCTTTTAAAACACATCTTCTTTGATGAGCCAACTAAGATAGTGATATTATGATGCCTAGCCCTGACAAACAACTATCTGAATTGAGGATCCTGTAGGAGCTTGCTGGGAGAGATCAGCTGCCAGAATAAGAGTCCTGGGGATGCTTGGGAAGTCATAGACACTGTACTGAAGAGAGTAAGGATGCAGCATTTTTCTGGTAATTGGTAGGAGGTATCCCTGTTTCTAACTCCATAACAAATGCTCTAATGTTATATATCAAATGTCTAGTGGGTGTTCAGTATTTCTGCTGAGGCAGCAGTAAAAGTGCCTACTGAAAGTGGAGAGGCATGGAGGAAGATATTAACTGTTTTTTAAAATAATTTACCAATATTTACCAATAATCTATTTGGTTGGTGATGTTTTATCTATTAGGATCTATGGAAAACTGCAATAGACTATCACGAACAACTTCAATCTCATATTGTTCACATATTTTGTTTATATTGGAAGCCTTAGAATGCTTTTAAACAGAGACTTGAAATAAGGAAATTTAGGAATCAGTATTTCATAATTTAAGAAAATAGATCATACAGAGAAACTGAGAGGGTTTCCCGTAAAAACCAAAGCATCTAGATGACAAGATCATGTTTTTGGTTGTTCATTCTCTAGTCAATGCGTGATAGTAGTACCAAGAGAAAGGAAACAGCAGATGGGGCATTGAGTGTTGTCTAGTTTTGCCTTGGAGTCTTGTCTTCCTTTGTTGTTAGGCAAAGCTTTACAAGATTAGGGACCAGTTAGGAGATATGGAGTCTATTCGCAATGTTACAATTCCAGTTGTTAGTAAAAGAATTTTGCTTAAAATAATTTTGGATACATGGGGTTATTTATAACTTGATGGAAGAACTGAGATTAATAACTTAAGTTTGTATATGCTATCAAAGGGGAGAGTGGTTAGCAAGGAGGGAACAAGAGAAGCTATGGGTTCACAGTTCACCCCAGGTTTTTTAAGTGACTTATAAAATGCCTCAATGTTTTTGGCTTCTTATGGTGAGAAACACCCATGGCAATGCCTGTGTTGTTATGTAGTACTTTCCACATTCTTGATGAAAACCCATTCAGAATACCTCTAGAGAGACACATGGGTTTTCTTTCTACATGTATATGTAAAATAGACATATGGAGCAATAGACATTTGAAAGTATATAGTAATCCTCATCTTTGAAAAAGTTTACTCTAATTAGAGCCAAGACAAAAAAGTTGATGTAACTCCAGAAAAGGGGGATTAAAGTACACAGACCACTATTTGAATTCAGCCTCTCATTCCAGGAATGTGTAAGAGGTACCTGTAAAAATATTTATAAGCCCATGCTTCCATGATCTGTTTTAATGTCTGATATAAACAAAGTTACTAGGATCAAACTTGTAATATTTGGGTAAATCAACATTATCAGGATCTTATAATGCCTTTACAAATTTTAATAATCTGTGAAGGGAAATATTCATCTGGGTATTTTCCAGCATGCTTGAACAAAGAACAAGTTTTCTTCATGCCCATCTCTTATGATTTATCTTCTTTGGAAAACACAATATCCTGTGTTTGCATACAGAATGGAAATATCCTCTGCTCAATTGGGAGTTGAGTATTTGGGGGAGTACCCAGTTGGCTTAGAGAGTTTCTGAGAATTACGTTAACAGACTACATTTGAAGTACAAAACTCATGCGTATCAGCTTTCATCCCACAGGTTTATTACATTTTGCAACACAGGCTTATCCAAGACACAAATCAATACCCATGTTGTTCTTGTTCATTTACATTGCTTCACCTCATCTGAGAGAGTCATGCCATCACCTTGGGATTATTAAAAGCTGCCTTGGATAAATGCATAACGAAGAATAATTTATGATGAGTAGAAAATTACAATTAACATTTTGTAGCATTGCTGCTATACATATCACCTCAAGAAATACTATAAACCCAACAATGTATTTTTTATAATGATGACTTTATCATCTGTAATAATTATTAATTCAATACAGTTTTCTCTCATATATATTCATTTTATATTGCTAGAAGTTATGTAATGAATAGTCAATTTCTGTATAATAATGGACCCAACACTACTAGTGACAATTCTACATCATTGTTCTAATTGGTTAAATGAACAAAAAAGAAACACACTTACATTTTATGCTGTCATATAACCACAGGATGGCTTTACTTATGAGCTTTCTTGTGCTACAAAATGAATATCTGGGATCATTTGCTTGTAGTTTAAGTAATTCCACTAATTATCCTTGTAATATAGGTCTGCTAATAACTAAGTGTCTCAGTGTTTTTCTGAGAATTTTTTTTTAAAAATTTCAGCTTCAGCCAGTTCCCTCCCTCCATTACAAATGTCTATTTTATTTCTCTTTCTCAGTGAAATTCAATCATCCTCCCTTGGATCTTGTTACTTAACTTCTTTGAGTCTGTGGATTGTAGGATGGTGTCCTGTACTTTGTGGCTAATATCCACTTATAAGTAAGTACATACTATGTTTGACTTTCTTGGTCTGGGATACCCCACTCAGGATAATGTTACTCTAGTTTCATCCATTTGCCTGCAAATTTCATAATGTCATTGTTTGTAATAGCTGAATAGTGTTTCATTATGTAGATGTACCACATTTTCCGTTCTTCAGTTGAGGGACATCTAAATTGTCTCTTGTTTCTGGCTATTACAAATAAAGGTACTATGAACATAATGGAACAAGTGTCCTTGTGGAATGGTGGGCATTTGGGGGGGGTAAATGCTCAGGAGTAGTATAGCTGGGTGTCGAGGTAGAACTACTTCCATTTTTCTGAGAGACTGCCAAATTGTTTTCCAAAGTGATTGTACCAGTTTACAGTCCCACCGTGGAGAAGTGTTCTATTGCTCTACATCTTTGCCAGAATGAACTGTTGCTTGAGTTTTTGATCTTGGCCATTCTGATGGGTGTAAGATGGAACCTCAGAGTTGTTTTGATTTGGATTTCCCTGGTGACTAAGGACATTGAACATTTCTCTTGTTTTCTCCATTATTTATTTATTTATTTACTTTACATCCTGATCGCAGCTCCCCTTTTCTCAGTCTTCCCATGAAACAGTCCCTTTTTTCATCCCCTATACCCATTCCTCATCCCCTTCTCTGAGAATGAATGCTCCCCTCTTGGTACCAACCCACCCTGGCACACCAAATCACTGCAGGACTTACATCTTCTCCCACTAAGGCCAATCAAAGCAGCCTAGTTAGAGGAACAGGATCCACAGAGAGACAATAGAGCCACCCTTTGGCTGTGGGTCAACTGCTGGGTGAAGTCTCTCAGAGGACAGTTATGCTAGGCTCCTGTCTGTAAGTGTAACAGAGTATCACTAATAGTGTCAAGGATTGAGTCTTGCCCATGGGATTGGTCTCAAGTTGGACCAGTCATTGCTTGACCATTCCCTCAGTTTCTGCTCCATCTTTGTCCCTGCACTTGTAGGCATGACAAATTTTGGGTTGAAGATTTTGTGGATGAAACATTTCTTTAAGTGCTTCTTGGCTGTTGAAGAGTCCTCTGTTGAGAATTCTTTTTAACTCTGTACCCTATTTTTAACTGAGGATTTTGTTTTGTTGCTGTTTAATTTCTTGACTTCTTTATATATTTTGGATATTCACTCTTTTCCAGTTATAGGATTGGTGAAGATATTTCCCCATTCTGTAGGCTGCCATTTTGTCCTTTTGAAAGTATCCTTTGCCTTAAGAAGCTTTTCAGTTTCATGAGGTACCATTTATTAATTGTTGATCTTAGTGCCTGAGCTCTTGGTTCAGGAAGCTGTCTTCTGTGCCAGTATGTTTAAGGCTATTCTCCACTTTTTCTTCTATCAGATTTAGTATATCCTGTTTTATGTTAAGGTCTTTGATCCAATTGATTTGAGTTTTATGCAGGGTGATAGATTTGAATCCATATGCATTCTTCTACATGCATACATCTAGTAAGGCCAGTACCATTTGTTAAAGATGCTTTCTTTTATTCCCATTGTATGTTGTTGACTTCTTTGTCAAAAATCAAGTGTCCATAATGTGTGGGTTTATTTCTGGGTCTTCAATTCAATTCCATTGATCAACCTGTTTGTTTTTATGCCAATACCATTTGGTTTTTATTACTATTGCTCTGTAATACCACTTGAGATCTCGGTTGGTGATACCTCCAGAAGTTCTTTTACAGGATTGTTTTAATTATCCTGGGTTTTTTGTTTTGTTTTGTTTTTCCATATGAAGCTGAGAATTATTCTTTCAAGGTTTGTAAAGAATTGTGTTAGAATTTTGATGGGAATTGCATTGAATCTGTAGATTGATTTTGGTAAGATGGGTTGGGGAGGGATACAAGAGTCTCAATTGTGAGGAGGATGGTGGGACAGAGAACTGAGAGAAAACACTGGAATTAGTGGGAGGTATTTTTGGGACAAGCTAGCAATTTAGGACAATGGAAACTCCCAGGAACCTGTAAGGGTGACCCAAGTTTAAACTACTAGCAATAAGGAATATGGATCATGAAATGGTTACCTCCTGTAACCAGGCAAGACTTCCAATGGAGGAATGAGGATATCAATTTAGCCACAAAACATTTGATCCAAGATATTTTCCTGACTATAAGAGGTTCAAGGACAAAGAGGGAGCAGAAAGTGAGAGAATGGCCAACTAATAACTGTTCCAACTTGAATCCTATGTCATGAGAGAGGGCCCACACCCTGACACTATCAATACTATTCTGATATACTTGCAGATAGGAGACTAGCATAACAGTCATCTGAATGGCTTCACCCATCAACTGATGAAAACAGATGTCAACACCTACATCTAAACATTAGGCAGAGCTGGGGGAATCTCATGGAAGAAGGGGAGGAAGGATTGAAGAGCTAGAGAGGTCAAGGACATCACAAGAAAACCTATAGAATGAACTAATTTGGACTCATAGGGGCTCACAGAGACCAATCCACCATCTAGAGAGCATGCATGGAATGACCCTAGGCCTCATACACATGTATAAAAGATGTACAGCTTGGTTTTCTTGTGGAGCCTCTAATAATAGGAGCAATGGCTGTCTCTGACTCTGTTGCCTGCCTTTGGATCCCTTTCCCCTAATTGGATGGCCTTGTCTACCCTAAATAGGAGAAGACGCACTCAGTCCTACTACAACTTGATATGCCAAAGTGGGTTGTTGTCTATGGGAGGTCTCCCCTTCCTGAGAGGGTACATAGAGGGAGGGAGGGGAGAGGGAGAAACTAGGAGAGGAAGGAGGGGAAACTCTGGACGGAATGTAAAGTAAATAAATAATTAATGAATGAAAAAAATCAATTTCAGTTTTAAAATGTAGCTTTTTTCAATATGCAACTCTTAGTTGTAAATTTGCTTACAGATGAGTCTGTTGTCCCATAATCTATACCTCATCTATTCTGATGAGCTCTCAGCTCAGGATCTCACTCATGTTCTTTCTTGTTCTTCTTGTTCTTGCTCTTGTTCTTCTTGTTCTTGTTCTTGTTCTTCTTCTTTTTTTTTTTAAAAAGATATATTTATTCATTTTATGTATATAAGTACAATGTAGCTGCCTTTAGACACACCAGAAGAGAGAACTGTATGCATTACAGATGGTTGTGGGCCACCATGTGGGTGCTGGGAATTGAACTCAGGACCTCTGGAAGAGCAGTCAGTGCTCTTAACCTCTGAACCATCTCTCCAGCCCCTTCTTCTTCTTCTTCTTCTTCTTCTTCTTCTTCTTCTTCTTCTTCTTCTTCTTCTTCTTCTTTCTCTTCTTCTCCTTCCTCCTCCTCCTCCTCCTCCTCCTCCTCCTCTCCTCCTCCTCCTCCTCCTTCTCCTTCTTCCTTTGTCTTCATCTCAATCATTTCATTTTAATATTCATATCAAATACTTAGTTGTAATTTGCAAATTTTTTATCATCTTTATTTGATACCTCTTACTCTCATGTATCTTTTTGTTTTTGTTCTGGTTTTGTTGATCTTCTCTGTTTGTACTGGTTCTGTCTATTTTTTCTTGTTCTTGTTTTGTTCTTGTTCTTGTTCTTGTTCTTCTCTGTCTCCTTCTCTTCTCCTTCTCTTTTCTTTTCGCGGTTCTCCTCTCCTCTCCTCTTCCCTGCTCTTCCTCCTTCTCTTCTCTTTCTTCATCTCTCCTTTGTCTTCACTTCACCTCATCGTATTCCAATCACTTCATCTCTTGTAATTTCAATTTTTACATCTTGCTTGATTACCTTACTCGAGTATCTGTGATTCTTTTGGTATATTTCTGAATTTGTTGAGCTTCCTCATTTAGAAACCTGGGAAATTCGCTATTTATTTCTTGAATTGGCCTTTTCTCTGACTCTTTTCTTGTCTTCTGGTACAATGTTTACACTGGTGTTCAGGTTTAATGTTCTTTGAGGCTTTCACACTTCTCATTATTCCTTAATAAAGTCTCTGTTCTTAGGCTATAACTGTGTTACTGTTTCTTCCATTGGTTTTTTTTTTTTCTCTTCTTCATTCACATATATTGTTTAGTTCCTCCAGTGATTTTTTTTTTCCTTTTTGGATAATGTATTTTCAACTCCTTTGAGCCTTTCCATCTGGCTCAATTTTATGCTATTTACTTATATTTTATATGTTAAGTGGGCATTGTCAATATACTTTTATTTACTTCAACCATAGTTTCTTTCAGTTCAATTAGTGTGTTTATAGTACTTAAAAAATAGGATATTTTATTACTTTCTCAGATGGCTTAATACATGTTTTGTTTTTATCTTGGCGTGTAGTTGCACTTGTTTCTTGGGATGATTCATATAATTCCATTGAAAAAATAGACATTCTAGAAAACAGATTGCAATACTTCTTGGCATCAGATATCCATAATGTCTCAGGGCTGTGGCATTATAATTTTCTTATTTATTTATTAACTGGCTAGGTTACACTAGTGAAGTCTACCTCTTCAATCAAGTATTAAGCCTTGGATGCTGCTCTTTTTTAATTACTTTTTTTTTACACTCCAGTTGTTACCCCTTCTTCCATCTACCAAAAGTTCCTCATCACACTCCTCCTTACCCTTGTCTCCAAGAGGATGTTTTCCGCCTATCACCAGGCCTCCCCACTGCCTGGGGCCTCAAGTCTCTCGAGAGTAAGGCACATCTTCTGTCACTGAGGTCAACCAGGCAGTTCTCTGCAATATATGTATTGGGGGCTTTGGACGAGCTAGTATATGCTACCAGGTTTGTGACTCAGCATTTGAGAGAGAGAGAGTTCTCGGGGTTCTGGTTAGTTGAGATTGCTGGTCTTCCTATGGGGTTGCCCTCCTCCTGAGCTTCCTCTAGCCCTTCCCTAATACAACCACAAGAGCCCCCAACTTCAGTCCATTGGTTGGGTGTAAGTATCTGCTTCTTTCTCAATCAGCTGCTTGTTGGGCCTCGTGGAGGAAAGCCATGCTAGCCTCCTGTCTGTAAGCACACCATAGCATCAGTAATAGTGTCAGGCCTTGGAGCCTCCCCTTGACTTGGATCCCACTTTGGGCTGGTCACTGGACCTTCTTTCCCTCAGTCTCTTCTCCATTTTTGTCCCTGCACTTCTTTTAGACAAGAACAATTCTGGGTTAGAGTTTTTGACTGTCAGATGGCAACCCCTTCTTTCCATTTGATGTCCTGTCTTTTTACTGGAGGTGGACTCTCTATAAGTTCCCTCTCCCCACTGTTGGACATTTCATATAAGGTCCTTCCCTTTGAGTCCTGAGAGTTTCTCACCTTCCAGGTCTCTGGCATTCTAGAGGGTCTTCCCCCACCCAGATTGTCTGTTTCCATTCTTTCTGCTGGCCCCTCAGGACTTCAGTCCTTCCCCCTCCCCCAACCCCACAATATCTGATCATGTTCTTCTTTTCTCCTCTCACTTCCCTCTCCCACCCTGGTCCCTCTGCCTCCTGTGATTGCTTTCTTCTCCCTTCTAAGTGGGTATGAAGCATTCTCATTTGGGTCCTTTGGCTTCTTAACCTTCTTGAGTTCTTTGGATTTTATCCTGGGTATTTTGTACTTTTTGGCTGATATCCACTTATTTGTGAGTACATATTATGCATGTACTTTGAGTCTGAGTTACCTCACTCAGGATGATATTTTCTAGTTCCATCCATTTGCCTGCAAAACTCATGATGTCCTCATTCTTAATAGCTAAGTAGTATTTCACTGTGTAAATGACCCACATTTTCTTTATCTGTTCTTCCATTGTGGAATATTTGTGTTGGTTACAACTTCTGGCTATCACAGATTAAGGCCACTATGAACATAAGTGGAATACATGCCCCTGTGGTATGGTGGGGCATCTTTTGGGTATATTCCCAAGAGTGGTATAGCTAGGTCTTCAGGTAGATCTATTTCCAAGTTTCTGAGGAACCTACAGATTGATTTCCAGAGTGTTGTATCCGTTTGCAATCCCTCCAGCAATGGAGGAGTGTCCTTCTTTCTCCACATCCTTGCCAACATGTGATGTCACCTGAGTTGTTTATCTTAGCCATCCTGATTGGTGTAAGGTGGAATCTTAGGGTCATTTTGATGTGCCAAAAGCAGTCTAGAATGACCTATTTTTAATATAGAATTCTGTCTTTCTCATTCCCTGGCAGGTCTCTTTGTTAAACTCTGTTATTTTCTAGGATATTATAATGTTTCTAACAATGCACTAGGACACAAATTCCCTAACAAAATAATCATGTCAAATTTTGTCTGCTTGAAAAAAAAATGACTCTTTGTTGTTGTTTGACCCAAAATTATGGCTATTAGTTATCTCATTCCACGGTGATTTCCTGCAAAACTCAATAGCTTACAAAGTTAACTGTGTCTTCAATTTCTTTCCAATTTTTTTCACCATATACTCCTTGGTTCTTAAGAGTACTCTCAAGTTTGCCTTTCTCTAAACTATGCTGAAAATGAATTCAGTTCTTTCTTTTAAGATTAGATTCTACTTTTTAACTTGCCTCTCCCCTATCTCCAGTTCTAGCAAAATCTCAGGGCTGAAATTTCTAGCAAAAAGTCAGGGCTGTGTATCTGTGAGCATTAACAATAACCAACATCTCAAGTGTATCTTGGTAGAAAAAGGATAAGCATTCAGTGGATTACTTGTCTGGTCTTTGAGCATTGAACCATGAGGTTTAATAGAAGGTGATCAGGCCTCTGCTGTCTAGACAACCCACATTCTAGTTCTTTCTACTTCCTGAGTGGGAACTGGGCAACTGGGAAAAAGATCCACCACTTCTTGCATGCATTTACCAGGTCTTCATCCAGAATAGGAAGCTGGGTAAGATGAGAAATGCTTACAACATAATCCTTTTAGGAAGAGTTATCTCTGACTTAGAGTAGAGGAAACAATAGACTTACAGAAATGGACTTTGCTGATCTCAGGGTGAAGAATGATGTTGTTTAAAATATAACAAACATTTGCCTTCCTTTCATTTGCCTTATTTCATTTCCATGGATTTTCTTAGCAATTCTCCATTTTCTGTTGTTCTTTACAACAATTTACTGAGGTTTTAAATAGAGGTTTTTGTTATTTTGTTTTTGAATTTGGACCTCCAGAGAGTTATACCAGAAGTCAGTTTCTAACACTCAAAAGATGACACCATTGGTTTGCTAACTGCTGTTCCCAAACTACTTGTAGGCATATATTTTTAACATATTTACATGTTGTAATCAACTTTGCATGTGTAATTTATATACAAATCTTACCAATGTGTATAATGTTCATTATTTTTTTTTATTTATACACCAATCTAACTATTGACCTAAATCTAAATATAGGTAACATCCAAAAGATTTTTTTTGCCTTTGGCAAGCACATATAACCAAAATCCAGGCCAGACAGCCAATTATATGTTTTTTCACTCTAATATATATGATTCTGGAAAAAACTCCTTTACTTTTGGCAGTAGTGGTTGACCTCTTGGCCTTGTTGATGCTATGCAAGTGCTTTATACCTGGGCTACAACTTCAGCCCTTCATATTTACAAATACATAGATGCATATATGTATGTATATGTGTATACATATATATATACACACATACACACACATACACACAGTGGGGAGGGATTTTCTGTGTAGTCTTAAGTTTGTTACTCTCTTTTTTCTATCTCCAGAGCATGTTGACTGTAGGAATTCACCACCACACCTGGTTACCCTGCTTCCTAATCATTTCTTCTTTCAGAGTGACACATGACCTGATAATAGAAATTCACCTTCACTGCCTGCACATTCGTCTTTTAGTTAACTGTCAAACAGCCAGTGTGGCTGCACCTGGATAAGGCTGTAGAGCTATTGAGGCTATCTAGAACTTTGTGAATTTTGTTTTTTGTATTTTGTTTTTTGTTTTGTTTTGTTTTGCTTGCTTTCAACTTGGTTTTTTTGGTCTCTAGTCTCTAGCAAGTTTCCTTGTATCCTTGTACCCTTCTAATGCTTTCATTTCAATATCAGATGATTAGTCTATACCTATTGATCTCAGTGGAAGACACCTAATTCTTATAAGCATTTAAAATACAGAAAACTTTATTTACAAAGAAATTTTAATTGTTATAATGAGTTATCAACTTTCCTTGGGTGAACTGCCATAGAAACAGGAATTAGTGAATTTGTATAATAATTGAACACTATTATTAAATAAAATGAAAAACCTTATTTAATAATATATTATGATGAAGTGTCCAGTGCTCAACTCATATGTGTTCATTCTATGAATGAGCAAAAACTATGCCTGCTTCAGTAATCATCATAGATCAATAACAAACAGGCAATTTTAAACACAGATAACTATCATCACTAAATTTTAAGCAGATAATTATCCAACAATAATGTTCATTTGGATATCTTGTCTTTAGCTTGTTTTCCTGCTTAACTTCTGGAGCATAATTACAGCTGCAATTTAATACTTCTCATTATTCTGTTTGTTTTTGTTTGTTTTTTTGTTTTGGTTTGGTTTTGGATTTATTTGATTTGCATTGAAAGTTTAAGTATAGTTTGGAATCAGCAATCCATTGCCACTGTCATTTTTAACTCATAAGTGCAAGCAAAGCTAATTTTAGAAGGAAATCATGATTGTCTTGAGAGTTTGGTTTTAACAAATGGTAAGTATGAATGTACCTCTTAATCACTACATGATCAGTTGCCTCCAAGTTTCAGACCTGTGCATTCATTCTCCTTCATTTCCCTTACACTGCCGCTGAGTCTGCAGTAGACTCTGCTGAGAAATAAGCAGCTTGAATTCAGTGGACCAAGGCTTCTTTCCTTGACAGAGTTGCATGTCAGCTATCTAAAGTTTTGTCTGCTTATGTTCTTTCAAAACAGATGGCAAAGTCTTACCTCAGCTGGTTTGAAGAGCCTTCAAACCATTTAGCATTATTTCCCAATGAATTTGTAACTGTTTATGCTCCAGGGCCTTCAGAAAGATGGTTCATATTCACAGATGCCAAAATCTAGGTAATTTCAAAAGGAAGGTAAATCAAGAACCCATGGTGTTTTGCCTTCCATAAATCAAAGACAGACCATTCATTACAAATGGCTATTGACTTGCAATATATTGCTTTTATTATGTTTAGGTATGCCCTGTATCCCTAATATTTCCAAAACTTTTAAATGGAGAGTTGTTGGATTTTGTCAAAAATTTTTTCCAAATCTATGAGATGATCATATTTTTTCTTTCAGTTTGTTTTTATATCGTGGGTGATATTGATGGATTTTTGTATATTTAACCATCCTTGCATGCCCAGGATGAAGCCTGCATGATTATAGAAGGTGATATTTTTGATGTGTTCTTGATTCTTTTTTCAATTATTTTATTGAGTATTTTTGCATTCATTTTCATAAGGGAAATCAGTCTGAAATTCTCTTTCTTTGTTGAGTTTTTGCATGGTTTAGGTATCAGGGTGACTGTGAACTCATAGAATGAATTTAGCAGTGTTCCTTCTGTTTCTATTTTGTGGAATACTTTGAGGATTCTTGGTATTAGTTCTTTGAAAGTCTGGTAGAATTCTGCACTAAAACCATCTGGCCCTGAGCTTTTCTTGGTTGGGAGAATTTTAATAACTGCTTCTATTTTTTTTTAGGGGTTATGGAGCTGTTTAAATAGTTGACCTGAACTTGATTTAACGTTGGTTAGTGGTATCTGTCTAGAAAAATTGTCTATTTCATTAAAATTTTCAAATTTTGTGGAGTACAGGCTTTTGAAGTAAGACCTAGTGATTCTTTGAATTTCTTCAGTGTCAATTGTTATGTCTCCCTTTTCATTTCTCACTTTGTTTATTTGGATGCTGTCTCTCTGTCTCTTGGTTAGTTTGGTTAAGTGTTTGTCTATCCTGTTGATTTTCTGAAAGAAACAGTAATGGTTTCATTGATTCTTTATACTGTTTTCTTTGTTTCTAAGTGATTAATTTCAGCCCTAATTTCGAGTATTTCCTGCCTTCTATTCCTTTTCGGTGTGCTTGCTTCTTTTTCTCTAGAGCTTTCAGGTGTACTTTTAAATTGCTGATATGAGAACTTTCTAAATTTTTGGAGGCACTTAGTGCTATGAACTTCCTCTTAGAACTGCTTTGATGGTGTCCTGCAAGTTTTGCTTGCATTTTCATTGAATTCTAGAAAGTCTTTAATTTATTTCTTTCCTCACCCAGAGAGTTGTTCAATTTCCATTAGTGTATAGGCTTTCCAGTGTTTCTGTTATTATTGAAGTCTAGCTTTAATCCATGGTGGTCTGATAAGATATAAGGCATTATTTCAATTTTCTTGTATCTGTTGAAACTTGCTTTGTGACTGCGAATATGGTCAATTTTGATAAAGGATCCATGAGGTACTGAGAAAAAGGTATATTCTTTGTGTTTGGGTGAAATATTTTATAGATGTCTGTTAGGTTCATTTGATTCATAATGTCTATTAGTTTCATTATTTCTCTGTTTAGGTTTTGTCTGTCAATTGGTGAGAGTGGAATGTTTAGGTCTCCCACTATTAATGTGTGGGGTTTGATATACAATTTAAGCTTTAGTAATGTTTTTTTTTGCAAATGTGGGTACACTTGTGTTTGGGGCATAGGTGTTCAGAACTGAGATATTGTCTTGGTAGGTTTTTCCTTTGATTCCCTGTCCCTTTTGATTATTTTTGTTTAAAAGTCTATTTTATTAGATATTAGAATGGCTATTCCACCTTGCTTCTTGGGTCTATTTTCTTCGAAAACTTTTTTTCCAGTCCTTTACTCTGAGGTAATATCTATCTTTATGACTGAAGTGAGTTTCTTGTATGCAGCAGAGTTATGGATCCTGTTTTTGCATCCATTCTGTTAGCCTGTGTTTTTATTGGGGAATCAAGTCCATTGATGTTGAGAGATATTAATGAGCAGTGATTGTTATTTACTGTTATTTTGAAGTTGTTGTTGTTGGTGGTGGTGGTGATGGTGATGTGTGTGTGTGTGTGTGTGTGTGTGTGTGTGGTGTGTGTGTACTTTCCTTGGTTTTGCTGGTATAGAATTATGTCTTTCCTGTGTTTTCTTGGATGCAGTTATCCTTCTTGTGTTGGAATTATCCTTCTAGTATTTTCTGTAGGGCTTGATTTATAGATAAATATTGTTTGGATTTGGATTTGTCTTCAAATATCTTTTTTTCTCCTTAAATGGTGATTGAGAGTTTTCTGGGTATAGTAGTCTAGGTTTGCACGTGTGGTTTTTTAAAGGTTGCAGGATATCTGTCCAGTCTCCTCTAGCTTTTAGAGTCTCTGTTGAGAAGTTGGGTGTAATTCTGATTAGGTCTGCCTTTGTATGTTACCTGGCCATTTCCCTTGCCCCTTTTAATACTCTTCTTTTTTCCCTGTGGATTTTGTGTTTTGATTATTATATGCCAGGAGGACTTTCTTTTCTGGTCCAATCAAATTGTTTTTCTAGAAACTTCTTGTATGTTTATAGGTATCTCTTTCTTTAGGTTGGGAAAGTTTTCTTCTATGATTTTGTTGAGAATATTTTCTGGGCCTTGGAGCTGGGACTTTTTACCTTTTTCTATTGCTGTTATCTTTCTGTTAGATCTTTTCATGATATCCCAGATTTCCTGGACATTTTGTGTCAGTAAATTTTTAGCTTTAACATTGTCTTTGACTAATGTATTAATTTCTTTTATTGTATCTTTCACGCCTGATATTCTATCTTTCATCTCCTGTATTCTGTTGGTGATGCTTGCATCTGCTGTTCCTGTTCTCTTTCCTAGGTTTTCCATCTCCAGGATTTCCTTAGTTTATGTTTTCTTTATTGCTTCTATTTCCACTTTCAGCTCTTGCACAGTTAAATTTATATCCTTCACCTGTTTAATTGTGTTTTCCTGTATGTCTTTAAGAGATTTATTGGTTTTATTTTTAAAGACCTCTATCTGTTTGATTGTATTTTCTTGTATTTCTTTAAGGAATTTATTCATTTCCTCTTTAAAGCCCTCTATCATCTTTATGAGATTGGATTTAAGGTCAATTTTTTATGTTTCCATTGTGTTAAGATATCCAGGGCTGGCTGTTGTTGTGGGATAACTGTGCTTTGGAGGTGTTGTATTGCCCTAGAGTTTATTGGTTGTGTTCTTTCAAGGTCCTTTAGCCATCTGGATAGTTTTGGTTCCTGTATGTTTCTGTTATAGCAAGTATTGGGAGGAGGGTGAACCTTGATGATGTGGGTATGGCAAGCCTTTAATGGGTATACTTGGGCTGTATGGTTCCGGATCTACAGTTTTGTATGGTTCAGGATCCTCAGGTGATGCAGAAATGGCAGGAGAATGGAAGTCTACATGGGCTTGTAGGCTGGTTGGGGCAGCTTGGTTTGGCTCATAGGGCTCACAGAGCAGGAAAATGGGTGGGGAAAGGAAAGCTTACCTGTATGGTTCAGGGGTGTGATAGAGGTGGAGGAGAGGTGGTGGCAGAATGGAGATCTCCTGGGATAGCAGGCTGCTCAGGGACGATAGGCCAGGTCTAGAGGACTCAGTCAGCAGGGAAGATGGGTGGGGGAAGGGAACCTAACCTGTATGGTTCAGGAATCTCAGGTATGATGGAGGTGGAGGTAGTGGCAGAGGGAGAATGGAGGCCTCCCTGGAATAGCAGGCTACCTCCCCTAGCAGCTTTTAATATCTTTCTTTGTTTGGTAGATTTTTTGTTTTGATTATTATGTGGCAAGAATATTTTCTTTTCTGGTCCACTCTAATTGGTGTTCTGTAAGCTTCTTGTACGTTTATAGGCATCTCTTTATGTTAGGGAAATTTTTTTCTATAATTTTGTTGAGAATATTTTCTGATCCTTGGAGCTGGGACTCTTCACTTTCTTCTAGTGCTATTATTCTTAGGTTAGGTCTTTTCATAGTATCCTCGGTTTCCTGGATGTTTTGTGTCAGAAATTTTTTAGATTTAATGTTTTCTTTGACTGATGTATTAATTTCTTTTACTGTATCTTTGACGACAGATATTCTCTCTTCCATCTCCCTTATTCTGTTAGCGATGCTTGCATCTGTTGTTTCTGTTCTCTTCTTTAGGTATTTTATCCCCAGGATTGTGTTTTCTTTATTGCTTCTATTTTCATTTTTAGGTCTTGTACAGTTTTATATAGTTCCTTCACCTGTTTAATTGTATTTTCTGTACTTCTTTAGGAGATTTATTAGTTTCCTCTTTAAAGGCCTTACCTGTTTGATTTTATTTTTCTAAATTTCTTTGAGGAATTTAATCATTTCCTCTTAAAGGCATCAATCATCTTTATAAAGTTGGATTTAAGGCCATTTTCTTGTGCTTCAGTTGTGTTAGGTTATCCAGGACTTGCTCTAGTGGGATAGCTTTGTTCTGAAAGTGCCATTTTGCCCTGGGTCTTGTTTGTGTTTTTACACTAGCCTCTAGCCATCTGGTTTCCCTGATGTAGCAGGCCTCTGGTGGGAAGTCTTGGACTGGGTGTTCTTGGTGTAGTAGACCTGGATTTTTCTTCTTCAGTAGACCTGGTTGTTCACCTTGTTAGGTGGACCTGGATGGTCCATGTTCAGTAGGCCTGATAGAGGCTAACAGTGTGGTTTTCAGACAATGGAGTTCTGGGTACATCCTGCAGCTAGCTCAGGACAGCTAAATATACCCCAGGTGACTGCTAGGGAAATGGGGTGGGTTCTGGGAGGAGAGTTCTCACCTGGCAGGCCTTGTTTTTCAGGCCTAAGCCTGATGAGGCCAGCAGAGCAGTAGCCAGACAATGGAGCTTTGGGGGACAGCCTGCCTTGCTTGTAACTTGTAAGGTGACATAGCACCTTTATTATCCATATATTTCTATTACTCAGAAAAGTATATAACACAGAGAAGGTCTTAATATAAAATATTCAATAGCCAAGTTTCTGGTGAGTAGGGAAGAAAAATCCTGATGTGTTGTTTTTCCAATTTCTTTTTTTCCCAACCTCCATAGTTTATTCTTTCTTCAATAGCTGATATATCCCAGCAAAATCTTTCAAGCAGTATAGAATTACAATGTGATTACAAATTACAAATTACTAAAATTAAAATTTTAAATTTCTTCTAGTAAATGATTATGAAAAAAACAGTGTGTTCCAAAATACCTTTACAAGAAATAACATTACATAGTATAGATTAAAAAAAAAATTCCAAAAACCCACATACATTCGTAACTAAGCAGCTTGTTATATATTAACAAAATGTAAGCAAGCAAGGTGGTTTTCTCACCCAGTTTCTCTTACTGGCAGGTGGCAATTTGTGGTTACAAAATGAAGTAATTATTTTATTATTTATCTTTAAAAATAATCTTGTAAGAATCTTAAAAGAATCACAAATTTAAACTTGTATACAAAAATCAGTCGTATCTATCTTAAACTTTCAGAATGCATATCTATTCATCAGCAATTGTTTAGTAAATCATATCAGGAAGCACAGGACAGAAATAGGTATAAGAAATCAGTTATCACCAGTCCAGCCTCAGTGAGAGTCACATCAGCCACTGCTGCCATTGTTCTTGTTCCCTGACCATAAAGGGTTCCTAGCTTAACTAATAAGACTGTGTTTGTCTGAACTTCATATTGTTCCCTAAAATATTCTACATCAGAGCCAGTAGTAAAAACATCTTAACTTAGCTTACAAACATTTTTATCTTGCCAAATGTTTTCTAAGAGTAGTGCTCATTGTTGACAATATGTGTCTAAGTTTTTACCTAGGGTGATGATTAAATCATAATCTGCTCCAGCAGCAACACCTGCAAGAGATCAAGCACTAGTATTGTGAATGCCAGAGATACTGCATAGTAAGGGACCTGGAAGCCCCCTTAAAGTTTTCATAAAATTCTTACATTAAGAGGAATGTGAGGGCACCAAACAGAGCAGGACTCCAAACAGCATAAAGTCCTCAGGACACATAGTCCTTGGGGCCATGCCACACCCCATGTGGCTGTGATTACCCATGGGCTACATTCCATGAGTTCTAAAGCCATTTGTCATTCCACCTGCATGGCCCTCTGCAAATAACAAATCTCAAAAGAAGACCATAGATAATCTGGAAAACAATTGTGGATTTTCCTATATACAATAATTTGTATATGTATGTGCATATGTATATTATATACATATATATGATATACATACATATATTTAGTTAGTTTGAGAATAATCTTGGAATAAGGCACTATAGGGCAGGGGAAATATTTTCTTTTTTTATCTTTTCATGTTTTTTATTAAATTATTTATTTATTTATTTATTTATTTATTTATTTATTTTTATTACTTTTATTTTTTACATTCCAGTTATCATTTCCTTCCTGGTCTGCCCTCCATCAGTTCCTCATGCCATTCCTCCTCCCCTCTGGCTCCAAAAGGCTATCCTCACCCCTCCCCCATCCCCTCTCCTCCCCCAGCAGTCCTCCCTACTCCCTGGGGCCTCAAGTCTGAGGGTTAGGTTAGGCATCTTCTCTCACAGAGACCAGATAAGGCAGTGCTCTGTTATATATTTGTAGGGGGTCTTGAACCAGCTAGTGTATGCTGCCTGGTTGGTGGCTCAGTGTCTGAGAGTTCTCAGGGTCCTGGTTAGTTGGACCGCTGATCTTCTTATGGGGTCACTCTCCTCCTCAGCGTCTTCCAGCCTTTCCTGAATTCAACCATAGGGGTCCCCAATTTTAGTCCATTGTTTGGGTGTAAGTATCTGCCTCTGTCTCAGTCAACTACTTGTTGAGCCTCTTGGAGGACAACCATGCTAGCCTCCTGTCTGTAAGCATACCATAGCATCATAATAGTGGCAGGTCTTGGAGTCTCTCCTTAACCTGGATCCCACTTTGGGCTGGTCACTGGACCTCCTTTCCCTCATTCTCTTTTTCCATTTTTGTCCCTACATTTTTAGACAGGAACAATTCTGAGTCAGAGTTTTGGACTGTGGGATGGCAATCCCTTCTTTCCATTTGATGTCCTGTCTTCCTACTGGAGGTAGACTCTATGAGTTCCCTCTTCCCATTGTTGGGCATTTCATTTAAGATTCCTCCCTTTGAGTCCTGAGACTCTCTCACCTCCCTGGTCTCTGGCACATTTTAGAGGGTCTCTCCCTCATTCCTCAACACCACCCCCATTGCAGATTTCCATTCATTCTGCTGGCCCTCAAGTCTTCTCTCCTGTTTCCCCTTCTCAAATACTTGATCATGTTCCCCCTTTCCTCTCCGTCTTCCCTCTTCTGTCTCCCCTCTCCCACCTATCCTTCATTCCCTCTGCCCCCACCCCATGATTGCTTTCTTCTTTCTCCCAAGTGGGATTGAGGCATCCTCTCTTGGGCCCTTAGGCTTGTTAACCTTCTTGAGTTCTGTGGATTATATCCTGGGTATTCTGTACTTTTTTGTCTAATATCCACTTATCAATATGGAGGTTCCTCAGAATATTGGAAATAGATCTACCACTTTTGGGCATATACCCAAAATATGCCCCCACCATGCCACAGGGACATGTGTTTCTACTATGTTCATAGTGGCCTTATCTGTGATAGCCAGAAGCTGGAAACAACCTAAATGTTCCACAATGGAAGAATGGATATAGAAAATGTGGCTCTTTCCACAACAGAATACTATTCAGAATGAAGACATCATGAGTTTTGCAGGCAAATGGATGGAACTGGAAATATCATCCTGAGTGATGTAACTCAGGCCCAAAATGGCATGCATAGTTTTACTAATTTCTTTAGCATAAATATTTGTCATAAATGTTGTACTTTGTATAGCATCTGGTATAAATATCCAATAAATATCCTATCATGACTGTTTTTAAACTAGTGGTATTGTAAGTGGTATTAAAGAGAAATATACACCTGACCAACAGCTGCATCAGTGGTAAGTAGCTCTTGCATTAAACAAATACTTGCTTTATGAATAAAAACACTACAATAATTACTATAATGTAGATTGACTAAGTATTTTGGAAGAGTGCTAAGAAAAGGTTCAGGTCTGTTGCAAGGAGAATCCATGTATACCAGAAGTCCTTTTTGAGGGTGTGACCCTTGCCATCTCTTCTGGAAATAAGTTTAGTGATTCTCGTAGTGGCATATTTTCCCTGAAAGTTGTGAGGAGCTAAGGTGGGAAGAGTAAGGAGAGGAAGAGGAGAAGAAAGAGGAGGAGTAAGGAGAGGGAGAGACAGGAGAGAGGGGAACATGGAAGCAGATATGTGCGGGTCTCTCACAGTCAAAGGTAGTTGGTATATCTAGGTTGGGTATTGGGTTACACCTCTGATTATGTGGGCATCTTGTTATTGAGCATTACCAACATATAAAGCCATTGGATAATCTAAGCATTAGGGTCTCATTTGTATGGAGCCCGCATGGATGGCGGAATGGGCTGGCCTTGTGGAGACAGCATGGAAGATTGGCAGAGCCATCTCCCATGCTGGCATCTCATAGGTGGCAGGGCCTGTGTCTCTGGCCACCTGAGCCAGTGGTCTGAGCCGCCAGCTCATGGCCTCAGGCCTTGCCTAGTTAGGAACATGGTGGCCTCGTATCACAAGACAGATTGGGTGCCACTGTTTTAAATATCTCCCACAAAAAGTCACACTTTTATTAATGGAGTAGGAATGCTGTTAGCTCTACAATTCACAGGCTATCTCTTCAGAAAAGAATTATCAAGGACAGTTGTGTGACCATGAAGAAGTCCTGCACAGATATTAAGGATACTATTTAAAATAGAGGGCTCAGTGGGTACAGAGATGGGTGTTTTTAGGAAATTCATGGAATTTATGATAGCAAAAGATGGGCAAAGGAGAAAAGATAAGGTTAAAATAGGGGATCTGGATAAGACTAAAGAATGGCAGGTTTAATATAGTAAAAATGGCCATCTTGCCAAAAGCAATCTACAGATCAATGCAATCCCTATCAAAATTCCAAATCAATTCTTCATAGAGATAGAAAGATCAATTTGCAAATTCATTTGGAATGACAAAAAACACAGTATATCGAGAACTACTCTTAACAATAAAAGAACTTCTGGGGGAATCACCATCCCTGACCTCAAGCTATACTACAGAGCAATAGTGATAAAACTTGCATGTTATTGGAACAGAGACAGGCAGGAAGGTCAATGAAATAGAATTGAAGATCCAGAAATGAACTCACACACCTATGATCACTCGATCTTTGACAAAGGAGCTAAAACTGTCCAGTGGGAAAGGGACAGCATTTTCATCAAATGGTGCTGGTTCAACTGAAGATCAGCGTGTAGAAGAATGCAAATTGATCCATTCTTATCTCCTTGTACAAAGCTCAAGTACAAGTAGATAAATGTCAGGCCATGGGAGGGCCTAGATTGGCCACACCCCCAAAACCCAGGCCCCTGACCCGCAGTCTCCATTCAACCTAAAACATAAGTCATGTAAGACACAAGTAAGGGGCGTGCCTAAGAGCCCTCTGCCTTGAGATTTGCATATTAAT
Organism: Mastomys natalensis; assembly: GCA_021653895.1. NCBI lineage: Eukaryota > Metazoa > Chordata > Mammalia > Rodentia > Muridae > Mastomys > Mastomys natalensis. Next base: position 41,208 of record JAJTUV010002494.1, read on the forward strand.
GAGGCCGGGACATAGGTAACTAAGTCTCCTCCCTAGTCCAGCCCCTTTCCAATATAAAGAATCTCCTCCTGGCTTTTGGAGGGGGGAGCGCACCAGATTCACCATTCTCCTCAATAAAACTACTTCATGGAAGCCCAGTCCGCGTGTGTTTATGGGCCTACTTCTACAACATGACCATCTCAACCATGTGGGAACAACAGCTCCGAGGTGGGAAGTGCTCCAATCCAGGCCACCACCCTCACGGGCCTCTTACGCCACCATGCGGGAGGCCTGGAGCCTCAGGACCCCGCCCATGTTTTGTCCCACAGATAAAGGACCTTCACATAAAACCAGATACTTTGAAACTAATAGAAGAGAAGATGGGGAAGACCCTCGAATACCTGGGCACAGGGGAAAAGTTCCTGAACAGAACAACAATGGTTTATGCCCTAAGATCAAGAATTGACTAATGGAACCTCATAAAACTGCAAAGCTTCTGTAAAGCAAAGGACACTGTCAATAGGACAAAGCAGCAACCAACAGTTTGGGAAAAGATCTTTACCAATCCTACATCCAATAGAGGGCTAATATCCAATATATACAAAGAACTCAAGAAATTAGACTCCAGACAACCAAATAACCCTATTAAAAATGGGGCAGAGAGCTAAACAAAGAATTCTCAACTGAGGTAACTCCAATGGCCAAGAAGCACCTAAATAAATGTTCATCATCCTTAGTCATCAGGGAAATGCAAATCAAAACAACGTTGAGACTCCACCTCACACCAGTCAGAATGGCCAAGATCAAAAATTCAGGTGATAGCAGAGCTGGCAAGGATGTGGAGACAGAGGAACACTCCTCCATTGTTGGAGGGATTGCAAGCTGGTATAAACACTCTGGAAATCAGTCTGGAGGTTGCTCAGAAAATTGGACATAGCATTACCTGAGGACCTAGCTATATCACTCCTGGGCATATACCCAGAAGATATTCCAACATATAACAAGGACACATGCTCCACTTGTTCATAGCAGCCTTATTTATAATAGCCAGAAGCTAGAAAGAACCCAGATGTCCTTCAACAGAGGAATGGATACAGAAAATATGGTAGATTTACACAATGGAATATTACTCAGCTATTAAAAACAATGAATTCGAGAAATTCTTAGGTAAATGAATAGAACTAGAAAATATCAGCCTGAGTGAGGTAACCCAATCACAAAAGAACACACATGGTATGCACTCACTGTTAATTGGATATTAGCCCAAAAGTTCACAATACCCAAGATACAACTCACAGGCCACATGAAGCTCATGAACAAGGAAGACCAAAGTGTGGGTGCTTTGGCCCTTCTTAGAAGGAGTAAGAAAATACTCAAGGGAGCAAATATGGAGACAAAGCATGTGACAGAAACTAAAGGTGTGGCCATCCAGAGACTAAAAGTTTCTGGTATCCATCCCTTGTGCAGTCACCAAAGGTAGATGCTGATGTGGATGCCAGGAAGTGCATGCTGACAGGAGCCTGATATAGTTTTCCTCCTTAGAGGTCTGCAAGAGCCTGAAATATACAGAAGTGGATGCTCAGAGCTAACCATTGAACTAATCAAGGGGTTCCCAATGGAGGAGTTAGAGAGAAGAATGAAGGAGCTGAAAGGGTTTGCAGCCCCATGGGGAGAGCAACAATACCAACCAACCAGAGCTCCCAGGGTCTAAACCACCAGCCTGGGAGCACATAGGGAGGGATAATGGCCCCAACTGTATATGTAGGGGAGTTGACATTTTCAGGCATAGGTGGGTGAGGAAGTCCTTGGCCCAGTGAAGGCTAGACGACCCAGTCTGTGGGAAATCGTGGGTGGGTAGGTCGGAGTCGGAGGGTGGGTGGGGGCATATCTTCATAGAATCCGGAGGTAGGGGGCTGGGATAGAGAGTTCCTAGGTGGGGGAAATGGGGAAAGGGGATTACATCTGAAATGTAAATAAAATATCCAATAAAAGAAAACTTACTCCCTAAAAAAAAAAAAAATACAGTAACTTTAGTTATACATATGAGTCAGTAAAATATCTTCAGGGCCAGAAAATTGTTTGCTAATCTCTTTTGAGGATTTATTTTTCCTTTTAAAGTTCTCTTTAAATTTAAATGGCTTCTGTTCAAGCAGTATGGCAGTGGAGCTTTAAAGGAGATATTTGATTCGGAATGTCAGAACTCAGCAGTACGTAACACCAAGACAAATACTGGAATATACTAATTAGCATTTTTAGATGTTTTAAATTCTGAAACTGATAACATAACACATTATATACTTCTGAGGTTTGACCATTGTTGACTCACTAGTACTGATATTTTATCACAAATTCAAGAGCACAAACACTCAGAGTATGAAAGCTGCTGGAGACCCCATCAGAGTGCTCATTCTGGCAGTCCCTTGAAATACCAGGAAGAGCACGTCTTGCCAAGTCCTGCCATGAAGAGTCAAAGTACTGCCAAGACAGAAAGTATCTCAGCATCTCAAGCCAGGATTATCCCACTGAGTTGGCAACCAAGCTTGCATGTGCCCATCTTCTTCTAGCACTCCACTGAGATTAACTATTTGTAAAAAAGATAATTCCTAAAGTAGGAATTGCAAGAAACTGAACACAAAAAAAAAAAGAGACAGTATTATTTCACATATTAGAGATGCCTCTGAGTAGTAAAGACAAACCTTGTCTTTCTGTTAAAATATAACTCTTCACTCAAGTATTTTAAATGGCTTTTAGGCCAAGACCTTCTGGTTGTTGGTAGCCTCAAAGAAATCCACTGATCTTCCCAATATTTGCTTGTTGACATTATGCTGTATCTCTCCTACATTATGTGTTTTTCCCCTTTCTTCTTTGTCACACATTTAGCATACAGACATATATCAATTCCTCATTTTGAAAACAAAAGCAGATAATCCCCAAAACATTTCAGCTACTATCAAATTTTATTTCATATTTGAAAATGGGAATAATGGTGAAAGATGTAGCTGGGAGAGAGATGGGAAAATAGGACAGAGGAGAATATGGGAATGGGATAATTAAAACTAAGAATATTCAAAAAATCCAGATAGAAACCCAGCATTTCATAAGCTTCATAAATTATATATATTTAAAAGAAGATATAAATAGCATTACTCTACACAGGTGATAATGTTCTTCCAGAAGACATAAGTTGGCAAGTAAAAAGTCCAATGCCAGATGTGAAGTATCATGCTCCTACTTGTTGGTCAAAGGAGTACCCAAAGTATCCAAAACAATACAACAGTCTATTCCTAATGCTCTTGGTTCCCCACCAGGACTTGAAGATAAGTCCTGGTTGTTTAAGGCACCATATTTTTTGATCACATGGAGAAATCAAGTTGGTACTGAAATGAAGTTGCTGCTGAAAAGGAAGCGTTCTCCCTGCTGCCTAGCATTCATGGCACTGGAAAGTGCTACATATGATTATGGGAAATATGGATTCATAAACAGTTTTACTCAGCTGTAATCCCTCTGAACTACAATAACGATTGTTATGCCATGATATATCCATTTATGCACTAGAGACACGAATGTTATGTAGGTCTTCTTTCTGGTTGGGTTTAATGCCCACACCACAAGAAGAAACTGGTACTGTATATAAACCTGGCTAAGAGCCCATGGTTGGGGAGATCATAGGCCACATAGTTAAACCTAGTGCTCTAATTCTGCTAAACAGATGTAGTATGAAAGTATTTTTTTCTAAACTTATATGTATATGCCCATAGATTAATGCAGTTCTTGAACCTCATTAGAAAAGTTTCTTTGAACAGCAAATGGTAGTTAACACAGAAACTTGCAACTGATGGAAGTGCAGAGATCTGTCAGTGAAGTAGTCACACACAATAGAATCTCTATTTAATACTTCTCAAAACTTAGGGACCATCTGGACGGTGGAGTGGAAAGACTCTAAGAGCCAGAGTTCATGAAGAACTAGATGAACACAGTGTCTTTTTAAACATGACAGGACCATTATTCTTATGCAGCTGTAGTTGCAGACTTGACTGCACAAACCAATCAACAAGTAGCATGGACTATGCAGGTACATACAAGCTCTCATCCCTCACTGAGGAGCTACTTAGTTGTTGGCTTCTTGGGAATAGAGATTCAGGTTTTTTAAGGGTGTTACCCATGTTAGATTGACCACACTTCATTGGATGGCACCACATCCATAATTCTATGGCCATCATAAATCAGACTGGGTGAGTTATTAAAAAAAGAAAAGAGGACACAAAATGTGGAAGGGAATATGGAAGTGAGAGGGTATATCTGAGAGAACATAGAGGGAAGAGAGGTAGGTAATATGATCAAAATAAATTTTGTAAAATTATCAAAGAATTAATAAAAATATCATATTGAAAATGTTCTCAAAAAGGCATATATAAATCCTATCTCTTCTACTACATACTTGTGTTTGTGTGTGTGTGTGTGTGTGTGTGTGTGTGTGTGTGCATGTATATTTGTGTATACATACAGGTATGCATATGGATACCAGGTGTCAGGACTGATTTTCTTCCTTAGTCACTCTTTACCTTATCTTTTGAGATAGGTTCTTCCACGGACCTGAAATTGGTAACATTTGCCTAGACTGAGGGGTCAGTGAGCTCCAAGGAAGGTGCTGGTATTGTAGGAGACTGTCCATCATACCTGGGTTTTATGTGGCTTCTGGGAACCTAACCACAGAATTTGATGTAGCTCAGCGCATACTGTATTGCTTGTGCCATCTCCCTCTCATTTGCTTTTGAAAGCTCTCAAGAAGGATTCCATTCCCAGTGCTCCCTGTGAACTCCCCATTAATGATCTACACATTCCTCAATCCGGGGAGATTTTTTTTTCAGCTCTTATCTTCCTTTATTTCAAAAATCTACCACAACTAGCCATTCTTTTTAGTATATATTTCACCTGGTCCTTGGGAAAGCACACATACTGTATTTCTTCCTACATTAAGCAGTTACTCTTTTTGCTTGGAATACCCTAGAATTCAGTCCATGGTTATCCTTTGTCTTTTCTTCCTTTGTGCTCACCACTAACTTCACACTGGGAGAAAGTTGTGCTCTAACATTTCTATCATTGGCACCAACTTACTATCTGATATCAAGATTCTCATTTTTCAGTATTACTTATCATGGATTTTTTTAATGAGTGTTTTGCATTAAATATATCCTACCATGAACTCTTCAATCTGTGGTGTGCTCTAATTTTCTGATTTTCTACTTTCAGCAAATATCTCAGCCTCATCTACTCAATTGTTGAAACAAAACATGGACTCACTCTTTATTTTACTCAATACTCATATAATATTGTTAATATTTTAACTTGCCTATATTGTTTTCGTGAATCACTTCTCCAGTGATCTTTTTATAATCTAGGCCTCTAGTGTTTTTATCTAATTCATGGCAATGTTTTCAACTGTTTACCCTTCTTGTCTGCTAGTGTTCTTATAGTCTAGTACCCATGAATACAGCCAGAGGAAACTTGAAATAAAGTAAACCAGATTGTATCATTTCATTATTTGTATTCAAAACAGACATTCAGCCTTTCTTCAAACAAAATCCAAATTGTTACCAAGTATTATTCTCAGGGAAAAACTGCCACCATCTCCAAGAGTCCAGTTGTGCCTTTGACTTCCCTCTTGGAATCAGGGTTGAGGAGTAGCTTGCCACCCTTGTCTGAGTATAAGCCATCCCTCTCAACCAATTGTACAGGATTCTACCCTAATTATAAGTGATTTTGGGTCTCTAGGAGGAGCTAGAGATGTAAGTGGGCAAGAATTAGAGGAGGGAATTCCATTTATATAGCAGTGGGGAAAACATCATCCTTGCTTGGAGCAGAACTTCTAGTGTAGCCGTTTGAAAGTGTATATTTTGCTTATTAGATATTAAATTATCCATACGAGGCACCTACTCTTCTCTTTATAACCTGTCAGGCACTGCTCTGCAAGGAAGCCTAATAAATTTAGTTACTCAAATTGAATTTAATGGAATGTGTCTGGATTTCTTGTTGGGACTTTAGGAGGAGTAGAAAAGGGTTACAACTGTTTGCAAAGGTATGAATCCTTAACAGTCAGATTACAACTCTTTCCAACAGTATGACATTGAAATAAACATTCTTCAACATTGCCTTTTAGCAGTGTTTTTACTGTTCTATTTTTGTTTGCACATTTGGCTACAACCCTGCTAACCTCTTTGGTTTTCCTTATGTAGGCAAGAAGTTCTCACCTCAGAACCTTTTGTAGCCTCTATCTTGGATGCCTCTGCTCTGTGGATCAGCATGAGTCACTCCTCCCTTGTCTGACACCTCCTAGAGTGCTCCAGGAGAACTCTGAAACAGATAAGCACCACTACCCACAATCTTATACCCTCACATTCCCTTCTATTTCTTTCCAATGAATATTATTTTGATATGTTATTGTTTTCCTATATGAAAATGTAACTTTCTTGAAGGCAAGAGGTTTATCTATTTTGTTGTTTTGTCTCTAATGACTACTAAGTTCTAGAAACCATTAAATAAGCACTGGTTAAATAGACGACATGAACATAGTAGTGAGGCATCTATAGACACAGTTTCCAGGTTGAGCCTCACGTGGCCAAGAGGAGACACTTTGCTCACTAGGGAGTGTGGTGTTTGACTCTCAATAACTGTTAATTTCACACAACTGCAACTGAGAAGTCAAGTCACTAACTGGTTTCAACTGTGTTATTGTATAATACTTATACAATCTTAATGTAGAGTGGCAATTTTACTACTGTGTTCAAGGTGTAATGATCAAATCAGAGTAGTGAGCACTTCTATTTCTTCGAATACTTATCATTTCTATGTATTGGGATCTTTTATATTTTTCTAGTAATTTTAAGCATGATATTATAGGAAAAGAAACAAAGGCAAGCCCCAAAGAACAGGAAAAATAGAAAGAGATAAGTATGAAAAATAGATAAGGAGGATTATATAAAACCAAGAAAGTTGGTTACTAGGATATAGGGAGTATTCTGTGCTGCTGTGTATTTGAATACTTAATACTGTCCCCCAAGACCTAGTTGTCCCCAATGAGGAGATGCCCATGGATAGCAAGTGATGCTATGTAAACCTTGCTCTCCAAGTTATTCCTGATTGGTTAATAAAGATGCCTACAGCCTGGGCTGGGCAGAAGAGGAAGGACAAAGCAAAGGTTCCTGGGGTTTGGGGTCTCAGGCAGGGATGACACAGAGCAAGAGAGAGAGGAAGGAAGAGGATGTCATGTGGTAGCATGGATTGTAAGCACATGGCCATGAGGGCTAGCCTAAATGGAGCAGAAAAACATGCCAAGTAATATCTCAGGGATTTTGACAGGAAAACAGACAAAAACAACCTAGAGGGCTGATATCTGCCCAGATCTAGTGCTCTAAAGCTTATTATAAATCTAAAGATCTCTTTGTTATTTTATTTGGAAACTAAATGATCTGAAGTGGAGTGAAAGCTCCCAATAGATATTTAAGGGCAAAAAGGAAGTCTAGCAACCCTCCAGAATAATAACCACAACAAACAGACCTTTGAATGGTAAATTTTTCTACAAGGTAGGGAGACTGCTTCTATGTAATGACAACATATCTTCAAAGGTTCTTTGCTGTTCTTTCATTGTTGTTATTGTTTTCATCTTCATAATTTGGAAGAAAAGAACAAATATTGCTGAATTACTTTGACTCACCCTTTTTATGTGCTCTAGTGTACACTTTGCTTATTAAACTTTAAATTCTCCACACAAGAGGTATTCATATCTGTCTTTTTTTGAACATGTTAGTTTTTGGTCTCAAATGTCCCCCTTCCATGTGATGATGAGTCTTTCCTATGTGTATATGCATTTCCTATAATTCCATCTCCTTGTTTTCTCTATCTAGAAGTTCACTAACTTGAGAATTACCCTCAACATTCTAGTGTTGCTGCAAGTAAAACAATCTTCTACACTCTTTTATCTCTTGGTTATGCTTATTGACTTTGTAGCACTCACCAAAATACTAGCCTACTGTTCAGCTATGACTAATAATGAACACAATTGACAGATTTAGGAGACAGCATATAATGGGAGAAAATATTTGAAGTCTGATTTTCCTCTCAGCCAACAGTGGCTTGATGTCAAGAATATATAGGGAGGAGACTGGGAGGATGGTCCCAAGGGTAAAGTGCCAATTGTATAAGCACAAAGACTTGTATTCAGATCCCCGGTATCCACATGAAAAAGCTGGACTGTAGGACTGTGAAAGGCAGCCTGGTTTCGGAGCACAGGCTTGAAACCTCACTGACCCCAGGTGACCCTGACGGATGGCAGGCATTTTGTCATGCCCCCAGACTCTAAGCTCCTGACATGAAGCCTCCATAGATTTGTAACCTTCAGTCACCTAAGAGCAATGCCCCTAGCCCATCCACAGGTAGAGGACATGACCAAAGCCATGTAGCCTCAAGACAGACCTCTATATTAATGAGGTACCTAAAGGCCAGAAGGGCTTAGCCAATTAAGCTTTTATTCCCAGACACTCCTCCTTGCAAAAGGTATTTAACCTCAGGCCTTCCCTGAAAAAACAGGGTATGGTTTTTATTTATCTACTTTCTACCATGACAATAAAAGCCTTAAAACCATGGATTGTCTCTCTTCATCAAAATCTGCCATGGGGAGCCATAGAGAAGGTCTTCGCCTACAGAGCCACATCTAGTCTCCCGTACTAGGCCTCTCTATCATTCTCAGCCATGACCACCAAACCAAGCTGAGCCAACCACCTGCTGACCAAGCCAAGGACTCATCCACTGAAGACCCAGCTGGAGTTCTACCCCTCCCCTTCTGCCACAGCTCGATTCAACACACAGACCCCCCACTCTGTTCTCAGCTCTTCCGAGGCTCCCAGTGGTGCCTGGATGCCCAAGAACCTGAGAACCAGATGGCCCCCAGCCTTGTCGCAGGACCAGGACCCTCGAGACAGCTCTTGCTGTCCCAGGGACCTCAGACTGGTGTTCCCCTCACCTTCAGAGCAGCGTCCCACAGCTTCACATGGGCTGGTACCCATGTTGGGTAATCACAGTCAAACTTCCCGTGTCCTGCCTCCCCAGGCAGCCCTATCCCCATGGCGGGGCAACTCGGGACCTCACTTAACCCAACACTGGATATAGTGGTGCATGTAAGAAATGGAGACAGGAGGACCACTGGACACTGGGCTAGTCAGTCTGACTATTCATTAAGCTCTGGGTTACGTGAGAGACCTTGTCTCAAAAATAAGGTAAGAAATGATAGAGAAAGATACCCAATTTTATACACATGAACACACACACACACCACTTAATACAATTGAGTATTTGGGTAAAATCTTAATGAATATTCTATAAAGAAGTCACACAATAGGCCAAAAAATATTTGGGAAAAACTCAGTAGTAGTAGTCATTGGGGAAGACACAGCCAAACCACAGTGAGCCATGGCCTTAACCCGGTAAGACAGGCTACTATAGAAAAACGGATGGAAAATGGGCAAATCCACTTATGCTAAGAATGTGAGTTGTGCATTCATTATTGAAAACTTTGTGGAAAACGCTTTAACAACTAAAAACATCAGCTATATGATCGACAACTCCACTATTTAATAAGTATTCAAAAGAAATTCAACATTACATCAGAGATATATGCTCATTTTTTTTGTAGCAATATTTACAAGAGCTAAGATATGGAGTCAACTAAGGTATCTATTGTTAGATAAATGAACTAAAAAGAAACTATATCATAGTGGGATATTATTCAGTCACAATGAAATTCTATCATTTACAGTATAGTTGTACTAAATGTCATTGTATTAAGTAAAATGACCAGTCAAAGAAAACATTTCATCTTCCTTTTTTATAGTAAAAAGTTGTCCCTAGGGGAATGGTATTGAGTAGTTGATTACTAGAGACTTGAAAAGACAAAGGGTAGTGAAGGCAGAAAGAAGTTTAGAGTCACCAGAACAGTTACATAAGAAAATTTGCTTGGAATTTCACAGCCTTCAAGTTAACTATTGCTTAACAACAATCAGCATTTCAAAAATATTAGAAAAATATAAAAGATCTCAACACATTAATATTTGAAGAAATAGAAGTTGAATCACTACCCTGGAGATGTGATTTCTGACTCTGAAAATTGTTGACTCTGCCCAATTGCAGCTGAGAGTCAAATTCCTCATTGGCTTCCATTTTCATTTTTGTTTTCTTTTTGTTGATATATATTTACACATTTAATGTAAATGGTAGCTTGATTTCTGTATACAAGGTTTAATGATCAAATCAGGGTAGGGTTCCATTAGACTTGGGTTGCATTTGATTGATACGATATAGGACTTAATACATATGTCCATGTACCTTTACAATTCAAAAAAAAAAAAATTATGAGATGACAACCTTTTCTATTCCCAAGGAAGAAGTCACTTATCAGGTTATGCCATGTGACCATTGTTGAACTGATGGTGATTTTTACATGTCTACCCAAGGTACATAGGAATCCTTTGTACTTAAAATGCATCAAAAGCTGCTTGCAAAATGGAGTCTCTTTGGACAGATACAGTATGAAAGCCACTGTTTTAACCCCATATGAAGTAACTCTAGGCAGACACAACACAACCTCAACAATGCTGTTCGTTTATTATAGTATTTGTAGTATGTATTGAACTCAATTATTGTGATTGTAATTCTTCCAAAATGCACTTCCTAACTCCCTCGCTGCATCCAGTATTTTCCCCTGGGGAAAATGTCTTTGATATTCTAATTTATGTGTACTTTCATATTTACTTTAAATTTTTTTCTAGTTGTATGAAGAATATCTGGTATGATGTTGGTGATTATAGAAAACTTAATTGGTTGCTTTGAGTAATATTATTTTAATAATAATCTTCCGATTCATAGAACATGGAGCATTTCTCTGATCTCTGTTTTTAAATTTTCAGTATAAAGAATTTGTGCCCTGGTATAAATTTATTCCTGAACAGTTTACTTTTGTTACTATCGGGCAAAAGATTTCTATGTTACATGATATATATCTTGTAATATCATCAGTTCTAGAACTTTTGTGTAATAAGTAAAATTTTTCTGTATAAAGTCATGCTATCTGCAAACATGGATATTTAGACTTTCTCCCTTCTAATATGAATAGCCATTGTATCATCCTCTTGCCTAGTTACCCTTGGTAAGATTGAAAATATTATATAGAATAAGAATAATCAACTAGACACTGTAAGTTTACATTGAAATACTGATAATTACAAAGAAGTCTAGATTATAAGGAGTGAGTGCTGGCCTACCTGAAACAACATTTGACCCCTGCAATCTAAAAGGACTTCAAGGACAAAAAAGAGAAGAGAGTGAAGGAAATGTTAATTCAATGACTGGCCCAACTTCGGGTCCATCTCATAGGAGGGGGTCACCAAGGCCTGACACTGACACTATTACTGATGCTATTTAGTGCTCACAACTAGTCTGAAGAAGAAGAAGAAGAAGAAGAAGAAGAAGAAGAAGAAGAAGAAGAAGAAGAGAGAGGAGGAGGAGGAGGAGGAGGAGAGGAGGAGGAGAGGAGGAGGGGAAGTAAACTATATTTTCACGCGTCCTGTGGCAAGGCATCAAAAAGTTATCTTTTTCAAACTAAAGAGACAAGTAATAAACTCTCTTACAAGTGTACTGTCTTTGAAAATTTGGGGATGTCACAAAAAAAAAGTCTTTTGGACATAAGAGAGGGGAAAAACAACATGGAAACCATGTAAGTACTGTATGAATCTAAGGCCCTGGATCCATTACCCTATTTGTAGCTTATACATATATACTTAGAACACAACACACACAAACACACACATATATACACACATACACACTTGTGTACAGAGTTGGGCGGCATACAAAAGAGCTTTCTTTCAAGTGTGTTGAAAAATCAAAACCAATTCCCAAGTCCAAAATGGACATTGTTGGCAGAGGCTACCTAGTCAAAGGGAATTAAGTGACTAAACACTAGACTTTCAGAAGAGCCAGTCAACAAAGCCATGCATTTTTGAAGATTTTTCCTTAACCATATATCACATTGCATTCTCTCCAAATGGATTTAGCTCTCTGGATGCAAACAACTGTATGAACAACCAAAGAGGAAATTTAAGGATGAATATTCGTTTAATATTTTCTCATCAATAGTAAATCATTTCAGCAATTTAAAATACATAATGTTTACAATTAAAAAGGCTAATACTTATATCACAAATAATCACATTCTAGTCCCTAATAATAAAACAAATAGGGAAAGAGAAATCAATTTTTATATAATTTCTTATTGCCTGTGGTAGACGCAGAGCAGAGTGTGTGGTTCTGATTCAGTCCTACACTCCATCCAATTCACTACAGTGATTCCACCTTCTGAGGAAACAAACTAGAGGGTGTTTTACAGTGGAACAACAAATGCCTGGAACACCAAGGTCTCCTCCTAAGTCAGGCTGACCTGCTTCTTATCAGATAATTAAGTAAAACACGGTTTCTTACTCATTTGCAGTACTATTTGGATCAGAAAATTCTTTGTTGTCTTATCTACTGGTCCACTGTATAAAGTCATATTTATCAGAGTTCTCTAGGGGAAGAGAACTTATTGAATCTCTTTCCATATATATATATAGATAGATAGATAGATATACATATATGTGCATGTATATACATGTGTTCTTATATATGTGTGATGTATATGTATGCATGTATTTATGTGTGTATGGATATGTGTATGTGCATATATATATATACACAAGATTAATTAGATTAATTAGAATGACTTACAGGCTGTAGTCCAGCTGATCCAACAATGGCTTCATAAACCTAGATGTCTTAGCTGGTCTTCACAATCACAAGGAAGTAAGGCTAATGCCAGTGAAAGAATAGATTTGGAAGCAAGAGCTAAGTAAACAGGCAAAGAGAGAGAAGAGATAAGGAAAGGCAAGGGAAGGGAAGGAAAGCAGAAAGGGGGGGAGGGAGGGAGGAAGGGAGGGGGAGAGAGAGAGAGAGAGAGAGAGAGAGAGAGAGAGGAGAGAGAGAGATTTCTTCTTCCATGTACTTTAGGCTACCAGCAAAGGGTGTGGCCCAGATGAGAGGTGAGTCTTCCTACCTTAAAAGATCTGGATTAATGATTTATCTTCCTACCTCAAAAACCTGGCACAGAAGAGGACCTTTCTACTTCAGAAAATTTCCCTCACAGATGTGTCCAATCATTTGAGTTTTAGATATTCTAGGGGTAATCAAGTTTACAACCAAGAATAATCTTCATAAATGTTTAGTAACATCCTCATCTTCCAACTAATAAATGTTAACAGAAACCCAACCAAAAGTTTGTTTTGTTTTGACAAAATGTGTCTCTAGACACATTCCAGAGAGAGAAAGGGTCAATAACTTCCAGGTTGAGAAACAGTTGATCAAAATCATAGCCCAATCCATTATTATATTTGCCTCCATCTTGAATTTTTTAAGATTCCACTTTTATTAACATAGAACAAGTCTCTTGGATAGAAAAAAGAAAAAGAAAATAGAAAGTCTCTTTGGATGAACTTGACATTCCCTTAAACCTTGAACTTGCCTGCCAAGATCTGAACCTGAGAGTGTACACATTTGATAGCATAGCATACTATAGACAGGTCAAAGCTGGTAGTTCTTAACAAATTACCTCAGTTGTATACATTGTAAAGTGTACAAAAGCTTGTGCCCATCTTTCTTACACAGTGGCAATGTGCTGGAAACTTCTAGGATGGAAATTTGGGATGTAACTTTTTGTGATAATACTCAAGTGTTCAGGCAAAAAGTCATCAACCCACCATCAGAAAAAATGAAGTCAGTGTTTGTTCTTGAGAGAAAATATTTTGGATGGCTGCACAATTCTTCAAAGAACAGTTAAATTCCATTAAGTAACTGCAACCTTCACTGTTATTATGATAAATTTTATTTCTAAACATGAATAATACTACTTTTTCTGGTGGCAGAATATGAAAATGAAAAATGCTGAATAATGGCACCAGGTGGCAGCCTTCAGCCTATGGCTTAGCAGTTATTCTAGGAATTAGTTGTTCCCCCCCACCCAACTTCACAACTGCTTATTAGACTTTTGTTTTCTAACTCTGTTCCTTTGTCTCTGTCTCCTTGTTTCTCTGTCTCTGTCTGTTTCTCTGTCTCTGTCTCTCTGTCTGTCTCTGTCTCTTTGTTTCTCTGTCTCTGTCTGTTCCTCTGTCTCTCTGTCTCTTTGTTTCTCTGTCTGTTTCTCTGTTTCTATGTATTTCTCTCTCTCTCTCTCTCTCTCTCTCTCTCTCTCTCTCTCTCTTCTGTGTGTGTGTGTGTGTGTGTATGTGTGTGTGTTTTCAGAATGGAGATTCTCTTAGATAATAGGGAATTGCAGAAGCAAAATTACAAATTCTTAGAATACATTTAGGATTTTGTAAGGAAAGAAAAATTGAGTATTTTCAAGAGCCCTCTCATGAATGAAGTTTAAAAAGTGCTCCCTGGGACTTTAGAAATGGTCCAGCAGTTAGGAGCACTGACTGCTCTTCCAGAGGTCCTGAGTTCAAATCTCATCAATGACATGTTATCTCACAACCATCCTTATTTTTTTTTTTTATTGGAAATTTTTTATTGGAAAATTTTTTTTACATTTCAGATGTTCTCTCCTTACCCCATTTCCGCCCTCCCTCCCAGGAACTCACTATCCCTTCCCCCCTCCTCCTGCCTCCACGTTGGTGTACCCCCACCCACCCTCCCCATACCTCACCTCCCCACCCTCGAGTATCCCCCCCACGATGTCCAGCCTTCATGGGACCAAGGATCTCTTCTCCCCCTTATATATAGCTCCCTTGCATATATAGCTGGAGCCATGGGTCCCTCCCTAAGCGCTTCCAGGCTGGTGGTTTAGACCTGGGGCTCTGTTTGGTTGGGATTGTTGCTTTCCTCATGGTGTCGCAAATCCTCTCAACTCCTTCAGCCTTCACTCTATCTTCTCCATTGGGAACCCCATGATCAGTTTAATGGTTAGCTGTGAGCATCTGCCTCTGAGTATGTCAGACTCTTGCAGACTTCTAAGGAGACAGCTAGAGCAATTAGACAACAAAAAGAAGTCAAAGGAATATAAATAGGAAAGGAAGAAGTCAAAATATCACTATTTGCAGATGATATGATAGTATACTTAAGTGACCCCAAAAACTCCACCAGAGAACTCCTAAACCTGATAAACAACTTCAGCAAGGTGGCAGGTTATAAAATCAACTCGAACAAATCAGTAGCCTTCCTCTACATGAAAGATAAACAGGCTGAAAAAGAAATTAGGGAAATGACACCCTTCACAATAGTCACAAATAATATAAAATACCTCGGTGTAAATCTAACTAAGCAAGTGAAAGATCTGTATGACAAGAACTTCAAGTCTCTGAAGAAAGAAATTGAAGAAGATCTCAGGAAATGGAAAGATCTCCCATGCTCATGGATTGGCAGGATTAATATAGTAAAAATGGCCATCTTGCACAACCATCCTTAAAAGGATCTGATGCCCTCTTCTGGTTGTCTGAAGACAGCTATAGTATACTCATATACATTAAATAAATAAATAAATAAATCTTTTTTTTTAAGGTGCTCCCTGTAATCTCTCATCAAAAAAAACAAAACCATGAGCAGAATGAAAAGTGGACTTGATCTTGGCAAACTTAATCTCGGTACTCCAATAGATAGTCTTTATTTTAGGACTGTAACTTTGCCTTCTTTTACCCAATTTGGAAGTAAGGAACATATTTGCATAGTATTCCAATGTGTTCTCCTTCAGAATGTGAATATTTAAGATACCAAGCAAAGGGAAATAGGTCAAAAGATACTGCAAACAGTTAAAAATAGCCACTACTGCAGGAGAATTTGTGTTTGCCACCATGCCTATTCATATTCACTGCAATTGGCCATTTGACATACTGTGCAAAGGAGATAGCACTTCTCACCTCTGGACATGAAGTCATATTATACTAAGTGCTCTACATCATACAAATTACATACCAAGTTAGTTATGTCTAAAATAAAAGTAAAAGTCCTCTTCCTTTTATGCATATTAACAGAATTTTTCCAAAGGAAGGGGGAAACTCATTGTTGAGATTTATTTGAGCACAAGGGTATAGGGGAGAGTAATGCAGTTATTCTTATTGTTTCTTCCATTTCCCTGAAGCTTTCATCCTTCCTTGGATGGTGTCAGATGATAGCACAAATCTAACCTTCTATTACACTCTTACTGAGCTGACACAGTTGGATTCTCAGCTGACTATAAAGGTTTAATTAGAAACTTTGAATCTTTTTAATTAATTTCAATAACAGTTGATTTGTCCAGAATATTAATGCTATCTTCATTCCTCAATTTTAAAAAGAATAAAATAAAATGAACCTTGAGTCTCTAATGATTTTCTTAAGGAAAGGCATGAATCATAATATTCAGGTTTTTTTTTTTTTTTTTTTTTTTTTTTTTTTTTTTTGGTTTTTCGAGACAGGGTTTCTCTGTGTAGCCCTGGCTGTCCTGGAACTCACTCTGTAGACCAGGCTGGCCTCGAACTCAGAAATCCGCCTGCCTCTGCCTCCCAAGTGCTGGATTAAAGGCGTGAGCCACCACCGCCAGGCAAGGTTTTTTCTTTCAAAAGAATGTTTTCATAATAAATATTTTGTCCATCTTTTATTATTTTACAATTTATTGTGGATATAAATCCACATTTTTCCAATGGGTTATGGGACTAAGATACTGTATATTTATGACTAGGTGACTATATATGAACATACTATTCTGAAAAAAATACTTTTATATTGGAACACTTGAACTCAAGGAATAAAAAAAAATTATTTTTTTGTAACTAAGCCAAAGAACAGCACATGTAAGAGTAATTTTCAGTAAATACAGAACTATTGGGAGAAATTACATATCTGTGATAACTAGTGAATAGGGTTTTGTAGAAATCAGAAGTTTGAGAGGAGACTATGATGTTTATTGAAAACAATATGACTGTTCCAAGGAGAACCATGGGTGGCAATTGTTTTAAGTTACTAAGGTCTTTCTCAGGACCACTTTTTCTCTCCAGAGACTGTAGCTGCTGGTATTCTAATGCTAATTTGTGTCTCCCAAAAAAATGTTTGCACAAGAGGGTCTGCATGTAGCTTCTGGGAGTCTACCACCAGTTGATTCTGACTGGTAAATAAAGATGCCAGCAGCCAACAGTTGGGAAGGACAAACAGAGGCAAGATTTTAGAATTCCCAGGCTTGATACTGGGAACAGGAGGAGAAAGAGAAAATCTGCCATGCTGGGAGAGTGTGGAGGAGAGCATAGATACCATGCCTGAGAAGAGTGTAGAACAGAGACATAGCCACCACGTAAGCACAGCCCAGAGGACTGCCCAACTGGGTCTAGAGCAGCCAAGATAGAACATAGTATTTAGTAAGTAGTAACTCAGAGTTATTGGCAGAAGGTAGGTTCTAAACAGCATAGAGGTGAGGCAGCTTCCCAGCTATTGTGCTGCTTAGGGCATCTTAAAATATAAAGTTTGTGTATGTATCTTTCATTTGGGAACATAAACCATGGGGCAAGAAATAACCCATGCCAGGATTTATTAAACAAAATATTAATTCAACAGAGATAATGTTAAGATGTAGTCTATATCTTTGGAAACACTTTTTTTCTATTTTCTGGGATGTTACATCCTCACCTGCTTATGAGAGTATTAACAAATTCAAAGAAATGAGATTTTGTGAGCCAGTCACAATTATTAAAAGATTTTGAAAAGTAGTAACTCCAAATTGTCACGTGATTTTAGGATAAAAGAGATCTAGTATAATCAGTAATCAAGTGGCAGAATAAAGTAATAAGATATCTGCTGCTTCATTGGTGTGTTTGTTTGGAAATAAGTAGTTTGAAAAGCTAAGAGTAGAATTTGTATTTCAAAGGGACAAACTATATCTTGTCTTTCACTGGCAAAACAGATATTTTGAGATAAAGGTTCTTGGATACTAGTCCCCTTAAGAGCAAAGGAAAAAATTTTTGTGGCCATTTCTCATGTTTTCTACTAACACTAACTTACATTTCCCTGATTGTTGCTTAGTTTCTTAAAATAATTTTTAACTTTGCTTTTCTATCACACTTTGCATAATTAACCATTAGTAACGTGAGTATTCTTTGCTTGCTTAGCCAGTGGACTACCTAAAATACAACTTAAACACTTCTCATGGGAGGGCACTGCGCAGAATGTAGGAGCAAGAGCAAGGAGAGTGGTTAGTAATGAGGGAGAAACCATTAAGTTCAAACAATCTGGTAAAAGTTATGTATTTAATGGACTTTTTTTTTTAACTAAGCACAAGCTAGTCATCTAGGAAGAGAGACTATCAATTGAGAAAATACCTCTATCAGACTAGCTATGAGGCAAGCCAGTGAGGTGTTTTCTTTATCAACCATTGATGTGGGAATTCCCAGTCCACTGTAGGGAGTGTCACTCCAGGGCTGGTGACCTTGGAAAATATAATGAAGGTTGCTGACTATGGCCAGAGTACAAGCCAGTAAATGATATCCCCTCTATGGTCTTTGCTTCAAATCCTACCTCCAAGTTCTGCCTTGAGATTCTGCCCTGGCTTTTCTTGATGATAGACCGTGATGTGGAACTGTAAACCAAACAAACTCTTTGCTCCCTCAAGTTGTTTTTGATCATTTTTTTATCACACCATAGAAGCAAAGTAGAACAAGCTGGAATGAAGAAAGAAACTAGTAACAACTATGTGTATATCTCCTACTGATATTGAGTGCTTATCCATGTGAAATAGTATAGCTGTAAAACGTTCTCATTATACTTCTTATAGATTGGAAATTTTACCAGCTAATATTTAGAAAATATTTTTTTCAAATGAACTATGATATATACTTAGTTTTGAACTTGGTGGGAGGAGAATTGAAATCTCTGTAGGAATGCAAATAAAAGTGCTTGAAGCATCTGCACAAGCTCAGATGAGAAACCTCATGTGGAAGCAGAGACTTTGAGCAGTTAGCCTATAGCTAATTATTTACACTACAGAAGTATATGCAGTAAATTTTCATACCACTAATGAAAATTTGTTGGATTAATTGTGATTAACAGTAGCAATAGTCATTTTAGGAAAATGGAAGAGTAAAAATTTACACAGTCCTAGAGTAAGGAAATTTTTCATGTGTGTGTGTGAATGTGTGTGTATGTGCGCGCACATGCATGCACGCATGCATAGGGTAGTATAGTTTGCATACATGTGTGTATGCATGTTTTCATGTGTATGGTTGTACTTCAAATTGCAGGCACAGGTACAGATGTGTCCTCATGCATGTGGAAGCCCAAATTTGATGCTGGGTATCTTCCTCAATTTCCTTACCCTTTAGCTATTGAGGCTTGTTCTCTCAATTAAGCCCAGTGCTTGCTAATTTGTCAGTACAGCTATTTAGCTTGCTCTGAGAATCCTGTTTCTTCTAGGACTTCCAGTGGCAGCCATATCTGCCTGGCTTTTGTAAAGGATCTGGGGATCAAATCTCCAATTCTCATGTTTGTTCAGTAAGAATTTTATTAACTAAACCATCTGCTCAGCCATGAGGTGCACTTTCCTAAGCTGTTTGCCTCTTAATGGGGGAGAGAAAGGTTAGTAGCTATTTTAATAAAATACATGGTCATGCTATAATAGATTTCAAATAGGAACATTAACAGGTATTATTGCAGGTGCCAACTAGAAGAGATTTCAAATAGGAACATTAACAGGTACTATTGCAGGTGCCAACTAGAAGAGATTTCAAATAGGAACATTAACGGGTATTATTGCAGGTGCCAACTTCTCAGTTTTCATCCAACTGAATGACCTCCATTAACTTTTGAGAGTAATGGACATAAACTAAATATGTTTTATTTAAAAAGTGAATCTGTTCCTTGAACCTCTTTCAATATTAGTCTAGGAGAGAACTACCATAGGAAGTCCAAAGAAATTAATGGTTATAACTGAATTATTATTAGACTCTAGAACAGAATTTCTTAACTTTCCCAATGCTGTGACCCTTTGACACATTTTCTCATGTTATTGTAATCCAAAACCATAAAATTATTTTTGTTGCTACTTCATAACAGTAATTTTGCTTAGCCGTTAATTATAATGTAAATATCTGTGTTTTCTGATGGTCTTAGGGGATGCCTGTGAAAGGGTCATTTGACTCTCCATAGGGTCATGACCCATACACAGGTTGAGAAACAATGCTCTAAAGTCTTTTTACCCAATTCCTACACAAAACAGTCATGGGTCCCCCAAATCAAATATGAACAATAAGTGGTAAGGATTTGAGGAGCAGAGTCTACTACATGGGAACATTCACTAAAAAATCTCATTATTTAAGAATGAGTGTTCTTCAAGTGGTCTGCTTTTATTGTGTGTCTCATAGTACCCTCTGTTTTAATCATTGCTTTGATATTCAAGTAGTTGTCAGTATTGTGCCTCACTAGAAAACACTCTTGTCTCCATTGCTTGTGGGGAACCCCTGATAATTAAGGTCACAGTCTACTGTGACCAGATAGCTTCTCTGAGCTTGGTACAAAATGGAGGACTCCCTTTACCAGCAGGGCTTCACTTTCTTTGATCTTGTCTGGGGATCCCAACTCCCCAAACCCTCTACCTGGGAAAGGTTGGGTAGTCATTGGAAAGACCTACAGACTTTCTCTTTTCCTAATAAGAACTAGCTTAGCAAGTACCTGGAATTCCTAGAATGATTCTCCATACAAATGAGGCATTCACAGAACTTTAAACTCTAACCAATGATTTTCATTTACCATGAAAACTCCTTCCCACTTTCCAATATTCACCCCAAATAAATTGTATGCATACAAGCCCACCCCAAATAAAGGTACTTGCACAAGTTAAGATCATTTAAGAGAGCTGTTTCATTGACGACTGAGGAGACACTCATCTCCCCTCACTCACTCCCAGACAGATGGGTGTACAGTTATATCTGGAAAACCCTAGAGAGAGGAAGCAGAGGATGGGGAACCACAGCTGGACCCCAAGACACAAGTCTAAAACCTTCAGAGATGGCTTTCTTCATAATCCTTTAATCTTCTTTGTACCTACTGCTTCCGTAATCTAGCCACTTAAAAGTCATAAAATTGAAAATTGTCTAAATTGAATCTCCCATGCCGTTTGCCTTTGAAAAAACTATTTCACTATTGGGTAGTGATACCTGCTCATTAGATGCTCTGCACACTGAACCCAACCAAGCTGTTAGATACATGCAGGCTGTAGTATGTCAGGCATGTTGAGACTGCCTAGAGGAATGAATCATATAACAGAGATGAATGATAATTTTGTTTCCCATAAATGTGAAGCCATTCTCTCAATCAGGTTTTATCAACATGAATAGATTCCATTTTCCATCTTAGATTGTGTTACTTAAAAAATTGACAGACATGGCTTGACAGCACAAGCCCTTTTTCCTCACCAGCTGGCACCCCATTTGCTTTCTTAAAACAACAATTAACAGTCACTTTTTATACTTCTATGAGCCTCCCTCGGCTTAGGATATTCTTATTCACTTATTCACGTATTTGTTGAGTTTGTTCTAAAATCAGTAATTGTGGTAATGGACCACGCAGGAGTTTTCCCTATCTGAACACAGGCAACTAATTTCTATAATGTATGATACTAAAATAATGCAGAGTGTTGCCAAGTGGTTGATAAGATTTGAGGTAGTGTGCTAGGATGAAGAAAGCCCAGTGTAAGCAATGTAGGTTTAAGTTAGAATTAGGACAGAAAGGCACTGAAAATAGGATGAGGGAGGCACGAAATTAAAGGGGGTGTTTCAAGCAGAAGTTAAAATAAGTGTAAACCAGTATCCAAGAAGAGATTTTGGTGTTTTTTTTTAAGGTATATATGTCTCTTTTAAAAGTCAAGTGAGTTTTCTGTGGGTCAGAAAGCAAGTACTATTTTGTGTTTCTTTGTTCTCCCACATGTTTTTTAGTGTCTCTCATACTTGTTTGCCTATGGATTGATTACTAATTAATAGGGGTGACTGCAAAAAAACATGGCAGTCACAGCACCTGCATTTATGAGGAACATAGAGGGAGGTAATGGAAAAGAAAAAGAGTGGTTTTATGCTGAATGTGTGCACAATGATTAAGAGTATTTAAGCTCATCTGAATTCTTATTTCTGAAATTATTGGCTTTGTATTCACATGCTAAAATGAGAAACTGAAAGAACAGGCAAAACATACCAGTGATCAATAACAACCAGTGATTATCAAGTTGTGAATTTAGTCCAGTATGTGTAGTTTTTGCACAGCATACTCAAAGTCTTGGGTTTAATCTAAGACACCTTATAAACATACTGTGGTAGTGCACACATTAACCCAGCACTAGGAAGCAAAGGCAGAAAGATCAGCAGTTCAAAATCATCATCATAGGCTACACAGGGAGTTTGAGGCCACCATAAACTATCAGAAAAACTGACTCATCCTAAACTATGTAGGGAGCTTGAGGCCAGCCTGGGCTAGAGACCTTGTTTTTTTTAAAAAAAATCACTAATAAGTTTAAGAAGAATGAATTTTGTATTGTTAAATGTTAAACACACCAATGAACATGCCAAACTGGATAGAGAAATCCTATGAGGTCTGAACCCTACACAAATAACTATAGGCATTTGAGGAAGGTTGGGAGTAGGAGAGGTGATTTTCCTCCAAGGTAGAGCTCACTATTGATTGTTCAGTGCCAACAAAAACATGCATAAAAGTAACATTATATGGACTGAATTGTTAAATTAAGAGATATACAATCACACTTCAGAAAAAGAGGCCATGAATTTCAAGGAGAGTGAGGAAGGCTATATGGAAAGAAATGGAAGGAGAAAATGGAGGCAAGAAATGTAATTAAATTAAAATGTCAAAAATAAGAAATGAAAAACAGTAACTCACTAGTAACATTTAAGATTATTTGTCTTATGAAATATTGAAAATATTATTTTAGCTATTGTCAATAAAATTCTAATTTTATTTATTGTCAAAAATTCTGATTTGTACTTTCATAAATATTAACTAAGCGTATCATGACCTTGTAAGAACATTTGGCATGACTAATCTGAACATAGCTAACAGGTATTTTGATTCCAATGTAGAAAACTAACCTGCACAGGCACAACAAATGACAAAACAATAGTTATCTTTTGAATTTAGAGTGAAAACATATTTACATTTCTCTTAAGCATCCCAGGAATGCAGAAAAAACAATACCATAGAGAAAAATATAAAACAAGTTGGCAGAGGGAAAAAACATTACTGAACAAAGACCATAGGATATATATGCTTATAGACATAGGTGACCTGGGCCTAGTATATGGAGAAATTTTAAAGCACAAAAATACCTCCTACAGATTGTTCTACATCTTAGCACAAGACTATGTAACAGAAGCTTTTACCCATATAGTTGTTCCTAAGGGACCAACTTGTTGGCAATGCCTGGCAACAAGTTTCCTTAAACTGCCTTCTGCTGACAGCTCCATCTGGTCTAGAGTGCACTGCCAGCTCGAAGAGTTATCAGCATTCATTGCCCCCCTCCTTTGTTCCTTTCACTTAGTTTTCACTAAATTCAGAATTTGAAAGAAAAGCAAACTAGTGTACAGCTACACACTGTGTATCAGAAATAACCTGTTTAATTATTTTATACTTTTAATAGTAAATAAACATTTTAGGTGTTCTGTAGTTGACTGCTTTTTCCCATGTTTTATACATCATAAAAGTAAAAATGTAGACATAGGTCAATGCTAAACACTCACCTAGCACTTGCAAAGTTTTGAGTTTATCCCTAACACCACAAAACAAGTCAAAGGCAGATGTGCCAATATGAAAACATTATGCATTTTTAAAAACTTACATATCTTAAATGAAATGTATTAATTAGTAGCTGCTTGCAAATATCATTTTTTTGAAAGGAAGGAAAATGGGATTTTTCTGACTGCTAGGATCTCATTTGTAATTTTGTTTTCTTGGATATGCTAGACTATTCATCAGGTAAAATACCCTGTTCTAGTCTTCAGCATTTTGAGTGAGAATATCAATGTGTTTGTTATTTGTCTCTCCTGCATAACTTGTGTGCTTTATTCATGAGACCACAGGAAGTATTTTGTCAATTTTCTAAAAATCTCATGCATTTTTAAAATATATCTGGATTATATCTACCTCCCATACTGTCCCTCTACATAAAGATCTTAGAATAATAGGAAGGTGTTTAATGTTGTTTTCACCAATTCTGCTGCATTACTGTGAAAACAACACTACTAGCTACAGGAAAAACTCTTTCTATTTGTTTCTGATTGCATTACTTCTTTGTGCAATTTATGTTTGCCTTTTAGAACTCTTGTCTTTATACACCAAGTTTTCTGATTTTCTCCATGGTCTTTGTTTACATATATGCTTAGAAGATGGAATTGTCTTTTTTCTGTTTGAAAATATCAAATACTGGTTTCATTTGCTTTTCCTTACATTCTCTTACATGATATTTGGTGACCAGCTTGTCTTTGGTTATTTGAGTTTTCTTATTGAGAGTATTTTGCTCTCATCACTGTCTTAAAGAAACATTAAATATTAGGAAACTATCTGCTGCCTTTTTAAATGATAATTCCTCCTTCTTCAGCCATTATGAATCCTGAGAAATGAAATAATATATTTCTATGGTCTTGTTTCTGAGTGTTTGAAAATGGGTTGCCTTTGTGACCATGGATAAACAGATAAATACTTATATTCACACACCAACCTAGAGGTTTTTTGATCTGCAATCATAGTTATATCATTAAGAATTCAGAACCAAAAAGCACAAAATCAACTCATGACAAGCAAATTTTGTTTTAATATGTTCACATGGGAAATATTTGATGATAAATAACTCCAAAGGTATGTTTATGTTTCTCATTTAAGTCAGAAGAGTGAAATATTGTCCAATTCTTCATGACATATGAAAGTCCTTTCTCTAAGCATTAAAATGTAACTCTGAAATTCCATAGCTTCATATATAAAAAATGTGTAACTACTACATTAGTAAATATAAAATAGAATGAGTAAATATATAAAATTAACTCAAAAAATAGTAAATGAGAGATAAAATCAAATAGTATAGTTTAATACAAAATTTGATCTTTATATAGGCTTTTGTATTAGAAGTCAAAAGATGATATATAAGTCTATGAAAACCAGAAAATAGAAGATAAACATAAAGACTAAACAAAATTGTAAAGAAATTGTTTAAAAATAAGTTTACAC
Organism: Mastomys natalensis; assembly: GCA_021653895.1. Classification (NCBI taxonomy): domain Eukaryota; kingdom Metazoa; phylum Chordata; class Mammalia; order Rodentia; family Muridae; genus Mastomys; species Mastomys natalensis. Next base: position 66,492 of record JAJTUV010002494.1, read on the forward strand.
TTGTGATTAAATAAATTTAAAGAAAGCAAGTGCACCAATAAGCATCCTATCACTGTGTGAACTCAAAAAGACTCAGGCTTCAAGGGTTCCTAACCCTGATTAATTGGTAACACTATTTCTGAGCTTGTGCAGAAGCAGGACATTATGACTCATTATGGTGGACCATAGCTGCTCATCTCTGTGGAGCTGGAAGGAGAACAGCCATGGAAAATGAACCAAGAAATATCCCCTTCAAGGGCTCATCTACAGTGATGTAATACCTTTTTACTAGGTCTTATTTCTTGAAGGTTCCACCACCTTCAAGAAGCTGAGGACCAGAATTTGCTTATGGATTTGGGAGGCATTTAATATTTAAACCATAGAAAATACATTATAAAATCTCCAAAAAAAAATAGGGTATACCAATGCTACTTGGAAAAAAGACAAGGTAAATATTAAACGGGGATATGAATTAAATTTAAATATTAGATTGCTTGCAAGAGGTTCTAGAGAAATAGTACATACTTAGTACAGTTTAATAAATTCAACTCATCCTGTAAAATTTAAGAAAATTTCAGGTTCAGATAAGTCAAAGGCAAGTCCTTTCAATATTTAAGAAATAAATAATGTTAATTTTCTGTCTTTTCACAAATCAAAACTAGCAAACAAATCAAAAACTTACAGGATCATTATTTAAATCATCCATAGCTATACTTTTAGAAAATGACTTGTTAATAAGTGGATATTAACCATAAAGTACAAGATACCCACTCTATAATACACAGACCTATAGAAGCTAAATTACAAGGAGGACCCAAAGGAGGATACTTGAATCCCACTAAGAAAGGAAAATGAGATTGGCATCTGAGTGAATAGAGGGAGGGAACTGAATGTGATGGAGAGTGGAAGGGGAGGAGATCTGATGTAGGAAGAGCCAGGGAAAGAGAACTGGGAGAGCTCAGTAAATCTTGTGTAGGGTCGGGGGAGGATTGAAGAATCCTGAAGGATGTAAAGTAAATTAATTAATTAATTAATGGGAAAAAAGAAAATGATCAGGACATAAGAAGAAAACAGCAGCTATTCTTTCTCATGAACCAAAGTGGAGCAATTTTAAGAATGAGCTATGAGTTTGAAAAATATGTGACCATATTATTTATATCATAAGAATCAAGTTTGCTTGATATTAGCAATTTTGAAATAAAAGAAGGAAGAAAAGATCAAAAACTCAAGCGACAGCACATGTTGGTGAGGATATAGAGCAAGGGGAACACTCCTCTATTGCTGGTAGGAATGCAAACTTCTACAGCCACTTAAAAAATGAGTGTGGCAGTTGCTCAGAAAACTGGGAATAGTTCTACCTCAAGACCTAGCTATCCCACTCCTAGGCATATACCCAAAAGTTGCTTCAACTCCCACAAAGACACTTGTTCAACCATGTTTATAGCAGGTTTACTCATAATAGCCAGAAACTGGAAACAACCTTGATGTCCCTCAACTGAAGAATGGATAAAGAAAATGTGGTAAAACTACACAATGGAATAGCATTCAGCTATTAACAACAAAGACATCATGAATTTTCCAGGCAAATGAATGGAATTTGAGAATATTATCCTGAGTGAGGCAACCCAGTCCTTCCCAAAAGAACATACATGATATGTACTCACTTATAAGTGTATATTAGCCATAAAATACAGAATAGCCTTGACTACACTCCACAAATCCAAAGAAGCTAAACAAGAAGGAAGGTACAACAGAGGATGCTTGAATCTCACTTAGAAGGGGAAATAAAATAGTCATAAAAGGCAGATAGAGGAGGGAAATAGATAAGAGAGGGGATGGGGAGAAGAATGGGGGTTCAGGATCAGTTGTGGGGAGAGATAGTATGGATGGCCAGATGGCCATGAGAATGAATGGACATCTGCAACTGACAGGGTGGGGAGGTAGAGGGCATCACCAGGAAGAGAAAGAGACCTGGGATAAGGGAGGCTTTCAAGAATCAATGGTGTGTGTCCTCAGCTGTGACTGACAGCATTAGGGATTTGGAACCTGAGGAGGCCATTTCCAGTAGCCAGGAAGGAACCCCAATGGAACAATAAGGACACCAACACACCCACAAATCTTTCAACCCAAATTTATTCTGTCTACAAGAAATACAGGAATGGGGAATGGAGCAGAAATGTACCGAGTTCAACCAATAACTGGCTCAACTTGAGACCCATTCCATGAGCAAGGACCAATCCCTAACACTATTAATGATACTCTGTTATGCTTTCGAACAGGAGTCTAGCAAGGGTGTCCTCTGAGAGGCTTCTTCCACCAGCTGACCCAGACAGATGCAGAGACCCACAGCCAAACAGTAAATGGGGCTTGGGGACTCTGATGGAAAAATAGAAGGAAAGATCGCAGCCCCTCAGAGGAAAGGAACTCTACAAGAAGACCAATAGAATCATAGAATCACCTAAACTGGGCCCTTGGGGCTCTCAGAGACTGAATAACCAATGGAAGAACATACACTGGCTGGACCCAGGACTCCCTGCACATATGCAGCAGAAGTACAGCTTGGTGTTCATGTGGTCCCTGAAGAACTAGAGCAGGGGCTTTCAAAAAGTATTGCCTATACATAGGGACATGTTCTTCTAGCTGGGCTGCTTTGTTTGGCCTCAGTTTGAAAGGTTGCTCCTATATAGATTTTATGAGATTTTTTTCTCTTTAATCTGCTGTTCCATCTGAATTTGTTTTGTTTATAAATGTATTTAATTTGTTATTATTATTGTTATTTTAATAGTTATTATTATTATATAGTAATAATAAGAGGGAAAGGATCCCAAAAGCAGTCAAGAGTCAAAGACAGCCCCACTTCCACTCTTAGGAGTCCAAAAAAGACGACCGAGCTACACAACCATAACATATATGCAGAGGGCCTAGGTCAGACTTATGAAGTGTCAGATTAGGCCTCCCTCTTGTGCCATGGGTCTTTTTTTTTTTTCCACGAGGCGGGGCAGTTATTAGGGAAGAGGACAAAGATGGAGAGAGAAGCAGGAGGAGATGGAGGACAAAGGAGGAGAGAGAGAGGAGAGAAGTGGAGGCCGGCCATGACCACGTGGAGAGAGGGGAAGGGAAGCCGGAGGGGTGAGGGGAGAGAGAGAAGCTAGAGGCAAGAGAGCAAGAGAGCTGTGACATGGGTCTTATTGGTTGGCCATTCCCATAATTTCTGTGTCACCTTTACCCCAATACTTCTCGTAGGCAGGACAATTTGAAAGTGGAAGGTTTTGTGGCTGGATTGATATCCTAATCCCTCTACTGGAAACCTGGCCTGGTTACAGAAGATGACTATTTGGGGGTTGTATCCCCCATTATTAGGAGACTTATTTATCTAGGGTCACCCTCAAAGATTCCTAGGAGTTTCCATTGCCCTAGGTTTCTAGCTGATCCCTAAGATTCTTATGTCTCTTAGTACTCTCTTTCTCCATCTTCCCCACACCTGATATCGCTTGTTCTCATCCCTACCTGCCCCAAGTCCCCCTGCGATACTTATTATATTTCCCTTTCTCAGGAAGATCTGTGCATCCTCTGACCCCTTGTGCCCTTCTTTGGATCTGTGGAATGAACCCTGGTTATTCTTTACAGCTAAACTCACTTATAAGTGAGTTTTACCATATTTGTTTCTAGGTCTGGGTTTCCTCACTCAGGATGATTTTTTCTAGTTCCATCCATTTGCCTGTAAATTTTATGATGTTATTTTAACAGCTAAGTAAAGTTTTATTGTATAAATATACCACATTTTCTATTCCATTCTTTAGTTAAGGAACATGTAGGCTGTTTTCACTTTCTTACTATTATGAATAAAGTTTCTATGAACATAGCCGAGCAAGTGACCTTATGGTAAGATAAAGCATCCTTTGGGTATATGCCCAGAAGTGGAATAGTTGGACCTTCAGTGTAGATATACTCCCAATATTTTGAAAAACCTCCATATTGATTTGCAAAGTGGTTGCCCAAGTTTGCACTCCTACCAGCAATGGAGGAGTGTTCCTCTTGCTCCTCATCCTTGCCAGCATGAGCTGTCAATTGTGGCTTTGCTCTTAACCATTCTGACAGGTATTCAATTTTTGTTTTTCTATACTGATAATTATTGTGGTTCATAGGTGTTGCAGCTGGGTAACATTGTTGATTGTTTCCTTCCCTGGGAAGATTACATAGTATTTTCTGGTTCAATCTAAGGTAGACATCTAAAGAACGTTATCAGGTTACATACAGCTCAAATAGTCAATCCTGTGTTCTACATATGTGGCATCTTCAGCAATAGAGGCTCACCTTAAACTTTTGAGAGGCAATCAAGGGCAACTGAAATAGTCTGTATTGTTTTGGAAATCATTGGACTACCCTAAACAATCAATCAAAAGATTTTTTATGCCTGGTACTGGGGGGTTTGTTAGTTTGACTCTTGTGTAGACCATTCTCAGTCCAAGTTGCATAAATTAAATAGACACCTGTATGTATGAGTGACTATATATACATGTGTGTGTGTATATGTGTGTGTGCCTAAATATAATAAATGTGTACATTTTAGATTGTAGTTTAAAGTTTAACATTCATTCATGCCCTCAAATGTGGGACTGCATAAGGGTATCCTGGTTCTTGGCTGGGCATGGGCCTAGAACCCCGAGACTCCAAGGGAGAAACGGCAGGAGTTTGGCCAAGTCCCAGAACTCAGAGTCCTAACAAGCAGTCCAATCTCCATAGACCTACATTGTTCAGTCAGGCCATTACAGCCCCTCCCAAAGTGCACAGGTAGAGGGTGTAACTACAGGCCTCAGGCCCTAGAGATTTACATACTAATGAAGGTCAGAGGGCGGAGCCAATTAACCATTCCTCCCCAGAACCTCCCCCCTTCCTCCCTCCCTACTTAACCCAGGCCTGCCCTGAGTTTTGGGGGGTACCTCCAGATCCATCTACCATCCGCCATGACAATAAACCCTTTTGGATCCAAGGACTTCCTCGTATCATTGGGGCCTGCCGGTCCTGCCTCCAGCCCCTGGAACCCGGGACCTTCCTCCGGTATGTGAGACCCGCTGCCTGGAAGCTCCAGGCAGCCTCCACCTCACAGGCCCCGGGTGCTGCTGCTCTGGGCCTGGGCCTGCTGCCACGTGGGTCCGGGGCTGCCGCTGTGGCCCGCCATTTTTTCCCTACACTCAAATATATATATTTAAACTGCAGCCCAAAGACTCGATTGATTTGTTATTTATTTAAGATCAAATTCCTTTGTCATGCCATTTTTTAGGAGGCTTGAGGAAAACCACTTAATCACTAACTACAGGCCAGTGAATTCACAAGCCACAGAAACTCTCTAGTACAGAAGAAACAGAGGCCACATAGTGTGTCAGCACTGAGTTCCTCATAAATACTGACTTGTTTTCTCCAAATACAGTTTATTTCCCACATGCGTTCTGTGATGTGTCAGAAGACTCATGTTTATGTAAAATAAAAGTAAATCTGAATAGTAAGGATTAGAAAATGAGTATCCTGGTACCTCCTTCAAAGTATCACATTATGTTACCCACTAGTTCTAGCCAATAGTAATCTGTATCTCCTGACACCCTCAGCTAAGAACGTTTTAGGCCCCTGTATGCTGAAGAGCATAGCATAGAAGACCACACTAAGTCTAGAAAATACTCTCAAGAAAGCATAAGACCCACTTTTACATATACATGATCTAAAATGGAAGTCAAAGTATTTTTAGCATGTAACTCAGAACAGATATTAGGACTTAGAAGGTCAACAGATATAAATTCTAGCAGAGATGAGATCAGCCTGATGTCTTGATACGATACAAAAGAAGTCTTACAGTTCTACCAGCAAGAAAAAATTTGACACTGAATTTGGTTTGACTTAGCATGCTAAGGAATTAAAAATCATGAATATTGCATATATATTAATATAGGTACATATAGGCCACACTTATTTTCCAACTACAATGCTGTTATGTCTAAAGTAGTAACCAAATATGAAAGTGTGTCTATATTTTCTCAGTATCTGTTACCCAGGGTTTTGTCCCTGACTGGTTCATTCATAACCTTAGATAGCACCACATGGTACCAACACAGACAAAAGAAATAATACCAAGCTAAGAGTAGACTTCCTGAATTCTGCCTCAGAACTGTGGTTGATGGTAAATAAAAATACAAAACAAATTGATAAATATGATGAAAATTATCATAGGTAAAATCAACAGAATATTATTATCTTAATTACCATTTTATGTAAACTATGTACTTGGAATAGTATATACAGTAATAACATCAGGCTTGAACTTAAAAGTTTTCAAATTTCAAAAGCCAGAATGAGGATAAATGCTTTAAAAGGCTTGTGTGATTCAGAAAGGTTCCTATAGATTATGATACACCCAATGTGAATGGTCATACCAAAGACTGGAATGACAGTTACTTTTCAGTGTGATGACAGTACAAGAGATCACAGCCTTACTGCCTCCTCATAAATACCAGTGTGGCAATACTCCACTCAAAGTTATGTACTGATGTGAAATTTGGGATCCAGGAAAAGGGTGACATTTTTCATTAGTATCAAGGTTAAGGAAAGCCATGTTGGTTTGGAGGATCATTGTCCTCAGGACAATGGTGTATGCATGGTCACTGCATAAGAAGCAGTGGCTGGGTGATCTGGCTTCAGCTAAGTTTGATAGAGGTCCTGAAAGCAAAATCTTTCTGGAATCCTGAAGAAATCAGTTAAGAGGCATATTAATCCAGACTTGACTGTGAATAAATGTAGACAATAGCCCAGTTAACACATTCAACTGTGGATATAGACAGTCCTAGCTTCCTGAATACCTACCATAAACCATATCCAGTAGTGATCCCAAATTCAAGCAAGTAAGGTTTAAATCCAGTTGCATAATAGAAGCAGCCCTACCAGGCAGCTCTAGCCCTACTCAAGCACAGCCAAGAGACAGTACTGATTTATCAGTAAATGGCCAGAGAGATATTCTACCTGAAAGATAATTCAAAGGGAAGAAGCAAAGATATTTTAAGACAGCATAGATGTAAGTCAAATTTTATCAGAATAGTAAAGGAGGTAACTAAAAGATCATAAAATCTTAAATCAAGAGCAAAATATATGGATTATCAATGTATTATATATAATTGGTATCAAATTATTTATATATATATATGTTTTAGAGATAATATATAATATATACATATATCTCTATGTATACATATATGCATATGAATATATATTCATATCCAACATTGAAACACCTAAATATATAAAGCAAACTTTGGCAGATATAAAGGGAGAAATAGATAGCAATGAAAAAAAGTAGGAAATTTCAGTACTTTTCCTAACTATAATGATAGCTTATCTAAATAAAAATAATAAAATAATTATCATAATTTAGTAATACTATACAGCTCCTGGACGTGTCAGACTTGTACAAAATACTCCTCCCTCACTATGGCTGAATACTGATCTTTAAGTGAAGGAAACATCTGTGACAGATATGTGCAAGGTTACAAAGCAAATCTTAATACAAATAAGAAGACTGAAAACATTTCAAGTATTTTTCCTAACAATAATTAAGTAAAATTTTAAATCAATAATATAAAGACATGGGAGCATTCAAAGATATATAAAAATTAAGCAGACACTCATATATCTAATCCTGACACCTGTCAACTTGTGTTATTGCCAACTGAACAGAAACTAGGAGGTGGGCCTTGTGGGGGGATATTCTTGATTATGTTAGTAGATGTGGGAACACTTATCTTGATTATGGATGAGACTATATCCTAGGCTGAAATCCTGGACTCAATGGGATACACAAAGCAAAGTGTGAACTGTATGGTTGCTCTCTGTTTCCTGATCATGACTATTATGTGTCCAGCTTCTACTGGTATGGCTTCTCCACCATAATGGACTAAAATCTTCAACAGGGAATCAAGATAAACCATTTCTCCCTCAAGTTTATTTTGCCAGAGTATTTTATTACAGAAATAAAAAATTAGCTAAGACATTATATGATAAGAAATCAAAATACAATTAAGAAAAAAATCTCAAGGGAAATAAAATGAGAGCAGATGTATCAAGACTTATGAAAAGAGGCAAACCAGTGTTAAGGGAGAAGTTCACAACCACAAATGCCTACATTATAAAAGCAAGGATCATAAATAGATGCCCTAAATTTATATTTCAAGGAAATAGTAAAATAAGAAATTGTGCAAAATTAGTAGGATGAAAATTATAAGAGTAGAGAAAGATGTGAAATAAGCAATAAGAAAACAACTGTAAAATTTGACTAAATTTTAAAGTTTTAAATTTTAAACTTAAAAATTTGATTTATGAGATTAAAGATATCAACTAATCCTTAGCCATAGAAAGACTCCCCAAAATTTCAACTAATATCAGAAATGAAAGAGGAGACATGACATCTCATTTGATATTAAATATATGTCAATAATTCACTGTTCTATTCTATTAATACCAAATTGAGAAGAAGTAGAAAAAAAATCTATTCTGAAAAGTTCACGTTCTATGACTAAATAGGATTTGCCTCTGGGATGCTAATATGGCTCATTAAACAGTGTGACAGGTCACTCTTACAAAATGTAAGGTGAAAAAAGTCAATAGATGTAAAGAATAGATGTAAGATGTAAAGAACTGACAACACCCATGGGAAAAAAATCCTTAATAAATAAGATGAAAAATATAGTTACCTCAATCAATAAGAGACATTTAGAAGAGCCAACAGCTAATATCATAATCTTTGTTGAAAACGGAAGATATTGCTTCTAAGATGAAAAGAAGGCAAGAATGTCTTCTCTTTCTGTTTAATTGAGTGTGGTTTTTTAAGTCTTAGGCAAAAATATTAAGAAAGAGAAATAAATCAAAAGACACTGGTATAAGAAATTCAATTGTCCTTAGTTGCATATGGAGTTATTTCACACAGACAAATGATTTGGGGTCTTTAGACTCCACCAAAAGTTAAGTAGTAAATTGACTCATGTCTATAAAGTAAGGATGATCTATCAAAAACTAAGAAGTGATTCTTATTAAAATTGTAATGCTTACAAGTAAATTTGGCCAAGAAAGCCAAAAACCTTTACTACAAAAATTACAAAATATTGATTAAAGACACCTCAAGAAAACCACAAATAGAAGGTCATTCTTTATTCATGGACTAGTATTAATTAATTCTAAGATACTTGTATATTCCAAAGCAATTTTCAGATTTCTGATTATGTTTATGAAATATTTTTTACATTTATAAAATGCAAAAATGTATTAAAAGAACCACAAATAGATGATAGAAACTTAAATATGAAATATAAAAGTGTTGGCATCAGGACTCCTTATCTAAAACAAATTTCAAAGCTGTCTAACTATATAAAAGCCATATGGACCAATGAATAAGAATTGAAGAACCAGAAATAAAAATATGTATGCATATATAATCAAACATTCTTGGATAAGGTGTCAATAATCAAAATTACACAAAGTGAATAAAATACCCTTTTCATGAAGTCATACAAAGAAATTTTTATGCCTATATGCAAACATCTTACTAACAAGTGACCATACACAAAACCCAACTTAAAAAGAAATGGACATAAGTATTGAATGTGAACCCTTCTCCCTGCCCCCAAAGAAGCTCTAAAACAACATAGGGATATGCTTCTATCTGATGGCTCATGTAATGATTTCTTAGATGTGTGCTAACACAGAAACAAAAAAAGCAACACAGATAACATCAGCTCTGGAGTGACCTTGCCCATAGCCTTGGCAGCACCAGTGGATATAGAAATGATGTTCTGTGCAGCCTAATGTCCATCACACCACAGCTTTCCAGAGGGCCATCCACAGTCTTCTGAGTGGCATTGATGCTGTGGACTGTGGTCATGAGTCCTTCCATGATGCCAAAGTTGTCATGGATGACCTTGACCAGGGAGTCTAAGCAGTTGGTGGTACAAGAAGCATTGCTGACAATCTTGAGCAAGTTGTTATACTTCTTGTGGCTCACACCCATCACAAACATGGGGGCATCAGGAGAAGGGGTGAAGATGATAACCCTTTTGACCTCATCCTTCAAGTGAACCCAGCTTTCTCCATGGTGGTGAAGATGCCAGTAGACTCCACAGCATACTCAGCACCAGCATCACTGCCATTTGATGTTAGAGGACTCTCACTCCTATAAGATGGTTATGGGCTTCCTATTGATAACAAGTTTCCCATTATCAGCCTTGACTGTACCATTGAACTTGCCATGGGTAAAGTCATACTGGAACATGTAGACCATGCAGTTGACGTCAATAAGGTGTCACTAAAACCAACAACTTCCATTTTGTGAGATGAGATGGAAGGCCTGGTAACCAGGTGCCTAATATGGTCAAATCTGTTCACTCAAACCTTCACCATCATGTCTAAGGAACACAGCTAGCACTTCAGGAAAAGATGTGGCTGTCTCTAGAATAGGAGGAGCAGAGAGGTACAGATATTCTTTTAAGAAAAAAATACTCACCAATCACAAGCTCAGTGTGAAGATGCTCTGTGTCATGAGTCACCAGGATGATTATACCTCACACTTATTTAGAATTTTCCCCTAGCTCTAATTTTTGGATGATTTTGTGAAGTATTTCTAATAATCTGCTGAATGTTTGGCAGAATTAAGCCATGAAGCCATCTGGCTATGGCCTTTTCTCTGTTGGAAGATTTTTAATATTGTCAACTCTGTTAATATTTCATTCACACATTCTGTTTCTTCCTGACTCAATCTTGGTACATTATTATTCTCTAGAGTTTATTAATTTCTTCTAGGTTATTAAATTTATATGTGATCATAATATTTCTATATGATGCCTTTAATTTCTGGTATGTCTCTACAATATCTCCAATTTTGTTTCTGATTTTATTTGAGTTCTTCTCTCTCTCTCTCTCTCTCTCTCTCTCTCTCTCTTCTCTCTCTCTCTGCATATAGACAAGAGTTTTTAAATTTTTGCAAAAAACTAAGTCTTTGTTGAGTGCTTTTCTTTTATTTGCTTTTTATTTGGTTCATTTCTATTCTAATGGCTATTATTTAATTCTTTTTGATAAACTTGGGTTTAGTTTATTCTTTGAGACACAATGTTAGGTCATTTATTCACAATCCTCTTTTTTTAGGTAAGCACTTATTTTTCTCTCTCTTTCACTTTATCTCCCTTCTATATGTCTTGTCACTTATGTGTATAAAAATGGTATATGTGTTTGATTTGTATGTACTGAGGAAGGTGGGTGTTTTACTCATGTGTGCACATGTGCAGAGGCCAGATGCTAAAGACCAGTGTCCTTCTTAAACACTCACAAACATTTCTTGAGAAAAGTTCTCTCATTTAATCTAGACTATACATATTTAAATAATATGTGGCTGCCACTTGAGCTAAAGGAATCATCCCTAGTTCTGGGATTTAAATGAATATCATCACGCTTTCTCTTGGCTTTATACTTGGATTCTAGGGATAACATTCAGGACTTCATGCTGACTGAGCCATCTCCCAGATCCAGTAGAAGGATTCTTGATGTCACTTTCCTCTTGGAAACTTGTTGTCTCACAGAAATTTAAGAAGCCTATTTCCAATGTAATTTTAACTCAAGAAGGTTAACAAGTGAAGAGCCCAAGTGGGGATGCCTCAATCACACTTGGGAGGAAGAAGAAAGCAATCACAGTAGGTGGGGAGGGAGGACCTGGGTGGGAAAGGGACAGGGAGGGGAAGAGGGGAACATGATCAGTATTAGGTTGGGGGAACAAGACTGAAGCCCTGAAGGCCAGTAGAAAGAATGGAAACAGGCAACCATGGGAAGTAGCAGGTAGGGGTACCCTCTAGAATGTACCAGAGTCCTGGGACATAAAGACTCTCAAGACTCAAAGGGAGAGACCTTAGACCTTAGATGAAATGCCCTACAGTGGAGAGAGGGAACTTATAGAGATCACCTCCAATAGAAAGGCAGGGTATCAACTCTGACCCATAATTGTTCCTGTCTAAAAGAACTGCAGGGACAAAAATGTCTTATCATACTTCCTAATTTCTTCTTGTTTTTTGATATCTACAGGACCAATTAGCTTTCTCCCATTTCTATATATTGTGAATTTCTAACATTTCCCATCATGTTCTAAGTTTCATATCATTATGATTAGAAAAATACTGGATATAATGTCGTCAATTAATTATAACAAATTTGCAGTTGTACATCATACCTTTATTGAAAATATTCCATGTACATTGAATATGGAGTATAATTACATGCTGGGTGGAAAATTTTGTGTTTCTGTAAGTGCATTATCTTTAATGCAATCCAATGCCATAATTTTTATTTTCTTATGTTTCTTTCCACATGTTGAAATCAGGGGTGACTTATCTATTTACTGCTTACATACCCCTCCCATCATGTCCATTAATGTTTTATAGTCTAATATTTATTCACATATATTGGATTATCGTGTTGAGGCTTAATTCATATCTGAATATACACAACCCTTGCTTTCACTCACAGCATTGTCTTGCATCCCTTCACTTTCACCTCACATTCCTTAAAGTCAAAGGTCTTGTCTAAAATTAACTGCTCTTGGTCTTACTGGTTTTGTGTTAATCTACTCGAGATTGGAAAGATTTTGCAGTCATATATTTAATATTTTTGATAGATAAAATTATTTCTGACATCTTAACATTTTTCCTAGTTCTTTTGTAGATTCTGTTTCTGTCTTTGTTTCTTTTGTTTGCCTTTGTGGTTTTCTGGTTTTTAGTAGTGCTAAGCTTTGATTACTTTGTCTTTCATGTTTATGCATCTGCTATAGCTATAGAATAATTGACAAAAATGTATATTAGACTTGCATAAGAGTATTTTAGGTCTATAACAACTAAAATCTTGAAACCTACAAATGCCCTATACTTTCAACCTCCTTACTTCAATTAATATTTTGTTCTTATAATGTGCATCTTTTTATATTGTTTATTCATTTTTCTTTTTATTGTTTGAGAATGTCATGTGTGTCTATAACTTGCTTAGATAACTCCAACTTTCATTTCTCCCCTATAATTCCATCCCATTCCCTCCCACTTTTCCCTCCCAACTCTGTATGCTATTTTTTTTAACCCTCTGAGTCCTCTTAATGCTTTCTATGTTTAAGGTTATAGGACCATCTCCTGCATGGGCCATGGTTATAGGACAGCTACTGATACTGGGTAGCCTGGCAGGGCCCATATCCCTGAAGAAAACTGTATCTCCCTTCTGCAATCTTCAGTTGCCAATAGCTCCTAAGCTAGATGTGAGACCTCATGAACTTCTTACCACCAATAAGACACTTGCCTGTGTTATATATTCTTTAAAAAATTGTTGTAGCTCTATATTTTTATTTAGTTTAATTGTAGAGTTTCTTCACCAGGGCCTCATTAGGTAGAACAGGCTTGAGGACTATTGAGTTTGTAGCTCTGAATGTCCACATTTCCAAATAAGACTTGAGAAATTTAATTTCAGCATGTATTTTATGCTGCAAACTTTCTGTGTCTCTTCATTTCTTCTCCTTTTGTAAGCTCCATAATATGAATCCTTTCTGCTTAATGACATCTCATAAATTCTATACATTTTATTTATTCTTTTTATCTTCAATTTTTCCTTTTTTCTTTTTTTTTTTTTTTTTTTTCTTATTTCAATTAGCTAGAGGAGGTCAAAAGATTGGCTTCAAGTTTATATATTCTTTTTTCTGTTTGACCTGCTCCGTTATTACTTTTTTTGAGCTTCAATATTTAATGTGGTTCTTTTTGTGATAGGTACTTCTTTATCGCTTTTCTTATTCTTATAATTCTTATTTTCATATATATATATATATATATATATATATATATATATATACATACACATATATATATATCAGCAGTTCACTATTAAATTTGATGTTAAATTGCTGTGCTCAATTGCTTGTATTATACATCTTGTAATATTTTCATGACTTTGCTCTAATTTCTGAAAGTACAGACCTTCTTTCCTCATGATCAAAAGTGTGGCTTTTCTACTTATACTTATGTGAATGTGTTCAAATGAGAATAGCCCCATAGACTCATATATTTGAATGTTTAATTTTCACTTGGTGGAACTATTTGGGAAGAATTGGGGCATGTGGGCTTGGTAGAGGAAGTGTGTCAGAATCACATGGGATAGACTTAGAGGTTTCAAACACACACACACACACACACACACACACCACACACACACATTCTTCTTCCCCCTCAGACTTGTAGATCAAGCTGTCAGAGCTTGTAAAAGTGTTGCAAGAAATCCATATTAAGCAAGGTCTTTCATGTACAGTCCACTCCTTTTTTCTCTGCAGTAGACAAACAGTGCAGGAGATCTATCTTGATATTGGAACTGATGTGAACCACAAGTAGCCATATCAGCACTGTATACAGGGCATATATGCTCAGAGAAGCTATAAAGCAAGAATCCAAGAATCATGGTCTCCTTGTTCTGGTGAACTAATGTGGCACCTGAAACACAGACAGATGAAGCTCTAATGAGAACTATAGTTGCTCATGCCAAGGATTAGTGATGCAACTGAGGTTCTGATTCTTAAATCAGGAAGCAGTACTACATAAGTGCAGAGAAGCAGCAAGATTTCACAAAGCCACCAGTAGAATACAGTCACAACTCAGGTCCCTGAGACAACAAGACACAATGGCAACCTGGCTACCAAGAGAATAGGCACTGTGTAATGTGTAATGGGTGCAAACATACTAATATTCATTATATCAGGCTCTGGAAAGTGGGGCTATAATATCAGGCGGGACTCAAGAATTGCAGGGCACAGCTATGGCTCCAGGAATGGGAAGCACCACAATAATGATTCTGTTTCCCAGGGAAGAGTGGGTGTTTAAGCAGATCATACTTTGAAGTACTAGTGTAAGATCTGGGAAGTGAGGTGCTGGAATTCTTTGGGCTAGAAAGTGTATTTGTTATAGCCAGATGAGAGTCTATATCCTGGGGTGGTATACTAAGCCAGATATATACATAGAGACACAGCTACTTTACTAAAGTATGTTTCTATGATGGAAGACAAACTGGTTACATCTAACTTTTATTCCATATTTTCAATGGAGACAATACCATGCTAGGAAAAGGGGAACTACAAATAAGTAAAGAAACATAATATGTTAGAACCTTCTAAATAATAATCCCATGCAATGCTCTACAGTAAGATTCTAAGATATGGGCCTCTAATGGTATTTTTGTGTTCCTGCTAGCATTCCATGTAATGTCAATTACATAGTAAAAATTCATGATTTTATTACCAGTCAAGAAATGGTCAGTGAATTTTGACATTATAATTGTTCTTTCTGCTGTGGAAAGGTTATATTTGAGATGGATCCTAAATGGTTGAATAGGAAGAAGTGGAAAGATGCCTCAGTGGGTAAATAGTCTGATGAACAAGCATGAGAACCTGAGTTTGGATCCTAAACACCCAAGTTACAAAAATAAAGTCAAGTGTGGCAGCACATGCTTATAAACTCAGAGGTGAGAAACAGAGACAAACAGATCCCCAGTGCTTGCTGGCCAACAAGTTTAGATGAATCAGGAAGTTCTGGGTCCAATGGAAAAACTTTCAAAAAAAAAAAAAATACAAAGCACAACGGAGGCTAATGTTGATCTTTGACCTCTATATGTGTTCACATGGGCCAGAATGTGCCCTTCCTATACAAATACACACAGACACACAGACACACACACACACACACACACACACACACACACGGGGGTGGGGGGAGAAAGGGAGAGCATTCTTCGAGAGAATGAAGAATGCATTCCAGGAAGCAAGTCAAATGTGGCTCCTGCACAATGAAGTGCAGTGCCCTGAAATGCCATGACCATATTGGCAATTCCTAGAAAGGCAGGATGAAGGAAGTTGAAGATGAGACAACTGTTGAGGAGCAAAAAGGACTTTCAGATTTCTGTATTCTGTGATTTGGGGCAAGGGTGAATGAGATTTGAACATTTGCTTTTGCCATCGCACTGTATATGATTCAAAGACAAAAGTGGGAGATATTTTAGCAAATAAATCCATTGTGGTTTCATTTTATTTTCATCTCTTCCATTTTCCTGAACAATATAGAAATTTCTCCATAATATTCTCCAAGTACTATTGACATGAAATAAAAATTATTTTTGTCTCTGTTACTAAAATTTGGGGAAAAACCACTCTTTAATTGCTTTTATCACATATCTTAACTCCATTCCTAATTGTCTGAAGGGTTTTAATGATAGAAAATACATTTTCAAGCCAAACATTATGGATAGGCAGACTGTTTCTAGTTTCTAGTTTATACTTGGCAAAAACAAAATTACAATCACACACATGCATACTCAATTAATTGTGACATATTTAAATAGTAACACATTGTTAGAGGAAAATAGCAAAATATCAACTTAACACACTTACAGAATTTGAAATGTGTTGCTGTTTAAGTAAAAATATTTCTTTAAAGTACTCCCAAGAGACCCAGAATTTTCTCTATATTTTAGAAGTTTTACATACTGTGAGCATTAGAGAGAAGCAATTACCAGAAAGTTATTGGAGCATGAAACATTCTGTCTGATTCTTGTCAGTAACAGTTGTAAGTTATTGTGTGATCTCTCTGGACTAAGTTCTGTACAGAGATGTTAATTTCACTGACTGAGTTTACAGAAGATAATTTTCAAATACCAGAATACCAAAATCTTAAAATCTGATCTATAAATCTTAGTATTATAATCAATTGTAGAACCATTACTTCCCTAAACATTCCATAGTAATTCTCAATATCTGGAGTACTCTAAGAAGGAAGAGCTGATTATACTTTTGGAAAATCAAGAGACAAGGCATGAATAAATTAAAATAAAATAATTGGTGGTAAGGTGAAGATAGGAAGCAAGAAAAGCTAGAGGAGGCACTCTCAGAGCCTCACACCTCCTCCATCCACTGCATACCCATCTGCCTTTCCTGTTCCCAGGAGGCTTGCTCTAACCAGGGACACAGGTGAGGCCCCTGCCCTAATACCACCACCTGTTGGGATCCCAAAGAGCTCAGCAGACTCTGCCCTGCTCTGTCAGAGCTCCATTTCCCTTCTGGTCCCAACCTCCATCTGAACTCTCAGATCTGCACTCTGAGATCAGCACATTGCTTCCCACCCCACCCTACTTCTGGGAGGCCTGCTCTAACCCAGGACACCTAGGCCAGCAAACACCAGAGATAACCAGATGGTGAAAGGCAAGCAGAATAACATAATCAATAGAAATCAAGGCAATATGGCACCATCAGAACCCAGCTCTCCTACTGCTGCAAGCCCCGGATACACTAACACACTTAAAGAGCAAGACTGTGACCTTAAATCCCATATCATGAAGATGATAGAGGTCTTTAAAGATAAAGGTCTTTAAATAATTCCCTTAAAGAAATATGGGAAACCACAGTCAAACAGGTAGAAGCCCTTAAAAAGGAAACAAATAAATCCCTTTTAAAAATACAGGAAAATAAAATTAAACAGGCGAAAAAAAATGAACAAAATGTTCCAAGACCTATAAATGAAAATAGAGCAATAAAGAAAACACAAATGGAGGCAACCCTGGAGATTGAAAACCTAAGAAAGAGAACAGGAACTATAGACAAAAACATCACTGACAGAATACAAGAGGAGAAAGAAACTCTTGGGCACAGAAGATACCATAAAAGAAATTGATACATCAGTCAAAGAAAACATCAAATACAAAAAGTTCATAACTCAAAGCATCCAGGAAATTTCAGGCACCATGAAAAGACGAAACCTAAGAATTATAGGAATAGAAGAGGGAGAAGATTCCTAGTTCAACAGGCCAGGAAACATCTTAACAAAATCGTAGAAGAAAACTTCACTAACCTAAAGAAAGAAATATCTATAAACACACAAGGAGCCTTCAGAATACCAATAGATTAGACCAGAAAAGAAAATATCCTCCAGACATATAATAATCAAAATCTAAATGTACAGAACAAAGAAAGTCTAATAGAATCTGCAAGGGGGAAAGGGCAAGTAACATATAAAGGTAAAAGTACCAGAATTACACCTGACTTCTCAACAGAGAATAAGCCAGAAGGTCCTGGTCAGATCTCTTGCAGACCTTAAGAGACCACAGATGTCAGTGCAGATTACTATACCCAGCAAAACTCTCCATCACCCTAGATGGAGAAACCATTATATTCCATGACAAAACCAAATTTAAACAATATCTTTCTACTAATTCAGGCCTACAGAAGATACTAGAAAGAAAACTCCAAAACAAGGAGGGTAACTATACACAAGAAAACACAATAAAAAAAAAATCTCACAGAAATCCAAAAAGACACACACACAGTAACACCTTCAACAACAAAATAACAGGAATTAATAATAATTGGTGATTAAAATCTCTCAACATCAATAGACTCAATTCACCAATTAACACACTGGATTTGTAAACAGGATCCATCATTTGCTGCATATAAGAAACACATTTCAACAATAAAGACATATGCTACCTCAGAGTAAAGGACTGGAAGCAATTTTTCAAGCAAACAGACCGAAGAAACAAGCTGATACAAAATTTATCAAAAGAGATGTAGAAGGATTTCATACTCATCAAAGGAAAAGTCCACTAAGATGAAGCCTTAATTCTGGACATCTATGTCCCAAATGCAAGGGTACTCATGTTCGTAAAAGAAATTTTACTAAAGCTCAAAGCACATATTGAACATCACACAAAAACAGAGGGAGACTTCAACATCCCATTCTCACCAATGAACAGGTCATTATTGAAACAGCAACTAAATAGTAACTCAATGAAACTAACAGAAGTTATGAACCAAATGGATTTAACAGATAACTACAGAACATTTCACCCAGAAACAAGACCACAAACCTTCTTATGAGCACCTCATGGAACTTTATCCAAATTGACCATATAATAGGACACAAAACAAGCCTCAACAGATACAAGAAGATTGAAATAATCCCTTACATTTTATCAGGTCACCACAGACTAAGGCTGGACTTCAATAACAACAAGAGAAAAAGAAAAACAAACAGAAAGTTCACGTACTCATGGAAACTGAGCAACTCTCTACTCAATGATAACTTGATCATGGAAGAAATAAAGAAATAAAAGACTTTCTAGAATTCAATGAAAATGGAGGCACAACATACCCAAACTTATGGAACACAATGAAAGCAGTGCTAAGAGGAAAATTCATAACATGGAGTGCCTTCATAAAGAAATTAGAAAGATCTCATTCTAGCAACTTAACAGCACACCTAAAAGCTCTAGAACAAAAGAAGAAATCACACCCAAGAGGTGTTGCAGAATATCCATGATACAACTCACAGATCCAAAGAAGGTAAATAAGAAGGAAAACCCAAGGAAGCATGTTTGAATTCATCTTAGAAAGGAGAACAAAATAGTCATGTGAGGTGGAGAAAAGAAGGGACATTGGTGGGAGAGGGGCTAGAGGAGGGAAATAGGGGGACAGGATCAAGTATGGGGAGAGACAGGAGGGAGACCCAAAGGACCAGAAAAATAAAGGGAAATCTGCAATGGAGGTGGGGCATGGGGTGAATCCCTGGGACGAGCTAGAGACCTGGAACTGGGGAGGCTACCAAGAGTCAATGTATATGACCTTAGCTGAAATGCTCAACAGTGGGGATATAAAACCTGAAGAGACCACATCCAGTGGCCAGACGGAACCTCCCCTGTAGGGATGGGGATACCAGCCCACCTACAAAACTTTCAACCCAAAATTGGTTCTATCCAAAAGAAATTCAGGGACAAAAATGAAGCAGAGACTGAGGAATGCCCGACCAGTGACAGGCCCCAATTTGAGACCCATTCCATGGACATGCATCAGTCTCAGATACTATTAATGATGCTGTGTTGTGCTTGCAAACCATTACCTAGCATAGCTGTCCTCTGAGAGGCTCTACCTAGTAGAAAGATGGCACAGCCAAACATTGGACGGAGGTCTGACAGCTCCCAGAGACTGAGCTACCAATCAAAGAGCATACAAGGGCTGGTCTGATGCCCCAGGCATATATGCAACAGAGGGCTGCCTTATCTGGCCTCAGTGGGAGAGGATATGCTTAATCATTCAGAGACTTGATGCACCAGGGTGGGAGGATACCAGGGATGAGTACCCTTTCAGAGGCGAAGAGAAGAGGGATTCGGAGGAATCCCGTGAGTGGGAACTGGGGGGCAGCATTTGGGATGTAAATACATAATACTTTAAAAGGAAAAGTTAAGGAAATAAAAGTTCAGATCAGATTGGAAAAATTATGGATAGAATATAAAGTTTGTGTGTTAGAAAATATGGTTCACAGTACAGAAATATATTAAGCTAATATATGTACTTTGAGGAAAATTGCATGAATACATAAAATACTACTTTAAATTAAATTTGAAATTTTGGTTATTTTTATACATTTTTACAAAGTATTTTGAAGCCCTGAGAAGATACCTCAGTGAGTAAACTGATTGCTCTGAAATTGTAAACAAGCTCCCAATTAAATGCTTTCTTTTATAACGCCTTGGTCATGGTGTTTCTTGAGAACAAGAGAACAGCAATTAATACAGTTTGTACAAGGCACTTGGGTACTGCTGAGACAGGATTGACAATTCTGTTTGTTGAAGGAATATAGAGGACTTTGAACTTTGAACTAGAAAAGAGATTGGATGCTTTAAGAAGTACTTATTGGGCCATCCTAGTAGGAACATAGAAGACAGTGCTACGTGTGATCTGAACTGTGGGGTCCATTTCAAGAAGTTACAGAGGGAAAAAAATATTAAGTGACTTAGAGACCACTCTTGTGATAGTTTGATATTAATGTGGCTGATTTTTTTCCATTGTTCTAAAAATCTGCCTGAACTAAATTGAAGAATTTTGGATTAATAGTATTGACAGAGGAGATTTTAAGACAACCTAACATTGACTCCATTGTTCATTATTAATAATCATTCTTATGCAGGTCAGTAATGAAAAGGAGCAAGCTGGACAAAGATAATATAAAAT
Source organism: Mastomys natalensis (assembly GCA_021653895.1). Taxonomy (NCBI): domain Eukaryota; kingdom Metazoa; phylum Chordata; class Mammalia; order Rodentia; family Muridae; genus Mastomys; species Mastomys natalensis. Next base: position 87,553 of record JAJTUV010002494.1, read on the forward strand.
ATAAAATATAAGGCAAAAAGAAACACCGGAAGCATAATGGAGCTAAACCCAATATTTAAGGAGATAACAAGTCTAGAGAAAAAAATGATGTTAAGTGGAACAGTGGGAATGGTGACCTCAGGGCAAGATCCCATCCAGTTAAACTTACAACTTATGAAAAGAAATTAAAGAAAATGTAAGCAGTGAAGGAAATTATTAACAACAGAAAGCTGGTGCAAATGTAATTAAATGAAGGAACCAAGATCCAGCCCTATTAAACAGCAGAACTTGGTAACTTAGGCCATGTAGTTCTGGCTTTATAGTCAGGGATACAAGAAAGGAGTTATGGAATCTCCCTCTACAGCTAAGTAAAGCCACAGAGACCAGGAATGTCACAGAGGTGTCCCTGGGGTGCCATGTGTGCAGCTGTAAAGGTAAAGTATGGGTGGTGTTAGAAATTTCAAGATGTTGGAAATGTCAAGGGGCATGGGACACATGCCAAGAAGAGCTGCAAATCCTGGTGAAAAGGTGTTTCAGTCAACAAAGCTGAAAGGAATTGGAGCTCTGAAGAGTTCTTTCACATCAGACAGAGTTACAGAATTTGGAGTTTGCCCTGCTGGTTTTTGTCCATTATTTCCTCACTATACTCCCTCTCCTTCCTTTGAAATGATAATGTATATTCTGTGCCATCATATGTTAAAACATATGTTAAAAAGGAGAACATGTGTTCTCCTTTTGACTTTGATTTTATAGGGGTTACAATGAGTCTCTGAAGAAACTTTGGACTTTTAAACAGTATTGAGGATTTTTGAAGATGGACTAAATGCATTTTGCATTATGATATTCCTATAAGCCTATGGGGGTCCGATGTGGTGGTTTGAATTAGAATGGCCCATGAGACTCATATGTGTGAATGCTCACAGCAAGTGGAGCTGTCTAAAAGGATTGAGGATTAGTAGATAAAGCCTTACTGTAGGAAGTGAATCTTTTGGGGGCATGCAAGGTGGAAGGTGAGCTCTAAGGTTTTAAAATTCTAGGCCAGGTCCAGGCTTTTTCTATCCACCGGCTGCCTGAGGATCAGAATGTAGAAGTTTCAGGTACTTCTCTAGCACCACATCTGTCTTCATGCCACCATGCTCCCTGCCATGGTTATAATAGACTGAGCCTCTGAAACTGTAAACAAGCCCAATTAAAAGTGGTTAGTTTCCTCTATATCATTTGTTCCACTATTGCAACCATAGATTTCTCTTTAACATGTATTTATTTGTAGGTGTTTTTATTTAATTATTTTCATGTTTAAAATACATATGTTGAATGGAATATTATAAGATGGTTATAGGACAATATAGAGTCAAGTTTTAGGATTTTTTTATAAATTACAAAGGAAATAGTTTTACATTTTTATCCCTAGTTTAAAAATAATTGTCTGATGTATACTAGTATTACCTTTCACTCAAGCAGTGAGAATAAATATATATTCTACCACAGTTAATCATAATCTAATTTACCCAATATGTAAAACTTGCCTGTACTAGAAGTCAAACAGGATAAAGAAAACAGATATGACGTTGTCCTTGGTTCTATTCCTGTTGCTAAGAATAGATATAGAAACTTGAGTTCTGTGAGCATGATGATGACAATGAAAGTAATGGTGAAAGACTTTGAAGAGTGAGAGATTAATGACACAAAGACTTTGAAGAGTGAGAGATTAATGACAAGCAAAACTGAAGAAAATCATCCCACCCAAAGAAGCTAGGGAGATAGAAGAGACACTGCAGGGATGTGTTTTTAAAGGCCAATATAGAAAAAAAATAACACTTCTGAGAATACAAAAACAACAAACAACTAAGAGGTTATTCATGCCTTAGAAGAAGAGGAGAATACTAGTGGAAGAAGAAAGGAAGATGAAGTTGATATTTGATTTTTAAAAGCTGAGCAAAGCTGAAATAGTGAGCATCTGTATAACCAGAATCTAGGTTATACAAACAAAAGAAATCAAAGAGAAGATGTTAAAAGTGGGTTTATCTGTGAGGTGCATAGGACTTAAAACAAAGAAAGAGAAAATAAGACAGATAATAAGCTGAGCCAACCATCTGAAGGAATTAGGAACACAGGCAGAGGAAGAGGAAGTCTGAAGTTTAAATGGAGAAGAGGCTTACCTTCCAAGAGAAGGAAGGAAAATATCTAAAAATGAGGACATGCACAATTACATCTGGCAGAAAGTCAAGAAGATTCAAACCTAGATTTTCAAATTTTAAGAAAGAATAAGTTCATGAGATGCCAATGAGAGAAAAAAGAATGAGTATAGAATGGGAGTTATATGTGTTTAATATATATCACAGACAATAAAAAACCCATTTACCTGCCGATATATGAGCCTATCTTTCTAATGATTACTCCAAATGACTTACTAATGTTGCTTGGGAGAGATTAAAACTACTAGATATATTTGAATAAACTCAATATCCTATAAAAATCTAGTGTAAAAATTGAAACAAGTGATTGATTATAATGGATGGGATAAAGTAAAAGAAACAAGAAGGTTTTCAAAATGTATAATCAGTCATGAAGGGAGTGTCAGGATTATTAATAAAGTGAGTTCTGGTAAGCATTACAGTGTCAGCCTTAAAAATAGCTCTTTAGAATGATGTCAAATTAAAAGATGTTTATTGAGAGAAGCTAACCTTCAGTAAAGGTAAAAGTACTGTGAATCTAGGAGGTGTAAGAATAGTGGAGAGAGCAACAATACCAATGAGCCAGAGCTCCCAGGGTCTAAACCACCAGCCTGATAGCACATGGGAGGGACCCATGGCTCCAGCTGTGTATGTAGGGAAGAATGGCCTTGTTGGGCATAGGTGGGAGAGGAGGTCCTTGGTCCCTTGAAGGCTGGATGCCCCAGTGTGAGGAAATTCAAGGGTGGGGAGGTGGGAGTGGGTGGGGGTATATCCTCATAGAAGTAAGAGGAGGGGTGAAGGGATAAGGGTTTCTGGGTGGGAGGAAATGGGGAAAAGGGATAACATCTGAAATGTAAATAAAATATCCAATAAAAAATTAATTTAAAACAAAATAATGGACAGCCTTCCAATCTGCGCCTGTGCCCAGAGCAGTCATAGGGCACCAGTTCTGCACCCAATCCCCCAAAACCCAGAGGAAGCCGGACCCCCCAGGAGCTCTAATATGCCCAGGATCGTAGGTGAGTAGGCCGTGACACACACACACACACACACACACACACACACACAAACAGGGAGTAATTGGCACCCGCAGGGACCCAGGAACTCTCTCACTGACAGAAGCATGGGACCCTTCCAGTCTGCGCTGGTATACAGAGCAGTCATAAGGCCCAGTTCTACACTCAGTTCCCCCCAAAACCCAGAGGAGACTGGACTCCCAAGAGCTCTAACATGCCACAGATCATTGTAAAATAGGATTACAGGATATCAGGAATCTGGGCACACCAGGATTTCAGGATCCCAGAAGCAGCTTGACTCCTAGGAGCTATCACACCTGAGATCCCAGGATCTCAGGATCAAAGGATCACAGAGACAGCTGAACTCTAAGGAGTTCTGACACAACAAAAATAACAGGACAGACAGACTCCAGTCAGAGACAGTGAGTGAAGGTAGCACTAGAGATAATATGATGGTGAAAGTCAAGCACAAGAACATAATCAGCAAAAACCAAGTTTACTTGGCATCATCAGAACTAAATTCTCCCACCATAGCAAGTGCTGAATACTCCATGACACTGGAAAAGCAAGATTCAGATTTAAAATCACTTCTCATGATGAGGGTAGAAGACTTTAAGAAGGACATAAATAACTCTCCAAAAGAAATACAGGAGAACACAGGTAAAAGGTAGAAGCCCTTAAAGAGGAAACACAAAAATCCCTTAAAGAATTACAAGAAAATACAACCAAACAGATGAAGGAATTAAACAAAAATATCCATAACATAAAAACAGAAGTAGAAACAATAAAGAAATCCCAAAGAAAGACTACCCATGAGATAGAAAACCTAGGAAAGAGATCAGGAGTCATGGATGTTGTTTAAAAAAGAAAAAAACGGTGGCGGAGGGTTCCATGAAGAGACGTTTATTTAGGGCAGAGGGGATAACAGAGAGAGATGGCCTGCCATGACCACGTGGAGCGGGAGGGGAGAGGGAAAGGGTCAGATACGACCTGCAGGTACAAGAGAGCAAGAGAGCAAGAGAGAGAGAGCAAGAGAGGAAGAGGGCAAGAAAGAGAGGAGGGGCCCGACAGCCCCTCTTATAATAGTGGGCAGGGCTACCTGGCCGTTCCCAGGTAGCTTTGGGGAGGAGCATACCTAGCTTTGCTAGGTAACTGTGGAGGTGGTTTAACAGAATGCTAACAATGGGTGCAAGCATCACCAACAGAATACAAGAGATAGAAGAGAAAATCTCAGGTGCAGAAAATACCATAGAAAACATTCACACAATTGTCAAAGAAAATACAAAATGCAAAAAACTCCTAACCCAAAACATCCAGGAAATCTAGGACATAATGAGAAGACAAAACCTAAGGATAATAGGTATAGAAGAGAGTGAAGATTCCCAACTCAAAGGGCCAGTAAATATCTTCAACAAAATTATAGAAGAAAACTTCCCTAACCTAAATAAAGAGATGCCTATGAACATATAAGAAGCCATCAGAACTCCAAATAGACTAGACCTGAAAAGAAATTCCTCCAGTCGCATAATAATCAAAACACCAAATGCACAAAACAAAGAAAGACTATTAAAACCAGTAAGGGAAAAAGGTCAAGTAACTTATAAACGCAGACTTATCAGAATTACACCAGACTTCTCAACAGAGACTATGAAAGCCACAAGATCCCGAACAGATGTCATACAGACCCTAAGAGAACACAAATGCCAGCCAAGGCTACTATACTCAGCAAAACTCTCAATTGCCATAGATGGAAGAACCAAGATATTCCATGACAAAACCAAATTTACACAATATCTTTCCACAAATCCAGCCCTACAAAGGACAATAGAGGGAAAACTCCAATACAAGGAGGAAAATTATACCCTAGAAAATGAAATTTGATTGTCTTTCCTACCTAGATATACAACTGGTAAGAAAATACAAGTAATCACCAACAAATATTTATAGATTCATACCACCAAATTCAATCACCTACAAGCTACATGGTATGCTGTGTAGTAGTTGATCCCAACACACAGCCTACTTTAAATGTTTCCAGACGACAACAATTCAGTGCTTGGAAGTTAAAGGACTGATTGAGTGAAGGTTAGGAAATCTTCTGCTATGACTTAAAAATGAGAAAGTGGGAAGTACTGGAAACTAAATACAAGACCCCAGTGTATATTAACAATCAAGTAAGTAATCAGTAGAAATTGGAAATTTGTGGTTCCCTAAAACACAAGAAAACCACATGCCTGTTTACTGTAGTCACAGCCTTGGTGACTGACTTAACTCTACAATTCTAAATGTTACACAAATGTTGTCCATTGATTATTTCCAAGTAATTATGAGGGACATGATGCTCAGAATTAAGTTCATGTGATATAGTAGAAATCATAATGGAGAAGAAATATTGCTGGGATGCTGACAAACCCTACACAACAACTGTTTTCTCTCCTGATATTATAGACCAGAGTCTACAAATAAATGATCTAGTCTACTAACAAATCCAGTTTCTCCATTGGCACAAAAAAATATAAATCTTTAGTAATTCTCTCATCCTTCTCCTTTTTGATTAAATCACTGCCTCTAGAATCCCCAAACAACCTAGGCCATTGCCAAAGCTATTGAATGCTTTTTACAAACTGATGAGAAGACCTTATTGCTAAAGACAACACTTACACAGATTTACTAAGCATCGAGAAGTTGAGCTGGTGCCACACAGACTCTTTTCTCCTATGTTCTAGTGTCTTTGGTACAGGAACTTATTCTGCAAACTACTAAAGGAGAAAAATAAACACCAACCCAGCTACAACCATTCCATCTATAATAGTGACCTGCTGCAAATATGCCAGTGTCAAAATGCAAAGCTTGTGGAATAACCAACTAATATCTGATTGGACTTAAGACCCACTTTATGAGACAGAGCCCATCCCTGACACTACTCAGATAGCCAGAAATTTGAGACTAACAAACCAGGGATCTAGAGAAAACCAAATATACCGTTCTGCTAAAGGAACGAACATCGAAATAAAATGACTCATAATGAGTATTCTGCTATATACCATAGATCAGTGTCATTGCTCACCATCATCAAGAGAGCTCCCTCCTGCAATAGATGGTGACAATACAAAGATCCACAGTTGGACAATGTGCAGAATGTAAGACCATGAAATACCAAGTCATAAGTGGATGTCTCCCTTAAATCCCTCCACCGAGGATCAAGGATCAAAGAAATCTTTGGAAGAAGAGGCAGAAAGGTTGTAAGAGGCCAGAGGATGGGGGCACCAGAAAACAAGGCCTTCAAACACAGCAGGACACACACACATATGAACTCACAGAGACCATGGCAACATGCACAGGGCCTTCACTGGTCTGGAATAATGGAGTTCCAGTACTGAGGGGGAAAATGGAACAATGCCTTCATTGCTAACTCAGAAACAATTGATAAATCACTAAAGGGAAAAAAATTGTTATCTACGCAGAGTCTCATTGGTTGTACAAATCACATTTAAGAGCAGGCCCCATGCTCAGCCATAGATGGACAACATAAAACATCAATGGCATTTATTTATTTACTTATTTATTTAGTACATAATACTTGTTTTTTTTTGTACCCTAGAACTTTGCTCGTACATTCTGGTTTTTGGTTTTGTTCTTTATGAGATTTCTCTGTGTGGTTATGTGTGTGTCTGCATCTGTATGTATTACTTCTGCTTTTTCTTTGCATCTATTTCTTCTGGTTTTTGTTTGTTTATTTGTTTGTCCTATTTTGGTTTGTTTTCATTTTATTATTTTTTTAGATGTCTATTTGTTTTATAAGGAAAAAGAAAAGGTGTAGATTTGGATGGAAGGGAATTGGAGCATCTTGGAGCACCTATGGAAGCAGTACTATAAACAGAATATATTGTAAGACAAACTACAATAAAGAAAAATATAAAAAATATTCCCTTCTATGAGTCATCCTTCAATTACAGCAATGTTTGTGACATCCAGATTTATATTTTTCCAATTAAACAAATAAAATATCAGTTATAATTGATAATTTGTTGGTTTTTTCGACTTTGTTTCTCTTGTTTTGAAATTATGGTATTAAATTATTATATAATTTGCATTGTTGCATCATTTTAATGAACATAGTTTGTTATAAAATGTCTCTTCTTTAGGAGACACTAAATTTGTCTTGCCTTTTAAATAGAAATGAACTAGTATTCTCATTGCCATTTCTTGTATCAATAACATCTATTTTCTTATTTTCAATTTGTATGTCTTATAAATGTACTTTTCACCTATGCTTACATATCTGTATCTCTTCTTTTATTAGTTTCACTATTTCTGTCTTCTAAATAGGAGTTAGAAATAAAATTAATTCAGATTTAATTTATTGTTGCTATTAAAAGTTTAAGTCTTTCATTTTGATTTTTGAAGTTATTTATCTCACTTGGTCTGGTTCCAGCTCTTCTTCTTTTAAGTAAATCATATATTTGTATCATAGATTTCTTCTGTTATATTTTATCTAAAACTCTTCATTTTTACTTTTGTGGTTTCATTTAAAAGCAAACACGATTCTTTTCAATAAATCATGTCCACTTTCAACTAATAAGTTTTCTTATAAACATAAAATCCTTACAGACAATTTATACTTTGTTTTGAAATTTTTACTTCAATGATCATTAGACCCATAGTTAGTTTACTATTAGTAGTGTATAATTTTATTTTAAGTGAAATTTAAATTCTGCATAAGCAAAGTAAATATTTACATTTGTCTAAATATTTACCTTTCTTGGGCTTCTTTATTTCTTATATGTTCATGTTTTATCTTGTGTCATTACCCTTCAGCTTGAAGATCAGTTTGAATCTCATGTTTGTATCCTTGCTGTAGAAATACTTGTTCAGCTAGTTTGAAAATGTATACTGCCCTCATTTATGTGGAGTTGTTCATCACATAGGTGAATTTTGTATGACTTATTCCCCATTATAATAGTAAATTCTAAATCTGTTATTCGCTTCTGGAGTTAGCTGTCATTTATATCACACTGTTTAATAAGACTTACTTCTTCATTTGTTCTTATTTTAGGATATAGATTTATAAATGGCCAGGATTGCCAATAGAGTTCATTTTTGTCTTATATTAGAGCTTGAGATTTATTCTTTTAAATTTACAAAATTTTCTGTAAAGTGTTATTATGGAAGATATCTTAGGCTGTATAGACACACACTGTTTTGTTTATTCTACCTTTATAAAAAAAAATCTGAAAACACAATTATTTACTTTTACTTAATAAATGTAAACTCGAAAATAAATAACAGAGTTTTTAAATACTCTGCTTTATAATTTATTCTACTAATTATTTTTGCCAATTAAGAGAACATCTTTTCAAGAAAAGGCAAATAGGTCAACTATAAAAAGACAGAACCAAGCTGGACATATGGACTTAAAGGAATTTTCAGAAAACAGATGCCTATAAAATGTTCTAAGAAAAACTGAGTTAAGACTGAAGGAATGATAAATCAGCCTGTATATAACTCTATTTATGAAAATTATCATAAAATATAACCCATGAAATAATTGGATGTTACATTAGAATGATTAAAAGTAGGCTCCCAGTATCACAGACCTCGACCATTGCAGTAACTATATCACCTGTGAATTTGGTTCATATTTACTCACCTTTTACCCTAAAGGTATTTTAAATTAGTGTGGGATATGGCAAATAATTTAAATAGAGATTTGTGTTCCATCAACTTGAAGTATAAAAAGACAAGTTTCAGTGACATCAGATTAATCAAGGCAGGAAACAACTGTGAAATGAGAGAGGCCTGGAGGAAGTCACTCTGGTCACAAGTGTTTGCTTGGCCAGTCTGTGAATTCACATAGCAAAGTTCTATAGAAAACAGCTATAACTAGAACTTTTAAATAGCTGAGTAGATATTTTATTTCCTACCAACTTTAGGAAAGATAAATGTGGTCTCTGAGATTTTTTATGCAAATTAATTTTCCATGGAAATCACAGCATGGTCCTATCTTTACACTAATAATTAAATAAAACCCATAAGAAAATCTTTAGACTGAGGACAAAATCAAAGGTGACTTGTCTTTAAGAAGTATAAGATAAAAATGCTACATGTCCAACATAATAAATAATGTATTTTTGGTTTTTTATTAAAATAGTTGCTATTAAAGTAAAATATACCTGGGCTTGCAAGTAAACAAGTTGTTACTTTTAGGAAAAAGCATTAATATACACACCGAGAAAACTGAAATTAGATGTAGAAGCAGCAGAAAGCCAAATACGAAGCTAAGACTTTTGAAGGCAGGCAGATAAAACTATCACCTTCTACATAAGCTATTGTGGAAAAAGTGCTGTCTCTTTTGGAAAAATAATGGAGACAGTAAGCAAAAAGTAGAGGGGTAACAACCAACCCAGTATTATATATAATTAGCAAATGCTTTCCTTAAATTTAAAGAAAACAAGAAGCGATGTTTTCAGAGAAATTACAAGGAAAGCAGATCCTTGGATTAAACCCAATGGAAAAAAGTAAATACTCAGACAACAATGAAAAGAGCATGAGACAAAGTATTGCTGTATACAGACCAAACATTTTTCCCCTATTATTTCAAAAAATATTCCTGACATGTAACAGAATTTGAGGAGATAATGCCTAATAGAAGAAAGTCAGACCATTAGTGTAGCTGAAGGAAAACTTCAGGGCCTAACCTCTTTCATCCTTTCTTTTTGCTTCCTGCTTCCTAGCCATCAGAGGGCAGAAGCTAGCTATCTACCATGTGATCACTCCATGATCTTCCACTTCACAGATCATGATGCAAGAGTGTCAAATGACCATAAACAGATAACTCCCTATGAGTTATTATTGCAGGCATTTGCCATAGTAAAAGAAGGCTGACTAACTTATAAGTATACTTCAGGGTTGTCAGAAGCTATCTAGGAAAGGTTATGGCAAGCAAGTGAATTTCCTGGAGATGGCTCACCATTTTGCATGGTTGTAATGGGTGCACTCAGGAGAGGCACAGCCCCAGAGACTTCATCCTAGGACTACTTCTCACTGCTGATATGCCCTTCTGCCATTATTACATAGCCTAATGATTCCTGGGTATCAGTCCACCTTATTGGGCAATGTTCCTGAGAATCAACATGAAGATGAACCTTCATGAATTAATGCTGTTTAGATGAATTGATGACTTTATAGTATTCCTGGTTTAATTAAAATAATTTTAGGAAGCCGGGCGGTGGTGGCCCACGCCTTTAATCCCAGCACTTGGGAGGCAGAGGCAGGCTGATTTCTGAGTTCGAGGCCAGTCTGGTCTACAGAGTGAGTTCCAGGACAGCCAGGGCTATACAGAGAAACCTGTCTCGAAAAAAACAAACAAACAAAATAATAATAATAATTTTAGGAATTAAGTTTAATGAAATGATTTTAGTTGTTTTGCCAGAAAGATGAAATAAAGTTACAGTCAAGAATAGATGTGCCCCTGCTCATAGAATAGTAAGTAAGGACTGCAGAATAAGAAATACAATGAGTTTTCATAAATTACACTAAAAAGAGAAACAGGCTTGGAACAAATTCATGGTTAAGGAAAATCATTAATCATTAGGCCAGGTCCAAGGATGAAGTCACAGGTGTGCACTATTATAAAGCAGGGCCATATGAAACTGTTGCTTTGAACTTATAATGAGCTTACAGAATAAAAATTGCTTTTGAATTTACTGTCGACATCCTTCTGTAACTCCCCTTTTGTGTAACATTTTATCTTTGAAGTAATTCTATAACAGAACTTTTGTCTAGAAGGTATAAATTTACAAAGAGAAGAAATAAAGTGTGGCTTTTGAGGATCTGTTCCACCCACCAGATGTATGTATATGATGTAGATGCATGTATATGTATATGTACATGTATATGTACATTTATATGTACATGTATATGTATATGATGATGTATATGATGATGTATATGATGTATATATGTATATGATGCATATGTATATATGTGTGTATGTGTATGTATATGATATAGATGTATATACAGTATGTCTATCTATATATATATATGTCTTTCTGTCTATAAGTATGTGCATACATACTTATGTATATATATGTATGTATATAAGTAGGTATGTGCACTTGTGAAATTGATGAATTGACAAATGTCATCAGCTTTTGGCTCTAGAACAGTAAGAGTTAGAATTGCCAGAAGCCATCAGCTTCAACAAAGAGTTATAAAGTCAGAGTTATCAGCCTTTGGCCTTCTTCCTAATCTGTGTCCCACCTCAGTACCTGAATGCTGGGCTGGCCAGGAATCATTTGGCTGTGTAATAATGGCAGAAGACATATCAGCAGTGAGAAGTAGTCCTAGGATGAAGTCTGTGGCTGTGCCTCTCCAGAGTGCACCCATTCCAACCATGCAAAATGGTGGGCACAGGTATTAAACATGTGCATTTCAATTATACATCAAAAACACACCTTACATTTACCGAACCAAATTAAAATATTCTTTGATAAATTGTAAACAATCTTTGGAGAAATCCTGGAAAACACAGAGCAGTATTATTTAAAAGTTCATGTGAAAATAAAAAAAAAAAACAATTAAAAATATTTTATAAAAAATTTAAGAAAGTAGAATAGCATGAAAAAAGTAAAAATACTAAAACAGAATTCAACAATACATAAAGAATATAAGAAACTACAAACAAATGAGTTTCTTTTCTGTGATAGAAATTTGAGAGAACACTGGGAAGTCAATCACTATATTGTACTGTGTTAAGAACAGAAAGCTCTATAAAGCTTTCAACGAAACAAAAAACATGTGACAAACTGTAATGTTTACTCATAATAAAATCTGTCAACAAACAGGGGAAGTTTTTTACTATTCTAACAAAGAGTCTTTATAAACTATGGCTAGCATCCTATTTCATGGGGAAAATTGAATGCTTACCTGGAGAATGTAGGAAAAAAATTAAGTTTTCCAATTTCATTTTTCCTGTTCAGCATTGTTACAATGCTTCTAATTACTGATGTAAAATAATATTAATAAAAACTAAAATCTAAGTTGAGCATAGTGGTACATGTCTTTAATTCTAGCACTTGGGAGGCAGAGCAGGTAGATCTCTGTGAGCTCAGGGCGGCCTGATCTATATAATGAGTTCCAGGACAGCCAGAGTTACATAATGAGACTCTATCTCAAAATAAAACAAACCAAACAAATACGGCCCCCAAACTAAAAATCTATTTAAAAATGGATAAGAAGGAGTAAAAATCTATTCACATATTTCATTATTTGAAAATACCTTTAAATATCTACTATTACTGTATGTAGTAATTTGAATATGCATGGCCCAAAAAGTGGTGCTATTAGGAGGTGTGGCCTTGTTGGAAGTGTGTCACTGTAGGAATGGGCTTTGAGACCCTCCTTCTAGCTGCCTGAAAGCCAGTCTTCTGTCTCCCTTTGGATCAAGGTGAATATGTATATGTGTATATGTATATGTATATGTATATGTATATGTATATGTATATGTATATGTATATGTATATGTTATATAGAACTTTCAGCTTCTCCAGCCCTACATCTGCCTGGATGCTGCCATGCTCCCACCCTGATGATAATGGACTGAACCTCTAAACCTATAAGCCAGCCCCAATTAAATGTCCTTTATAAAAGATTGGCTTGGTCATGGTGTCTCTTCACAGCAATGGAAATGATAAGATACCATATAAATAAAAAATTTTAGGAAGTCCAGTTGAAATAAGGTTTAGGTGCAAAATTAAATTATATTTCTTTATTTCACTCTTAAAAAATAGAAAATAAAGTTTAAATATTCCCACTTATAAAGGCATAAAACCACAAAGTATTTAGATATAATTTAAGAAAATATGTACATTGAAGTTGCAGATTATGGTCCTTTTGGCCCTTATATTAACAGTATGGTTATTACTTGGGAAATGATTAGCGATTCAGTTTCTCAGGCTACAACCCAAAGAAAATGAGTCTTAAAATCTGTCTGGTATGGAGTCATCTGGTTTAACAAGCTCTCTAGATGAAGTATGTGCTCTCTGAAGCTGGAGAGCCAGTACATTGAAGAATTACTCTCAAATTCTACTGACACATAAGAATTTGGTGTTTTCTGAATCACACTGAGTCAAAGAAACCTTTGAATCATTAAATGACTCTTGAGCCTCTGACTTATGCCTAAGGTATTTATTATGCCTTTCTGTTAGACCAGTTTTTTTTTTTTTTAAAGAACATAAAAAATGCACTTTTTTCCTTTCAAAAATAAACACACATGAATCAAACAGATGAATTGACTCTTGAGGAAATGAAAGTTGAAATCCAGATTCTTGAAATGTATACCTTGTGGCTAAAAAAAAAAATTAAAAATCTAACAGGCAACATCTGCTTACTTGTTTCTTTTAATTGTATTGCTCAATCTACACAATACTTGGAAGATATGGTAATGATCAAGATCAAGTAATATTTTTAATTAAAGATGCATATTACTCAAAGATTTTTGTTAATAGTTTCAAGTAAGCATATAGCTATGTTGTACTCATGACTTTGACACAGAGTGCAGAACATGAAAAGAGGGCTTACTGCTAATGTGTCTGTTACCATGTCTCCATTCCTATGAGACTCAATCTGCTAGTATTTGTCAGTGTTGTAGGTTTTACATGAGAGAATGTTTGAATATGTGCTATAAATAGCATTGAGGAGGCTCTTAACATTGATTTGACTTTTCTGTCACATAAAAGTCACTTAATTTGAGTGAAAACCGAAGTGAGCCTCTACTATAAATTAGAACTAATGTATGTTCCTCTAAGACACTGATTACTCTCTATATTTTCACGGATTCTTGAAATTTACAGTTCAAATTTTGTATTAAACTGGCCATACCAGCAGACTAAATGGAATTTAAATAAAAATGATTATTCAAATGAGATATGGATTGAGATTTTAATTACCTATCCAGTAAGAAAAAAAATGAAAACAATTCATCGTTTCATAACTGCAGTAGATGAACTGGAATTAAATCATTATCACCATCGTCTTTATAGTACCACTGCCACTAGCAGAAGCAGCAACATCCATCATAGTCATCATTGTCATTGTCATTCTGTCGTCAGCAAACAGCACCAGCACAGCAGCATTGGTATTTGCATTTACTGGATGCACCCCTAAAACACAACTAAATGAATTAATTTAGGGTGAGCACATCTATATGTCATACATATTATATTTCACACATGTTAAACAATGTATTAGGAACAATGTTTTTGAAAAATAAAATGACTATGAATAGTTAAAATGGGTAAATAAAAATCTACATGTTTGCAATGAAATTCTGATGTGGGGCAGATATTATTATGTTTAAATTGCTAAATTATTTCTGAAATTTTTTATTTAAAATATGCTTTTTAAAACATTTTGCACGTTGCAAAGTCCTTTAAAATATGGAAAGTTCTGATCAAGGCTCAGAAAGGTTCTGATCAACCTAGAAAGTAATTACAGTTGCTTGCAAATGTGGAGATATGGGTTCAAATGCTCAGGAAAATTGCTAAAAATCTTTTCAGACTTTTGTGTCATTCCAACCAATGGATTTAAGAAGTCATTGCTTTCAGTATTTAGGTAGTAAATTAGTTATACACTTGTTTAAGACAGGTACGTGGTTGAACTAAAGTCCTGTATTTTGCTCTAGTGTTTTAATTTCCCTAAGCCTCTGTATATCTTGTACCTGAAACATTCACATTATTAGAACCATGCATCTGAATTTGATAATTTAGTAGCCCATTGTGAAAAAAAATTCTATAACTTTTACATAATTTTTATCCAGAGTATTTTTTTAATCTCTTTCAGATATGTCTTTTTAAGCCAAGAAATATTTAAAAGTTTTTCTTTCTTACAGCTATAGTTTCTCACTTTCCAAATCATTAAACAATGAGAGCCCTTTTGTAAGAAAAGATTCAATTTAACATGTTTGAATAAGAACCACTCCCTGTGATAGAACCTCTCCCAGCCTTGAGCAGGCTGAACAGACCATGCATGCTTGCCACAGGACCTTAACACCTAGTAAAGACATCCACTTTGTGTACACTTGCAACTTCCTACAAGAAAAATTTGAACAGACTGCCCACTGAGCCTGCTTTGCAACATTAATCCAGCTGAAACAAAGGATGGGTTTCAGTGGACTTCCCCTATATAAAAGCAGTTGCTGAATATTAAACTTTGAGCCTTGATCAAATCTTGTCTTGTTCATTTTTCTCTCGCCCACCCCATCTTTTTCATTTCCAGCCCCCCTTTCAGGTAAACCAAACCAGTTAATTCCCAAGTAGAAAATTGTTAGATTTCCCAGATGATAGCATGGGCATGGAGAAGATATGCCAGGTCTGTCTCCCTATCTCTGCTTGCTGCCTGTGAAATAAAGATGTAAAGGTTCTCAGCTACTGTTCCCTTGCCATGCTTATATTTTCATGCCATGATAATGGGACTTAACTCTCTGAAACCATAACAAGACCCTGAATTAAGTGCTTCCTTTTTTAAGAGTTGGCTTGATTATAGTGTCTCTTATGGCAATAAAATAGTACATTACAATTTTTTTCACATAATTGTAGCAACTACCATTATAACATTATATTAGGGAAGGGTTCCTAGAAAGAAAATCATCAAGTGACAATTTTCTCAATGTGTTTGTCAAGATTCTAAACATAGAACCAGTCTATGTTTTTCTTGTCCCTCCCCACCCCTATTGGCAAATCATGGGGTTATGAGATTCAGTAAATGAAAATTTAGGAAACAGTTAAATTTAATCCCAGATTGATAAGGACAAATGTTTTAATTTAGATATAGCTAATTATATTAACATGAACATACTAAAATACTATTTCTCTTAAATTCATATCTTCTCATATTATATCTAGCACACTGGTCTCTAATATAGCATGGCTCATATATTCACACATTTGAATAGCCCCTATTCTTTCCATCTAAATAAGACTGAAAGATTACTAGAATAAAAAAAATGAAGTGTGTTACAAAAAAAAAGACTGCATCTGCTTTTTCAGCCTCAAGTTTTAAAAACCTAGAAGCTTCTGTTTTCATAATCCCTGGGCCAAAATACTGATTAATATTTATTACCAATTATGACAGAAAAAAATATACAATACCTAGAAGGAAGCTTTGTGGTGCTGTGAAATATTTTATGGGTTGAATTAATTTGGGTTAGTTTATCATAACTGTAGGAAATTTTGTTTGATGTAGGAATCCTGTAGGATTAGAACTTATCTCTGGCTAAAAAAAAAAATTAAAAATCTAACAGGCAACATCTGCTTACTTGTTTCTTTTAATTGTATTGCTCAATCTACCAATACTTGGAAGATATGGTAATGATCAAGATCAAGTAATATTTTAATTAAAGATGCATATTACTCAAAGATTTTTGTTAATAGTTTCAAGTAAGCATATAGCTATGTTGTACTCATGACTTTGACACAGAGTGCAGAACATGAAAAGAGGGCTTACTGCTAATGTGTCTGTTACCATGTCTCCATTCCTATGAGACTCAATCTGCTAGTATTTGTCAGTGTTGTAGGTTTTACATGAGAGAATGTTTGAATATGTGCTATAAATAGCATTGAGGAGGCTCTTAACATTGATTTGACTTTTCTGTCACATAAAAGTCACTTAATTTGAGTGAAAACCGAATGAGCCTCTACTATAAATTAGAACTAATGTATGTTCCTCTAAGACACTGATTACTCTCTATATTTCACGGATTCTTGAAATTTACAGTTCAAATTTTGTATTAAACTGGCCATACCAGCAGACTAAATGGAATTAAATAAAAATGATTATTCAAATGAGATATGGATTGAGATTTTAATTACCTATCCAGTAAAGAAAAAAATGAAAACAATTCATCGTTTCATAACTGCAGTAGATGAACTGGAATTAAATCATTATCACCATCGTCTTTATAGTACCACTGCCACTAGCAGAAGCAGCAACATCATCATCATAGTCATCATTGTCATTGTCATTCTGTCGTCAGCAACAGCACCAGCACAGCAGCATTGGTATTTGCATTTACTGGATGCACCCCTAAAACACAACTAAATGAATTAATTTAGGGTGAGCACATCTATATGTCATACATATTATATTTCACACATGTTAAACAATGTATTAGGAACTAATGTTTTTGAAAAATAAAATGACTATGAATAGTAAAATGGGTAAATAAAAATCTACATGTTTGCAATGAAATTCTGATGTGGAGGCAGATATTATTATGTTTAAATTGCTAAATTATTTCTGAAATTTTTTATTTAAAATAATGCTTTTTAAAACATTTTGCACGTTGCAAAGTCCTTTAAAATATGGAAAGTTCTGATCAAGGCTCAGAAAGGTTCTGATCAACCTAGAAAGTACTTACAGTTGCTTGCAAATGTGGAGATATGGGTTCAAATGCTCAGGAAAATTGCTAAAAATCTTTTCAGACTTTTGTGTCATTCAACCAATGGATTCTAAGAAGTCATTGCTTTCAGTATTTAGGTAGTAAATTAGTTATACACTTGTTTAAGACAGGTACGTGGTTGAACTAAAGTCCTGTATTTTGCTCTAGTGTTTTAATTTCCCTAAGCCTCTGTATATCTTGTACCTGAAACATTCACATTATTAGAACCATGCATCTGAATTTGATAATTTAGTAGCCCATTGTGAAAAAAATTCTATAACTTTTACATAATTTTTATCCAGAGTATTTTCTTTAATCTCTTTCAGATATGTCTTTTTAAGCCAAGAAATATTTAAAAGTTGTTCTTTCATACAGCTATAGTCCTCACTTCCAAATCATCTAAACAATGAGAGCCCTGTTTGTAAGAAAAGATTCAAGTTAACATGTTGAATAAGAACCACTCCCTGTGATAGAACCTCTCCCAGCCTTGAGCAGGCTGAACAGACCATGCATGCTTGCCACAGGACCTTAACACCCAGGTAAAGTCATCCACTTTGTGTACACTTGCAACTTCCTACAAGAAATTAGAACAGACTGCCCACTGAGCCTGCTTTGCAACATTATCCAGCTGAAACAAAGGATGGGTTCAGTGGACTTCCCCTATATAAAAGCAGTGCTGAATATTAAACTTTGAGCCTTGATCAGAATCTTGTCTTGGCTTCATTTTTCTCTCGCACCCCATCTCTTTTTCATTTCCAGCACCCCTTTCAGGTAAACCCAGTTAATCCATGTAGATTCTTCAGATCCCAGATGATAGCATGGCACTGGAGCTAGATATGCCAGGTCTAGTCTCCCTATCTCTGCTTGCTGCCTGTGAATAAAGATGTAAAGTTCTCAGCTACTGTTCCAGTGCCATGCTTATATGCTTCATGCCATGATAATGGACTAACTCTCTGAAACCATAATCAAGACCCTGATTAAGTGCTTCCTTTTTTAAGAGTTGGCTTGATTATAGTGTCTCTTATGGCAATAAAATAGTACATACAATTTCTCACATAATTTGGAGCGTACCTACTATTATAACATTATATTAGGGAAGGGTTCCTAGAAAGAAAATCATCAAGTGACAATTTTCTAATGTGTTTGTCAAGATTCTAAACATAGAACCAGTCTATGTTTTTCTTGTCCCTCCCCACCCCCTATTGGCAAATCATGGGTTATGAGATTCAGTAAATGAAAATTTAGGAAACAGTTAAATTTGAATCCCAGATTGATAAGGACAAATGTTTTAATTTAGATATAGCTAATATATTACATGAACATACTAAAATACTATTTCTCTTAAATTCATATCTGTCTCATATTATATCTAGCACACTGGTCTCTAATATAGCATGGCTCATATATTCACACATTTGAATAGCCCCTATTCTTTCCATCTAAATAGGACTGACAGATTACTAGAATAAAAAAATGAAGTGTGTTACAAAAACAAGACTGCATCTGCTTGTTTCAGCCTCAAGTTTTAAAGAAACCTAGAAGCTTCTGTTTTCATAATCCCTGGGTCAAATACTGATTAATATTTATTACCAATATGACAGAATAAATATACAATCACCTAGAAGACCAGCTTCTGTGGATGTCTGTGAAATATTTTATGGGTTGAATTAATTTGGGTTAGATCTATCATAACTGTAGGACATTTTGTAGATGTAGGAATCCTGTAGGATTCATGAACTCTAGTCTCTGACTATGGAAAAAGAAAACAAGCTGAGCATCAACATTCATATCTTTCAGCTTCCTTACTGCAGATACCATGTGAGCTGCAGATTCCTGCTGCTATCTACTTTCTCCACTATTGTGGACTACATCCACAAAGTGCCTGTCAAATAATCCCTTTATTCTGTAAGTTGCTGGTCAGACTTTTAATCATAGCAAGAAAATTTATAATTATGGGTGCTAAACTGTCCAAGCGCTCATATATAATGTTCAGTTACCAAGACAAGAACACTCTAGAAAGAACTGCAAACGTGGGTTACATAAAGGACAGAGGTTCCAGAAGCGTGACCTAGGTAAAGCTGCTTCAGACAAACCCAAGCATTTGATCCATCCTTACAGAAGACACTAACATATGAACAAAGTTGCTATCTTGGTGTGATAACTTCCCAACCCCTCAATCTCCAATGGAACAGACATGTACTACTTGGAATTTCCTGTCTGATTCTTGACCTACAAATAATAAGAAATAATCAATGTTTAAATGCCAATAATTGATAAGTAAGACCTATAAAACCCTAGCTCCAAATCTGAGCAATGGTTCATTTTTTTCTGCAGAAATGTCTTTGGAAAGTAAGGAAGAGAATGGTTGTCTACCTCAGAGGTCTGTTAAAAGGCTAATGAATCCTGTTTGTATTTTAAGGTGCTTGAGAAAAATAACCACTGAATAAATTTTAAATAGAAATGCATGAAGTTTTTGTGAAATAGAGAACAGTTTTCAAATTGAGTACTTAAATGGGATAAAAGCTAATCACTAGAAGCTAAATATCCACAGATACTTAGGTCCTCTTACAGGGTGGTCCTCCTTCTCAGTTTCTTCCAGCTTTTTACTAATTCAACCACAGGGGTCAGCAGCTTCTGTTCATTGGGTGAGTGCACATATATACATCGGACTCTTTCAGCTGCTTGTTGGATCTTTTGGAGGCAGTCATGATAGGTCCCTTTTTGTGAGAACTCCATAGCCTCAGTAATAATAGTGTCAGGCCTTGGAACCTCCCCTTGAGCTGGATTCCACTTTGGGCCTGTCGCTGAAACTTCTTTTCCTCAGGTTTCTCTCCATTTCCAGGACAGGAACAATTATGGGTCAGAATTTTGACTGTGGGATGGCAACCCCCTCCCTCACTTGATGCCCTGTCTTTCTGTTAGAGGTGGGCTCTATGACGTCATTCTCCCTACTGTCAGGCATTTCATCTAAGGTCCCTCCCTTTGAGTCTTGATTGTCTCTCACCTCCCAGGTCTCTGGTACATCCTAGAGGGTTCCCCCAACCTCCTACCTCCCAAGGTTGCCTGTTTCCATTCTTCCCGCTGGTCCTCAGGCCTTCATTCCTTTTCCCTCACCCAATACCAGATCAGGTTCCCCTCTTCCACCCTTCCTATCCACTTTCTCTCCCTGATCCCTCCCTCTGTCACCACTTGTGATTACTTTCTTGTCTCTCCCAAGTGGGCCTGAGGCATCCTCACTTGGGCCCTTCAGCTTGTTGACCTTTTTGAGTTCTGTAGACTGTATTTTGGGTATTCTGTACTTTTTTATTGGCTAATATCCACTTATTAGTGATACAATAATATCACAATGCGTGTCCTTTCAGGTCTGAGTTACCTCACTCAGGATGATATGTAGAAAAATGAAAATAGACCCATATTTGTCATCTTGCACAAGTGGATCAAGTACCTTAACATAAAACCTTTACACTGAGTCTAATAGAAGAGAAAGTGAGAAACAGCCTTTAACTCATTGAAAAGGGGGAAAATTTCCTAAACAGAACTCCAATGGCCCATGCTCTAAGATCAAGAATTGATAAATGGGACCTCATGAAACTGGAAGGCTATGTAAGGCAAAAGGCATAGCCAATAAGACAAATTGGCAACCTACAGATTGGGGAAAAAAAATCTTCACTAACCCCACATCCAAAAGAGGACTACTATCCAAAATATATAAAGAACTCAAGAAGTCAACCACCAAAAAACCAAACAACCCAATCAAAAACTGGAGTATAGAACTAAACCGAGAATTCACAACAGAGGAATCTCGAATGACTGAGAAGCACCTAAAGAAATATTCAAAGTCCTTAGTGATTAGAGAAATGCAGATCAAAATGACCCTGAGATTCTACCTTACACCAATCAGAATGGCTAAGATCAAAACCTCAGGCAACAGGACATGTTAGGGAGGATGTGGAGAAGGAACACTCCTCCATTGCTGATGGGATTCAAACTGATACAATCACTCTGGAAGCCAATCTCGAGGTTCCTCAGAAACCTTCTACCTGAAGACCCAGCAATACCACTCTTGGGAATACACCCAAAAGATGCCCACCATGCCACAGAGGCATGTGGTCCACTATGTTCATACCAGCCTTGTTTGTGATAGCCAGAAGCTGGAAACAACCCAGATGTTCCACCACAGAAGAATAGATACAGAAAATGTGGTTCATTTACACAATGGTATACTACTCTGCTGTTAAGAATGAAAACATTCTGAGTTTTGCAGCCAAATGGATGGGAGTAGAAAATATCAACCAATAGTTTCTTTTTTTAATTTATTTAATTATTTAAATCAAATCGTAATTTACTTATTAACACAGGGTTATAAACACAAAAAGGCAGGATGTGGGGAAAGGAATGGCACCAGAGCATAGGTGTTCAGGGGAGTACAGATACCTTTCAGAACAGGGTATCAGCTGGGTGAAGGTTCAGGGGACAGGTCACTATGACTCTGCCTATGATTCACTTGTCCTTATCTAAGTTGACCATTAGTTTCTAATAGAAGATTTTAACTTTTGCCTCAGAAACAAAGATAGAAGCTACTGAAATTAAAAGTAACATTAGAAAGAGGGAAAGAATTCTTTGTATATTTTATTTAAAAAACCAATTTTTGCATAATAGCCAATATAAAAAATAATGATCAGACTAGCTGAACATGTTATTTTCCCCAAAAGAGGACTACTATCCAAAATATATAAGGAACTCAAGAAGTTAACCACCAAAAAAACAAACAACCCAATCAAAACTGGAGTATAGAACTAAACCGAGAATTCACAACAGAAGGAACATATTTTCAATTATATTAATTAGGATTATACATGGACATAAATAACAGAAATTTTTAAGCAGCTAAAGGTGCTTAGCAAATATGAAAATTTTGATTTCTTGTATATATGGAGTTGTAGAGACAGTAGGATAAGTATTCTGCAAAGGGTTGCTTCTGCCATGTGGACTGTCACAGTTTATCATTCACAGTGTCAACTTAAAGAAGGTAAGAGCTGCTGGAGCTCATCATTACAGAAAGGAAAAGGACATGGAATATGTCCCTGTCCTCTAATTTTAACAAAATTATTTCTGGCCAGAAAATAACCACATTGTCATATGGTTGAGAAAATTGGTCTCTTTTCTGAATGATCAGATACCAAATGGAAATGAGGATGTCTATTTCTAAGGAAAAGAAGAATGCTTACTAAGGACAACTAATACACTCTGTGTAACATGGTTTTTCCTGTTAGTGAATGGAACATGCTAATAATTGACTTACATATATTCTAAGATTATTTGCATGTGAGTGATTTCAACGAAAGCATCTGACAATTTATAGCATTGAATATCTATTACATGTGGAAAACTCAGGTTTTCTTAAGAATGTAAAGATAAATTAGCTAGCTTCCAGATCAAGAAATGCATTCTGTGTATATTTAGGGATTCTATACATGTTAACATGGTAAAAGATCTTTGTATAGTGTTTGATTCATATAGTGACCACTCCAAAGGTTCTGATATTATCAAGTAACACAAGAGCATAATTCTTAGAGATATTATACCAAAAGTCATAGGGAAAGTCCAACTATTTCCATAAACAGTGAGAATAGATGTGTGTTATTTCTTTGACTATTACTTTAGTTATGGTCATGCCATTAAAAATACTAGTAAAAAGTAATAAAGTACACTATTTAAAACAAATTTTAGTTTCAAACCTTTCACCTGCTTTCCAAGACTAGAACATGGTTTGTTCCTTACTGCAAGGTCATTTAAGATCCCACACACCGGGTTCTCTAGAGATCTGTGCTTACATCATTATCCAGCCAGCCACTTGCTATAACTTCATTGTGAGATATATATCAACTATACTTGCTGTCACTTCTGGATGTAGCCTTTTTTATTGTCTTTTGCTAACCCCTCTCTTTTTGGTGTTTTAAAGCAATAACTCCCATTTTCTCTCCTTCCTGGTCATTGCTATCTATCAATCTTGTATCTGAAAACCTTGGTGGCTTTGTCACCTATCAAGTATACTAATCTGTGGGTTTTCTCAGGTAGTCTCAACCATTACATACTTAGTCCATCTAATGCCTATTGTCCACTATTCTTTTTTTATTGTCTATTTTATTTATTTACATTTCAGATGTCATCCCCTTTCTACATTTCCCCTCCCTAGAAAACCCCTATCCCATCCCTCCTCCTCCTTTTTGCTTGTATACCCTTTTAATTACATGTATGTATTAAGGTCAGTTCTAGGTTGAGGAACTAGCAATACAATAGATAAAATAGTCAAGGAACAAGCAAGACAATAAGTATAAATAGTCAAAAAAAAAAAAAGCAAGGCAATAAAAAAAGTTCCATGAACATTTCTATGATCACTGTTTCTAAGTAAAAATTAGGATGACTAAAATATCTGAGCCTAATTCCCTGTCCTAGCCCAAAGTCATTTTCATGTCTGAAGCCTATTCCCTTGTTCTAGCCTAAAATTTAGATTCCTGCCTGAAATTATTTCTTTGTTCTAGCCTAATATTTAGATTACTGCCTGAAATTATTTCTTTTTCTAGGCTAAGATTTAAATTCCTGTCTGAAATTACTTCTTTGTTCTAGCCTAGTGTGAGATTCCTGCCTTAAGCTCACTTCCTTGTCTTTGGCCAATGTCAGATTCTTGCCAAGCAGCCCCAAAAGCTGTCTGCCTCTCCCCCTTTTTTATTTCATTTATAAGACTGAGCCTGTCTTACATTGTTGTGACAAGAATGCCTTCCTTACCCATCATGGAATATGCTTTATCAAAAGCAATGCACTTCTGTCTTAGGTTCATAAAGGCTCTGTGCAGAATCTTACCCATCCTTGGCTTGCCAGCCTGTTAATTTGATAACTCTGTCTGGGGGGTCCATTTTCAGATTCAAGCTCTGTACTTGGCTGCCAACATGTTGATGTTGTTGAAGAAAAGCTTTGACACAATGGGCAGGAATAAAAGTATTCCCAGGACTAAAAGGGCTAGCATGATAAAGCTATATATGTCATTTTTAAAGCTTGACCAAAATAGAAATACTGACCTCAGGCCATGGGTAATTTTATCAGCAGTATCTACTGCATCAATGCTCAGCAGAGCAACATTCTTGAAATTCATAAACTCACTATGTAAAGTTAAAACATCCAGAAAAGTGTTAGAATTATGCCAAATACACCTCAAGTGTCTTTAAACATTTTCATAATTACAGTGACTACCACTGTAAATTTTAGAACTAACACAAATCCAATGGTATTTGGCATGACACTCAAGATGGCTCCTTATTCTTAAGTTCTGAACATCCTTCCAATAATTTGAATAAGATAAAGAGCATCAATTCGTTCTTCCAAATGCCTATCTAAATCTTCTTATAGTCACTTGGTCCTTTCTGCTGGAGCAGATTCTTAGCTGGTCTTCTCCCCTGACAACACCATATCCTGACCCATACTAGAGGAACCACTGTACTCAGAGCATTGGGTAAGAGACCACAACCCTATACACCAGAGCTGCAGCTGGGAGCCTGGAACACTCAGGACCCATCATCTATCCAAATATCACTCTCCAGAATACCACTCTCCTTCTGCTCCTCACTTGGTCTTTTTTGCTGGGGAAGACTCCTAGATAGTCTTCTCCTGTGAAGACACAACATCCTGAGAAAACACTGTACTCAGAGCATCAGAGGAACAACTGCACCCAGAGAAGTGGAGAATCCTCTATACTCACAGCAGTTGAGGAACCTGGATTCTCAGGAGCTCTAACATGCCCACGATCATAGGATTTCAGGATTCCAGAGGCAGCCTGAGTACCAGGAGCTCTCCACACAGGATCTCAGGATCACAGGATCACAGGATCACAGGATCACAGAGACAGCTGGATTCTGAGAAGTTCTGTACTAGCAAGATAAGAAGACAGGATCAAGTCAGAGACAGTGTGTATTGGTAACACTAGAGATAACCAGATGGTGAAAGGCAAGGGCAAGAACATAAGCAATAGAAACCAAGGTTACATGGCAGCATCAGAACACAGTTCTCCCACCATAGCAAGTCCTGGACAGCCCATCACACTGGAAAATCAGGATTCAGATTTAAAATCACTTCTCATGATGATGATAGAGGACTTTAAGAAGGACATAAATAACTCCCTTAAAGAAATACAGGAGAACACAAACAGGTAGAAACCATTAAAGAGGAAACACAAAAATTTCTTAAAGAATTACAAGAAAACACAACCAAACAGGTTGAGTCTGAATAACTGGTCACATTTAATAACAATACAAGAGGCATTATAACTTCCCTTTTTGATTCTATGTTCCATGAGATCTAAAAACCTGAGGTAAGGCATCTTGTCCCCTTAGGGGTATAGGTAAGCAAAGGTGGTCGGGAACATATGTCCAATACAGCTTCCTAGTCACCACTGTCAGGGACTCAGCAAGCTCACAGGTCAGCATCATTCTTTGTCCTGGCATCAGCATGTCTCACCTGTCCTCTGGCAGCCACCATGCTCCTTCAGCATCCTGCAGGAATCCTCTTCCCCATATTAAATACCTTATCGGGATCATGTCTTATGCCAGTAAGTGGATCCTTCCCTTTCACCTATGCATAAGTATGCCTAGTTGTAGAGTGCCACAGACACTCAGCAGAAAGTTTCTTGGCATCCACATGTTTTTTAAAAAATTTAAAATAAAAAGAACATGATTTAAATAAATTTGTGGTGTACGGGGATATACCTCCCTTTTTAGTGTATGAAGATATTGTTTTAAAGTTCCATGGACCCATTCCACAGTCTCTTGTCCTTGACAATTATAAGGAATCCCAGTAATATACGTAATATTAAATTCATGCCAAAAAGTCTCAAATGTTCCTTGTGATAGCCAGTTCCATTATCTGGGTTTGTTTGTTTGTTTGTTTGTTTTGTTTTTCTTTTGTATTTTGTTTTTCTCTTTTTGTTGTTATTGGATATTTTATTTATCTACATTTAAGATGTTATCCTCTTTTCATTCCTCCCACCCCCAGAAACCCCTTATCCCATCCTCCCTTGATAATTTCTATTCTTAAGGTATGTTTCTTGAATAGAGCAGAAGAATGGATTGATTTCAAAATTCAGTCTGTTAATCTGTGATGTTTTATTGAGAAATTGAAACCACTGATATTAAGAGTTATCAATGAGCACAGTTAAATGATTCTGTTATTTTGTTATTGTGGTGTGTGTGTTTGTGCTGTGTGTGTGTGTGTGTGTGTGTGTGTGTGTGTGTTATTCCTCCTTTTGATCTGTTGGTCAGAGATTATTTATTCCTTGTGTTTTCTTGGGTATTGTTAGCCCCTTTGTGTTGACATTTGTCTTCTACTGTTTGCTTAGGACTGGATTTGTAAGGCAATACTGCTTAAATTTGGTGTTATTATGGAATGTCTTAATTTTTCCATCTATTGTGATTGAAAACTTTGCTGGGTATAGTAGTCTGTCCTGACATCTATAGTCAGAATTTGTAGAACATCTATCTTCTCTCTTCTGGTTTCTAGAATCTCCTTTGAGAAGTCAGACATGTTCTAATAGAGCCTGTCTTTATATGTACTTGCTCTTTTCATCTTGCAGCTTTTAATATTCTTTCTTTGTTCTCTACATTAGTGTTTTGATATTATGTGCCAATGGCCCTTTCTTTTCGGCCCCAGTCTATTTGGTGTTCTGTATGTTTCTTGTACCTTGGGAGGTTCTCCTTCTTTAGATTAGGGAAATTTTCTTCTATGATTCTATTGAAAATACTTTCTGTGCCTTTGACCTTAATTTCCTTTCCTTCTACTTTTCCTATTATTCATAGATTTTAGTGTTTTAATAATGTCCCAGATTCCCTGGATGGTTTTTGCCTGGAGTATTTTTAACCAAGTATCCATTACTTCTATTGTGTCTTCAGTGTTTTAGATTCTTTCTTCCATCTCTTATATTCTGTTGGTAAGACTTTCTTAGGAGGTTCCTGTTTCAGTTCCTAATTTTTTCATTTCTAAAATTCCATCAGTGTTAAATTTCTACTGTGATTTTATTTCTACTTTTAGGTCTTGAAGTGTTTTATTCATTTCCTTTCAATCTTTATATCTTCATAGATTTCTTTAATGGGCTAATTCATTTCATCTTTAAAGATTTCTATCATATTCATGCTGCCTGTTTAAAGTTCTTGCCTTGAGCTTCAGCTATGTTGCATTTCTCAGAACCAACTATGATAGAGTTGCTGGGCTATAGTGAGGACATATTATCCTGACATTTATTGTGTTTTTATTTTGACTTCTAGACAGTAGTACTGGGAAAACTGTAATTCTAAGTGCCAATATTTGGTCTTGTCTTTGTTTGAATGGATGTTTTGTTCCTTAGTTTTTGCTGCTATTTTTGGTTCTTTGTGAGTGTGGTGACTGTGTGTTGCTTGGTAGGGAATGCTTTTGTGCTTTGTAGGGAATGCTTTTGTATCCTGCTAGGTGTAGTCACTGGGTATAGTCTGTTTCTAGGTGTTGAAACCTGAAACTTAGGAATAGGAGTGGGTTTAAAGGACTGGGCGTGTTAAGAAATAGAATTTAAAAACCATGCAATAGTTCTATTCTTAGTGTTCTGGAGAGCTATTATACTTTTTACCATGTATATTCCAATGTCTTTGCCATTATACATATCTTTGACAGTACATTTTATTCTTCATATTTTTAATAATAGCCATTCTGACAGGTGTCAAATGATATCATATTGTAGTTTTAATTTGTATTTCTATGATGTTTTGATATGCTAAACATGTTTTTGTTGTCTAATTCTATATCTTCTTTAGAAAAAAAAAAGAAGTGTCTGATAGAAGATTCAAAGCTAAAAATCTAGTTTTTTCTTTCTGGCTGTTTAGCTATTTGTTCATACATTTTGAGTATTAGCCCTTTATATAATGCATACTATTGAAATACTTTCTTCCAATCCATGGGTTATATTTTTTTCATACTGATTGTTACACTGCTTAAGCAATAACTTTTAATTTGATGGAATCAACTCATTGTTCTGTCTTGTGTTGTTTTTGTGTTCAGGACTCTATCCAAGAAATTTTTCCCAGACAAATGTTGTATAGTTTTTTCCCATTTTTCTTCTAGGGGTTGTATAGTTTCAGCTTTTAAGCATCTAATCCATTTTGATTTTCATTTTATACAAGGTGTGTTATTCACTCTGCTGCATGTGAACATACAGTTTTCATGACACCATTTAACAACCCTTTGGTTTCTCATTATGACCTTGATACTTTGTGATTTCAGTTATCAGAGAATGGCTCATTATGTACTCAGTATACTAGTATTATTTAAAGTTATAGTTTTGTTTATTTCAGTCATGCGTTATAATATGATAACTGCTTGGTTACATGATAGACAAAATTAATGTACACTCCTTGTGCATAAAACTAACCTGATAAACAATTGTTATTTATATAGGAAAACATCTATTTTGGAGTATCTGGATTCTAATAAGATTTATTAGTCAGCTCTTGTGACGACTTATAATGGGACTGAATGACTGAACTGTTCAAAAAGAGCATCAAGTTTCTGAAAATATAAAAAAAAAAAATCTTGAAAGGAATAATTCCACATATGATGGTTTATGTTCTAACAACATTTTACAACCAAGATGGGTTTTGTTCAAATTAGTTTTAGACATCAAAACTGAGCTATAATACAAGAAGAAATATTTGAAATCCATTTATTAACAATGTGGCATCTGAAACAATAATGTTATTTGGGTAGCATGGACATAGATGGCAAACAGACACTTGTCAGGAGAGAAACTGCAACCCAGTCATTTTACTTTCAATTATAGCAACAACACAATATAAAAATACTACATGGAATTCAGGAGCTGTCTTCTGCTGACAATTTTCCTTCCTTTGTTTCCTTTTCTCAGAAAATGAGTTTTCTTCAAGGATCTATGTATCATGTAAAATTCTTGCATGCACAGCATATGGAATGTGCTGTTATTTCTGATCATCAAATTTTTGCTTGAGTCTCTCTTATATGACCAAGCAGAACAGCAAACATTAAAATCAAATTCATCAGGAGTTATATTTACAATAACAACCTCATAACAAGCTGCAAATATTAATATTACTGGAGAAATCAGATGGCTGGTGAACCTTTGGTAGACATAAAAGTAATTCAGAAATAGGTCCTATAATCTTATTAATATTTCATCATCATAAACCAAAAGAACATTCTGAATGAAAGTCATCAAGAGATGAATATATGCTTTCCTTTTAACCCATTCATAGTAATTTCACACTTTAGCTTTTTGTTGTTACTTATTTAGTTTGCAGACACATAAACTAATACACTCAGACATAATGACCAAGATATTTTACTAAAATATTGCTTAGCTTTCAAATTAAGTCAAATAGACACAAATAGAAGAAATAAATTCACACACATGATTTTTTTAATTGTTACATTGTACTCCATACATATATACATATATATACATTTATACATATAATTATTATCTATAAATTAAAAACATTGGACTATAAGTTTATTTAAGTGGATAAAGCTTTCAAGTACCTGTCTTGATCATCTATTCATAGTATTGCACAATCTAAGTACACTATAGAGCTAGTGTTCAGTGACACTATCATACCTCTAATTGGGTAAGAAAATTGAAATACACTTAATGTTTATTTTTCTTGTAAAGTCAACAGTACATTAAAATAACTATTGTATATATAATTTTAATCTCAATTTTAAATCAAATTATTAGCATCATATTAATAGATGAACTTAAACTAAGCATTCTACTCAGTTGAAACATAAAATGATGCTGAGCTTTGAACTTTATTTGGTACCAATGATGGTTAATTTTGTTTAATTACATGAATTCAACTATATTTTTTGAGAATGTAGATAGATTTCCAAATTTTGAAAATTATAAAATTATTTGTTCATAGTTCTTAAATGAAATGAAACATATTTTGTTATCTTTTCTTCTTTTATCTAGCCTGGTCATCTATTTGAGAAATAGCTCTTAAAATAATATTGAATAAGAAAGAAAATGTATCGTTTCTAAAAATCACCATCCTGAGGATTTAAAATATATTCCTGAGGATTATAGAGAATTTACTGAGGGAGAAATTATATAGTGATTAAAACATAGTCCTGTTACAAATCATATCAAGGGTTTTACCGAGGAAGCCTTTAATTCCTTTAATACTGCATTGTTAAAGCTTAGAGTATGATGTTACCAAAGAGATTATACTATTTAAAAGATTGGTAAAATTCACTTACCAGTACAGAAGACTACATTGCTATTGTAAAGGTTAACTCAGTTACTCAGTTTTATCATAAAAACCAATGGTAAATAGAATAGAAATCAAGCAGAGTTTGATTTATTTTTAGATGAAAAATATTGTCTTAATTCCAAAGTTGTACAGCTTAGACACATGTTCATACAAACACACACTAACACATATTCACCTAGAGTAATTCAATGATGCCTGTATACTAGTTCTTATGTCAGAAACTCAGCACTTGAGAATTTTCATCTTAGCATGGTGAAAAGTAAGTCAAAAAAGAAAAATTAATTAAAGTTTCTCCTAGTCCAAAGTCTCTTTGGCCAATAAAATGGAATGTGAGTGCTCTAATAATTCAGCCTGAAGAATAACATACTTCTTAAAAAGATTTTAAATTTAGTGTGTAACATGTGTTAAAATAGTAAATTATAAAAAATAATATTTAGCCTAAATGAATGAGTTTTTAAAAAAAATATATCATGTAACATGTGAAATTATTGTTGTAATATTTTCAAATAATATAATTTAATATTCTAGAAGCAATACAGGTTACCAAAATTATCTGTAGTCTTATTTCTTGTCTCCACTAAAAATCATCTGTATAATTTTAGGTTGGTGATTCATAAGATTAATTTTAAATGTATAACACATATTCACCTATCACTATGCATAAATTAGAAAAAAAGAATATTGACTTCAAACAAAGAGAATATTCCAAACAAACCTGGACTCCTCACACATGCAGAGATAATGTCACAACAAAAGGTCTACAACAAAAGTGTCTCACTGGAACACAGGTACCAGAAAGCATGCTACTTGTTTCCATTTCCATTCTAATTGATCAATTGGTGTGAGTTATCTACAGTGCAGTGCCTACAATTTGCTAGAAGATGCTTGAAAATATTTTTTCTTAAAATTAATGTGTAAATACATAGTACTTTGTTCTTATTAATGAAAGGCAAAAGCACAGTTGAAAAAAATGAGTGAGGGGAATCCTGTCTCACCAAGGTCATGGCCATGATATCTTCCTAGGAGACTGATATTACTAAACTCAGCTGGCTGGTATTTGAAAATATCCTACATACTGTTTACAACACTTCAGAGACAATTAAAACAACAACTCAATGTACCTTTTAGAGAAAAGCGAGAGATTAAGCTCAGTGATAGAACTAAACAAAAGGAAGTAGGAGGGGTCAGGAGAAGTTGCATGTATACTGAGGTAGTAGTTGAACTACAGCATCTATCTTGGAAAATAAAAATTCTAAAACTAGAAACCATTAGTAGAGCAGAGTGACTAGGAGACCTTCAATACTGTGCTGCTATTATCCAGACCCATGGCATTTACCTTCATAACTAGATCACCAAAGGGAAAATAAACTGCTACTTATTATGGTCACAGTTATTTCTGGCTCCTATTACCAGCAATAAAGTAAGTTCCTTAGTAATATGCACAAATCAGTCACCCAGAGTCTCTCTAGAGTCTAGACTGATTCTTCTTTGCAACTTACCCAAACAGCCAATTAATTGGTAGGCTATGTCACTTTAATTCTGCAAATTGATTTCAACCCTCTCTGTGTGCCCACTCCCATTGCTTTGGATCAAACACTTGTCATCTGTCACTGCACCATCACAGCAGGCTCTAACTCTCATTTCATTTCTCTTGGCCATGTCATCTACCCTGCTGCCAGGGCTTTCTCTTTGAAACAATTATCTGATCATAATGTCTTATTTTCCCACACAAGTTATTGCCCTCACTGATTAATAGTTATGTGTTCCTGTTTTTCAGATGGAAAAATAAGAGGCTAAATATTAGCCTCATATTCAGCCTTATTAACTGTAAGTCAATAACCTGATAATTTCTTAATATCTTATAGCCTCAGTGGTATTTCTTCTCTCAACTAACTTGTCTCAGATTGTTGAACACATAACTCTTTTACAGCAATTAAAAACAAAAGTTTCTCCTTGAAGATTTAATAACCTTGAGACATACTATAAACTTTACCAATAATATATATAATTCTATTATATATTACATAGTATCATTATTATTCATAGAAAATATTTCCTTTCAGATCATGAGCAGTGCAATGGTACATAAATTCATCTTAATCATTTTTGTACCTCTAGTTCCTGTTTCAATGCTCAGGGACTTCGCAGAAAAAGGATTCAGAAATATTTGAGGACTCTGAACTGTCATGCAGATACTCTATGGGAGCTATTCGTCAACATCTGAGGGATAATAGCATCATGAGTCATCCTAATGGAAGGAAAAATCATTTGAGAGTATAATATTCTACGTTAGATGTTTTTAGGTATTATCTTGCAACAAGCTACTTCTGTGGCTGTGATAGGTAGAGAGAGCAAATGTCTTAGAAAGCCAGAAGAAACTTAATGACCACTCAGGCCTCTGAGTAACAGCCACCAACACTGACTTGATTCTTCAGGAAGACAGAACTTTTTGATTAGAAATGAAGACCAGCCAGGCAGGACTTCCAGTGCAAGGAAGGGAACATCAACTCACACGCACAACCTTCAACCCAAAATTTGTGCTGTCTACAAATGCACAGGGATACAGATGGAGCAGAGATTGATGGGAATGACCAACCAATGACTAGTCCAACTTGAGATCCATCCCATGGGAGAGAGTCAACCCCTAACACTATTAATATTCTGCTTTGCTTACAGACAGGAACCTACCATAACTGTTTTCTTATAGGCTTCATCTAGAAGTCAATAGAAACAGATGCAGAGACTCACAGCCAAATATCAGGCAGATCTTGTAGGGGATAGGACTGAAGGAGCTGGAAAGACCAAGGACAACACAAGAAAATCTACAGAGTCAACTAGTCTGGGCCCATGGGACTCACAGAGACTGAACTATGAACCAAAGGGCAAACCTAGCCCTCCTACACATTCATAGCAGATGTGCAGCTTGGGTCTTCATGTGGGTTCCCCAACAATTAAAGCAGAAACTTTCTATGACTCTCTTGCCTTCCATGGATCTCCTTCCCTTACCTGAACTGCCTAGTAGGGCCTTAGTGGGAGAGGAAATGCTTAGTCCTGCTGGGACTAGATGTTCCAGGGTCAGGTGATACTCAGGTGGGGCGTCTCCTTCTCTGAGGATAAAGGGAGGAGGTAATGGGAGAAGGGACTTGCAAGGGCAGGACTTGGAGGACAGGAGAGAGAAGGTACAATTGATATGTAATGTGAATAAAAATAAATAAATTATGCAAAAAAGACTAGATAGAATTTCTTTCATGTTTCTTCACAGAAAATATACAGCCAGTCTTAATCATAGGTTCATTCTTTTCCCTGTTTTAATTATTCTTATAGTATGTAGGTCCAGGAAACTTTATTTCATTTCTAAATTCAGCAAATTTAGCTATTCAATACACCAGGGAACTCCTAAACATGATAAACAACTTCAGCAAAGTGGCTGGTTATAAAATTAACTCAAACAAATCAGTAGCCTTCCTCTACTCAAGGATAAATGGACTGAGAAAGAAACCAGGAAAACAACACCTGTCACAATAGTCACAAATAATATAAAATACCATGTTGTGACTCTAACCAAGAAAGTGAAAGATCTATATGACAAGAACATCAAGTCTCTGAAGAAAGAAATCACAGAATATATCAGAAGATGGAAAGATCTCCCCTGCTCATGGATACGCAAGAGTAATATAGTAAAAATGGGCATCTGGCCAAAAGCAATCTACAGATTCAATGCAATTGTCATCAAAATTCCAGCTCAATTCTTCATAGAGTTAGAAAGAGCAATTCTCAAATGAATTTGCAATAACAAAAAACCTAGGCCAGAGAAAAATATTCTCAACAATAATAGAACATCTGGGGAAATCATCATCCCTGACCTCAAGCTGTATTACAGGGCAATAGTGATTTAAAAAAAAAAAAAAAAAACTATGGTATGGTACAGAGACAGGCAAGTAGACCAATGAAATAGAATTGAAGACCCAGAAATGAACCTACACGCCTATGATCACTTGATCTTTGACAAAGGAGCTAAAACCACCCAGTGGGGAAAAGACAGCATTCTCAACAAATTCTGCTGGTTCAACTGAAGATCAGCTTATAGAAGAATGCAAATATATCCATTTTATCTCCTTGTACAAAGCTAAAGTCCAAGTGGATTAAGGACCTCCACATAAAACCAGATACACTGAAATTAATAGAAGAGAAGGTGGGGAAGAGCCTCGAATACTTGGGAACAAGGGAAAAGTTCCTGAACAGAACACCAATGGCTTATGCTCTAAGAGCAACAATTTACAAATGGGACCTCATAAAGTTGCAAAGCTTCTTAAGACAAAGGACACTGTCACTAGGACAAAACAGCAACCAAGAGATTGGGAAAAGATCTTTACCAATCTTACATCTGATAGGGGGTTAATATCAAATATATACAAAGAACTCAAGAAATTAGACTCCAGACAACCAAATCACCCTTTTAAAAATGGGGTACAGAGCTCAACAAAGAATTCTCAACTGTGAGAACTCTAATGGCTGAAAAGCATCTAAAGAAATGTTCAACATTCTTAGTTATCAGGGAAATACAAATCAAAACAACCCTGAGATTTCACCTCACACCAGTCAGAATGACTAAGATCAAAAACTCAGGTGACAGCAGATGCTGGTGAGGATGTGGAGAAAGGGGATCACTGCTCCATTGTTGGTGGGATTGCAAGCTGATACAACCATCTGGAAATCAGTCTTGCAGTTCCTCAGAAAACTGGACACAGCATTAACTGAGGACCCAGCTATACCACTCCTGGGCATATACCCAGAAGATGCTCCAAGTTATAACAAGGACACAAGCTCCACTATGTTCGTAACAGCCTTATTTATAAGCAGCCAGAAGCTGGAAAGAACCTAGATGTCCTTTGACAGAGGAATGGATACAGAAAATGTGGTACATTTACACAATGGAGTAAAACAATGACTTCATGAAATTCTTAGGCAAATGCGTGGAACTAGAACTTAACATCCTGAGTGAGGTAACTCAATCACAAAAGAACACACAAGATATGCTCTCACTGATAAGTGGATATTAGCCCAAAAGCTTGGAATAACCGATATAAAATTCACAGACCACATGAAAATCAAGAAGAAGGAAGACCAAAGTGTGGATGCTTCAATGCCTCTTAGAGAGGGAACAAAATACTCACGGAGGAAACTTGGACAAAAAGTGTGGAGCAGAGACTGAAGGAAAGACCATCCAGAGACTGCTCCACCTGGGCTTCTATCCCATATGCAGTCACCAAATCCAGACACTATTGTGAATACCAAGAAGTGCATGCTGACAGGAGCCTGATATAGATGTCTCCTGAGAGGCTCTGCCAGAGCCTGAAAAATACAGAGACTGAAGCTCACAGCCATCCATTAGACTGAACACCAGGTCCCTAATGGAGGAAATAGAGAAAGGCTGAAGGAGCTAAAGGGGTTTACAACACCATAGGAAGAACAATATCAACCAACCAGACCACCCCGAGCTCCCAGAAACTAAACCACCAACCAAAGAGTACACATGGAGGGAACCATGGCTTCAGCTGCATTTGTAGCAGAGGAAGACCTTGTTCGGGCATCAATGGGAGGAAAGGCCCTTGGTCCTGTGAAGGCTGAATGCCCTAGTTTAGGGGAATGCCAGGTCAGGGAGGTGGGTGTGGGTGGGTGGGTGGGGGAACACCCTCAGAGAAGCAAGAGGAGGAGTGATGGACTAGGAGATTCTGGGAGGAAACCAGGAAAGCGGATAATATTTGAAATGTAAATTAAAAAATATCTAATAAAAAGGGAAAATGTTTAAAGAAAATTCCTTATGGTTTTACAAAAGCAATAGCCTTCCTCCCATAGTCATCTTTTAGGGTTTTAAGTTGAATATTTAAAGAATATTAGATGAATCTTTGGCATTCATCTTCAGTATTTTGTAGTTACTGGAAAATAAATTGTTTTCTGCAAATACTTTATTCATTAGAATTAGTATTTGTATCTTCATTCTAATCTGTGATAATCACAACCAGATGAGCCCAATTTTGAAAACAACCCATAACTTCCATAGTACTGTTTATGTTCACTGTGTATGCTAATTCAGAAAACAAGAAAATTCAATTTGGAAATGTTTTCAATGCGCAGCTCTGCATTATCTAGTCTGTTCTTTCTTTGTGACCTCAGGTATAGGAAAGTCAACTAGAGTAATACTTCCTTTACTGTTAATGATTCCAGACTCTTTAATTAATTTCTGTATCTTAAACAGATTTTAAAAGACCTAAGGGATACATGTTTTTAAGACCTGTAATGAATTTTCTCTATCAGAGTCCTTATTGGTTTCAGTATCAACAAAATTAATAATGGGGATAAAATCATTTCTTAGATTCTAAAGAAAGGTTGTTTACTAAAATGAGAAGGGTAATGTAAGTAACAATTTGGACCCTTTGGCCATATACTATTGTGATTTCATTTGGTGGCCATATACTGTGGTGATTTGTACCTGCCCGTTCTGCCCCAGGTTTGGGGGCCACTATATCCTGCCTGAGCTGCTGCTTTGGCCTTCGGGTCAGGGTCTAGCAAGAGAGAGAGTGGGGAATGGAAGGGCAAGAGACGTGAGGAATGGAGACAAGACAGAGAGTCTGTTCAAGTCCTGTTCCCTGTTCCCTTTTTATTGAAAAGAAATCATGGGTATATATAAGCATAAGCAGGGGAATGCAGCTGAAGACACTTTACCACGTCACCTTGCAGCTGGGGGCACAAAACAACAAAACATGATATGGGAGAAAAACAAGATGTTTATCAGAGTGTGCTCAGCTGTTGTAGGCTGTTAAAAACAAGTCTCTTGTCAGGGTATATGGTTTGAGATGGCTGCAAAGATGATAGCAGCTTTCTGCCAGAAATTGCTCCCAACAGTGATTTAATTTCAAATAATTCCCCTAAGATTACAAACCAAGTACATGTTGGGCTGGGATCATTGCTGAATTGTTTGGTTCTGAGATTTCCTTATTAAATATTTTTTATTTGATATTTTATTTTACATTTCAGATGTTATCCCCTTACCCCATTTCCCCCACTCCTGCCCAGGAGGCCTCTATCCCATCCCCCCTCCTCCTGCTTCTATGAGGATGTGCCCCCACCTAACCCCCCACTCCCATCTCCCCAACCTCGAATTCCCCCACACACTTTGTCCAGCCTTCATGGGACCAAGGATCTCCTCTCACACCTGTCAATACCTGACAGGACCATCCTCTCTTGCATATACAGCTGAAGCCATGGGTCCCTCCCTATGTGCTCCCAGGCTGGTGGTTTAGACCCTGGGAGCTCTGGTTGGTTGGTATTGTTGCTCTCCTCATGGGGTCGCAAGCCCTTTCAACTCCTTCAGCCTTCACTCTATCTTCTCCATTGGGAACCCCATGATCAGTTCAATGATTAGCTGTGAGCATCTGCCTCTGAATATGTCAGACTCTTGCAGACCTCTAAGGAGACAGTTATATCAGGCTTCTGTCAGCAGGCACTTCCTGACATCCACATTAGCGTCTACCTTTGGTGACTGCACATGGGATGGATACCAAGGTGGAATGGTCTCCAGATGGCCCCTCCTTCAGTTTCTGTTCTACACTTTGTCTCCATATTTGCTCCCTTGAGTATGTTGTTACTCCTAAGAAGGACCGAAGCACCCACACTTGGTCTTCATACTTCATGAGCTTTATGTGGTCTGTGAGTTGAATCTTGGGTATTTCAAGCTTCTGGGATAAAATCCAATAATCAGTGAGTGAATACCATGTGTGTTCTTTTGTGATTGGATTACCTCACTCAGGATGGTATTTTCTAGTTCCATCCATTTACCTAAGAATTTCTCAAATTCAGTTTTTAATAGCTGAGTAATATTCCATTGTGTAAATGTAACACATTTTTTTGTATCCATTCCTCTGTTGAAGGACATCTGGGTTCTTTCCAGCTTCTGGCTGCTGCTATTTCTTTAGGGGTTATGGGACTGTTTAGATGGTTTATTTGCTCCTGATTTAACTTTGGTACCTGGTATCTATCTAGAAAATTGTCCATTTCATACATATTTTCCAGTTTTGTTGAGTATAAGAGTTTGTAGTAAGATCTGATGATTTTTTGAATTTCCTCAGTTTCTGTTGTTATGTCACCCTTTTCAGTTCTGATTTTATTAATTTGGGTACTGTCTCTGTGCCCTCTGGTTAATCTGGCTAAGGGTTTATCTATCTTGTTGATTTTCTCAAAGAACCAACTCCTGGTTTTGTTGATATTCTGTATAGTTCTTTCTGTTTCTACTCGGTTGATTTCAGCCCTGAGTTTGATTATTTCCTGCCATCTACTCCTCTTGGGTGTATTTGCTTCTTTTTGTTCTAGAGCTTTCAGGTGTGCTGTCAAGTTGTTATATATATGCTCTCTCCAGTTTCCTTTTTGTAGGCACTTAGAGCTATGAGTTTTCCTCTTAGCACTGCTTTCATCGAGTCCCACAAGTTTTGGTATGATGTGTCCTCATTTTCATAAAACTCTAAAATGTCTTTAATTTCTTTCTGTATTTCATCCTTAACCAAGTCATCATTGAATAGAGCGTTGTTCAGTTTCCACGTGCTTGTGCGTTTTCCATTGGTTTTGTCATTATTAATGACTAGCCTTAGTCTGTGGTAATCTGATAAAATGCAAGGGATTATTTCAATCTTTTTGTATCTGTAGAGGCATGTTTTGTGGCCAATTATATGGTCTATTTTGGAGAAGGTACCATGAGGTGCTGAAAAAAGGTATATTCTTTTGTTTTAGGATGAAATGTTCAATAGATATCTGTTAAATCCATTTGGTTCATAACTTCTGTTAATTTCAATGTGTCTCTGTTTAGTTTCTGTTTCAATGATCTATCCATTGCTGAGAGTGGGGTGTTGAAATCCCCCACTATTATTATGTGAGGTGCAATGTGTGCTTTGAGCTTTAGTAAAGTTTCTTTTATGTATGTGGTTTCCCTTGCATTTGGAGCATAGATGTTCAGAATTGAGAGTTCATCTTGGTAGATTTTTCCTTTGATGAGTATGAAGTGTCCTTCCTTATCTTTTTTGATTACTTTTGGTTGAAAGTCGATTTTATTTGATATTAGAATGGCTACTTCAGCTTGTTTCTTGGGATCGTTTGCTTGGAAAATTGTTTTCCATCCTTTTACTCTGAGGTAGTGTCTGTTTTTGTCACTGAGGT
Organism: Mastomys natalensis; assembly: GCA_021653895.1. Taxonomy (NCBI): domain Eukaryota; kingdom Metazoa; phylum Chordata; class Mammalia; order Rodentia; family Muridae; genus Mastomys; species Mastomys natalensis. The sequence goes on from JAJTUV010002494.1 coordinate 127,682, forward strand.
GTGTTTCCTGTATGCAACAAAATTCTGGGTCCTGTTTATGTATCCAGTCTGATAGTCTACGTCTTTTTTTGGAGAATTGAGTCCACTGATGTTAAGAAATATTAAGGAAAAATGATTGTTACTTCCTGTTATTTTTGTTATTAGAGGTGGAATTATGTTTGTGTAGCTATCTTCTTTTGGGGTTGTTGGAAGATTACTTCCTTGCTTTTTCTAGGTTGTAGTTTCCTTCCTTGTGTTGGCGTTTTCCATCAATTATCCTTTGAAGTGCTGGGTTTGTGGGAAGATATTGTGCAAATTTGGTTTTGTCATGGAATATCTTGGTTTCTCCATCTATAGTGATTGAGAGTTTTGCTGGGTATAGTAGTCTGGACTGGCATTTGTGTTCTCTTAGGGTCTGTATGATATCAGACCAGGATCTTCTGGCTTTTATAGTCTCTGGTGAGAAGTCTGGTGTAATTCTTATAGGTCTGCCTTTATATGTTACTTGACCTTTTTCCCTTACTGCTTTTAGTATTTTTTCTTTGTTTTGTGCATGTGATGTTTTGATTATTATGTGACAGGAGGTATTTCTTTTCTGGTCTAGTCTATTTGGCATTCTGTAGGCTTCTTGTATGTTTATGGGCATCTCGTTTTTAGGTTAGGGAAGTTTTCCTCTATAATTTTGCTGAAGATATTTACTGGCCCTTTAAGTTGGGAATCTTCACTCTCATCTATACCTATTATCCTTAGGTTTGGTCTTCTCATTGTGTCCTGGATTTCTTGGATGTTTAAATTTTTTTCTTCATTGTCTCCAGTGAATATTACATCACTATTTAACAAAGCATATTCAACTAAAACCAAAATTTATACAGAGACTACTATGATCTTGGCCCCAAATGACTGACCCTGTAGACTTCACATTGTAATATAAAGAAAAAATGAATAAATAAGTAGGCCATTCAGTTTATTATATGTGTTATGTTGGAGAAATCTGAGTATATCAGGAAATTAAGATATAACGGAGATTCAAGTATTGGGGAACTAGTTGTTTCTGAGCTCTTTCAGAATTTCTTAGCCAATACTAGATATGAGAAACAATTTACTCCACCAAAACAGTGCTTTTATGATATGAAATCATATAGCCCTTTCTTAATTTTGAAGTTATTTTAGTTAATACATACTTACTCAAAACTTCAATAAGATAATGCTTTATAGTTATATACAATTTTAGCTTATCATAGGCCAAATTCTATCCTGAGATCCCCAGAAATGTCAATTTATGATTATTTTTAGGTAACATTTATAAAAGCACACTTTTATGCCTACTAAATTGTGTGAATTTTAACAAACTTACCATTTCCTCAACAATGATAGTATATTTCAGACATTTCTGTGGCACTCCATGTCTTATCTCTTAAATCTATGCATCCTCCTTATCTCACACCATGAACACCTGGCTCTGGATGTTCTTTGAAATCTTTGGTTTTACTTTTTCAGGATGTCACAACTTGGAATCATATAGTATATAGCTTTTTCTGATTGGCTCCTTTCAATGGATATATCTAAAGAGTCATCTACATCATTTTGTGACTCACCAACTATAAGAGGTAATTTTAACTATCAACTTGGCTAGGCCTTAGGATGCCCAGACAGTTTATCTGAAATTATTCTGGATAGGTCTATGAAAGTATTTGGTGGAAATATTACCATTTAAATCAATACACTAAGAAATAAAGAAGATTTCCTGCAGATGTGAGTGGTCCTTGTACAGCAGTTGAAGCCCTAACAGATGTGAAAGCCTAACCTGTCTGCCTTGACCTGAGACAGCATTAATTTCTAGATTCCAACTCTACACAGCTTGGAACTTTGAAGTTGCAGATCAGAGGATGCTGTTCTCTTGCTCTTCAAGCATCTCAGTGTTCTTTTAAATTTGTTTTCTATATGTGCAAATGATGTGTTAATTTTCAAATATGTACTTTCAAAAACTGTATATTTATCTCCTTTGGTGAGATTCTCCTTTATAATTCTTGCCCAATTTCTAATTATTCTTTCTTCTTAGTGTTTAGCTTTAAAAGTTATTAGCATATTTAGTTAGAATTTCTTACTTGTAAATATTAGAGTATATGTTGCTTAATGTCTTTATTGCACTAGAATATTAAACACACAAAATGTCTAACCTCCTGATTATCAGGTTTACAATAATATATAGCAATAGTATTGAGAATTTAAAAGACTCATCATCAATAACAAATTCTAGAGGTAATTTTTCTCAAGAATAAGAATGATAGGCCACAGATATACCATTTTTGGGCATTTGACCAATGAACTTGATGTCTACAAATAGCTTGTTCAGCCATGTTCCCTGTTGCACTGTTTGAAACAAAGTAAATGTCATTCGGCTGATTAATGGATAATAAATATGTGGTCCACTTACACTATAGAATATTATTCAACTATAGGGGAAAAAGAAAACATAAAATTTGAAGGAAAAATGGAACTAGATAGGACCATATTGAGTGATCCAGACCTAGAAGCATTGTATGTGATCTCTCATATGGGGTTACTAGCTCCAAATCTTCAGATGTGAGTACATGATCCAGAGTAACTTCAAAGACTGGGATAATAAAAATCAACCATGGTGGGGGGCAGGAGGGAAGAGCAACAGAGAGAGCAATAGCAAGGTGCATGTGATCCGAAAGTATAAATTGGGTATAGGAGGTAAATATAGAAGGAGTATAAAACAGCTGTAAGGATGTCTGAAAGGCTTAAGAAATCATAAGATTAACTACATAAAACATACCTACAGTAGCATAAGTTGGTGTATAAATATACATGTTGTTTAAATGATTTTTTTTCCATCTTAGCTGACAGTGCTACCCCAAGAGCCAATATCATCTAACACCAAATATAAGAAGTTCTCTTTGGAGTTGTTGGTCAGAGTTTCCCAAGAGACCCCACCTAAACAGTACAGGCTATTGTTATTTCCCTAGATTGCCCCCCAAAATGGAAAGTAAATTGCTACTGATGAAACCATGAACTTCAGACATAGGGACAGAGACCCATAAGCTGGTTTTGACCTGAAAGCCTCCTCTCAGAGGACTAGCTTTTATAGTACCAGAAAGCACAATACAAATGTCTTAAGGAGGAAAGCAACCAACAGTCTTACCCTGTTGTGGTAAATCTCCAACCCAAATAAGACTAGTCAAAGAAAACACAACTCAATATTTATGAATATAAACTGCACACCTAGATTGGGCAGATTCACTACTACACTACTCTATTCCCCAGCTATGAGACCCTTATAACTTGCGGGTTTTCCAAGTCATGCATTTGTCCTTCCACCTCCTGCTCCTCTGTCATCATCCTTCTCTGTTGTCCTCGTCCTACATCTCTACTCTCTCCCTCTTCCCACAAACCTTTAATTCTCCACCTCCCCTTCTACTGTCTAATCACTGGCTCTAGCCTTTATTTTACAAATTAAGGTGGGCAGAAGGTTCACTAGAATTCACCTGTGTACTGATTCACTCCTCCTCTGCAGCCCTTCCCAGGAAAGGGGAATTAGCATTAAAATGCAAGGCCAGGGCTACCCACAACACTACTCAGCTATGATGCCTGTTGTTCAGGCTCCACTTCACCCATAATGTCAAATTACTGGTGAATACTGGGGAATGGAGGGCCAGGAGGGACCTCCCAGTGGTAGAGACTTCAAGCATTAAGTGAGCATGGAAAAGAACAGACTCTCGGAGACAGCCTTCAGTAAGTCAGATCATTTAGTTGGGAAAACAATGGCTATTTAAACCCTTGGAAGTGGGTAGGGGTCTTCTGGGAGAGTGTACATAATTGGTTCTGGCCAGGGAACTAAAGATGCCTCATAGGCAAAGGGAAGAATTTCAGATATTGCTGGACATAATGTTCTATGGAGAGGAAGTCTACTCTGGCTGCCAGGCTATGTGATGTCCTCTGAGGGCTCAGAGATGCATGAGCCAGGATATACAAGCCCCTGGTGGGAGGAAGCAGTGATCGTATTCTTGCTAATCTCAGGATGATATTTCTGGGGTTTGGATCCACCTCAACTCCACACTTGCTCCAGACTTCATCCCCCTGACCCATACTCCCTGGCCTTACAGATACCTATGAATCCTAACAATGATCAATGTGGAATTATAACACTAAGAAGAAATTAATGACATTTATACTTTGGTGGTAACTAATAGCTCTTAATTGGACTTAATTCCTGTTCAATAAGAGGGCAATCATGCCTTTTATTGGAAACTTCACCAATTACCCAGGGCTAGTGAAGTCATGGGTCTTAAGTGAAAACTTACAACCCTAATAGCATTGTAAATATTTGTCCTTATACCCATATATGAGTGTAGTTCTCATCCCTCATCAAGAAAACTCTTTGCATAAGACAGAGACCATTACAGAAAACCACAACTGATTAAAATGCAGAGTTGTTGAGCCCAGTTTCAACTGACTTATTTACAGCACAACTCTTGTGCCTAAGGTTCAGGGATAATTGCAGAAGGGATGGATGTAAAAGCTAGAGGAACTGGGAGTTTGTTGTAAAACTCCTAGAAACTTCAGAAGTCTCACCAGCAAACCTTCTCAAATATGATCTGAACAAAGAGGGTACCAATAGACATGCTAATATGGATTAGGGAAAATCTCATGAGCTCTCAAACATACATAAAGAACTACAGGCAATTAAAAAATGCTGAGAATTAAAAAAAAAAAAAAAAAGGCTTCCCTAGGGAAGGAAAGGTCACAGCAAATTGGTTATCTAATAACAATTGGTCATCTCTGAAAACATATAAAGACAAGTAACATTACACAAACTGAGCAGGTTGAAGCTTCTTTGTTCCTTTCTTGTCTTTTCCTCTGTTACCACATGTTATCATTCCACCAAGTACTCAAGGAAAGAGAAATTCCTAGAATATTAAAGTAAGGTATTATATTAGATGAATACACTGGGGATATATTGGCCCTGAAGAAGATAAAGAAGCTTTTCTTTTGACTCAGAATTGTGGCCTGCTTAGTTGTTGCTGATGACATGTAGAGAAGTCACATAGAATTCATAGTAGTGAAAATCACTGTATTATGTCAATCATGTCTTAAATATATCATATTCAAAACTTCAACTGGAAAAATATATAGCATATTGTTTTCCTTTAAGTCTCAAATGAATTTTAATCTCATGCTTTCAATACATAAGGGAAGTAAGATCAGTCTAGTATTTGGTAGGAAAATTGGTAGAAAAATGCATACCCATTAACATTCACTGATTGCTTTTATAGTCAGAGCCATTAATTAAATTATTCCTTCCTTCCCACATCCATGCAAACTAAGTAGTTGATGATGGTCTGTGTTGTAGAGTTATATAGTACCTTAAGGAGTGAGGCCTAGACTCTTTATCGCCCAAAGAAAAGAAAATATTCTGTTTGCTCTGTGTTCTCAAAGACTTTATATTTTTAAATTGTTTTATTTATTTATATTCCAAATGTTGACCCAGCCTCCAAAAGTTCTTCACCTCCTCCCACCTTCCCTTTGCCTCTAAGAGGGTGCTCCCCACTCACCACACCCTTCACCCACCCACTCCTACTACACAAGTGTCTATAGGATTAGGCACATCTTCTCCCACTGAGGCCAGACAAGGCAGTCCTCTGCCACATATGTGCTGGGGAAAATGAACCAGCCCATCTTTGGTTGGTGGCTTAGCCTCTGAGAGTTCACAAGGGTCCAGGTTAGTTGATACTGTTGGTCTTCCTATGGGATTGCCATCCCCTTCAGCTCCTACAATCCTTCCCCTAACTCTTCTGCAGGGGTCCCAACCTCAGTCCAATGATTGGCTGTATCTACATCTGTCTCAGTCAGCTGCTGGTAGAGCCTCTCAGAAGACAGCCGAGCTAGGTTCCTGTCTATGGCATCAGTAATAATGCCCACCCATGGGGTGGAATTCAAGTTGGGCTGGTCACTGGATGGCCTTTCCTTCAATCTCTGCTCCATTTTTGTCCCCGCATTAGACAGGAACAATTCTTGGTCAAAAATTTTGAAGGTAGGTTGGTGACCTCATCCATCTACTGGGGGCCCTGTCTATCTACTGGAGGTGGTTTCTTTAGGTTGTTCTCCCCACTATTGACCATTTCAGCTAAGACTTTACATTTTAATTGTAAGAAACAATTAAATGTAAAATGTGAAGGGTCTTTGCCATATCTACCCAGAATTTTCATTTTCATACTTCACTGCCCTATTAAAAAAAACAAAAAACAAAGTAACAACAACAAAACAGAACAGTACCACTAATTTTAGGGATCCTAAAGTCTCCCTTAGAAACTGGATTGTTCTTACTCTATAATCTCTGCTGTCCTCCTATCAAACACAAAACCAACTCCCTAACACCAGCCAATGCCATTATTTCAAAACAAGTTCCCTGTCCAATTTGGCATGTCTATCTTTATCCTTGTTTAGCTCATTTTTAGGCAGCCTCATTGGTAAGGATTTATGGGTGTAGCTTCTCACATTACTAGGAGACATAATCTCACAGCAAACTTCCAGATCCTTTGGCTCTTTATATATTTCTGCTCTATTCTCTACAGTGTGCTCTTAAACTTATGTTGTCTTGTAGATATATCCATTGGGATTGGGCTCCAAAATTTTGATTGGTTGTGGTTTTCTATATTTGTCTCTATGAAAGAAAGAGAAAGTCTAATCCAGGAAAAAGAACACTAATTGGTTATCAACTACCAAGTGTTCAACCCTGAAAACATATACACAACTAACATAATAAATGATGGACAGGTTATATACACTAACGCATTGAAAAACAATAAAAAGAGGTCATAAATTTGAAAGGGAGAAAGAAATGGTATGTGGGAGGTTTGGAGGGAGAAAAGGAATAGTGAAATAATATAATTATATCATAATCTCAAAAATAAGAGAAATAATAAAAAATAAAAACAGATTCCAAGGCATACCCGATACACAAGAATGGTTAGCCAACACAAACCAGCATGGGTGTTGGCCAGAGATATGAGTGGTTGGAGTGGACTCTAGGAGCAGTTTGGGGAAAGAGGCTGGCAATAGCCAAATATATTATATGAAATTCTCAAATACTTTTTAAAAAAGAAAACACAATGTGTTCGAGGCTATTTCCCACTTCTCTCATGAAAATGCTTGATCCACTTGGAATTGAGCTTTATACAAGGAGATAAATAGCAATCAATTTGCTTTCTTCTATGTGCAGACCACCAGTTACACCAGTACCATTTATTGAAGATGCTTTCTTTTTCCACTGTATGGTTTTGGCTTCTTTGTCAAAGATTAAGTGTACATAGATGTGTGAGTTTATTTCTGGGTTTTTGACTCTACTTCATCAATCGGCCTGTCTGTCTCTGTACCAATACCATGCAGCTTTTATCACTATTGCTCTATAGTACAGTTTGAGGTCAGGGATGGTGATTCCCTTGAAGTTCTTTTATTGAGAATTGTTTTTGTTATCCTGGGTTTTTTGTTATTCCATATGAAGTCTACATTGTTCTTTCCATATCTGTGAAGAATTCAGTAGGAATTTTTATGAGGATTGCATTGAATCTGTAGATTGCTTTGGGTAAGATGGCCATTTTTACTATGTTAATCCTACTGATCCATGAGCATGAGAGATCTTTCCATCTTCTGAGGTATTTTTCGGAGACTTGTAGTTCTTATTATACAGATCTTTCACTTTCTTGGTTAGAATATACCAAGATATTTTATTATTTTATTTTATTTTATTTTATTTTATTTTATTTTATTTTATTTTATTTTTTATTTGTGGCTATTGTTAGGGTCTTGTTTCCCTAACTTCTTTGTCAGCACTTTTATTCTGTATAAATGAAGGCTACTGATTTATTTGAGTTAATTTTATATCCAGCCACTTTGTTGAAGTTGCTTATCAGCTGTACATGTTCTCTAGTAGAATTTTTGGGTTCATATATATATAATCACATTATCCAAAAATAGTGATACCTTGACTTCTTACTTTCCAATTTGTATACCTTTAAACCTCATTTTGTTGCCTAATTGCTCTAACTAGAACTTTGAGTACTATATTGAATATTGGATAAATAGGGAGAGACTGGACAGCCTTGTCTTGTCCCTGATTTTAGTGAGATTGCTTCAAGTTTCTCTCCATTTAATCTGATGTTGGCTATTGGTTTGCTATATATTGCTTTCATTGTGTTTAGATATGTGCCTTGAATTTCTAATCTCTCCAGGGTTTTTAACATGAAGGGGTGTTGTATTTTGTCAAAGACTTTTTCAGCATCTAATGAGATGATCATGTGATTTATTTTCTTTCAGTTTGTTTATATATTGAATTACATTGATGGATTTTCATATAGCCTTGAACACATTGGCACAGGGGAAATTTTCCCGAACAAAATACCAATGGCTCAGGCTCTAAGATCAACATTGACAAATGGAATCTCATGAAACTGAAAAGCTTCTGTAAGAAATCAGACATTATCAATAGGACAAAACAGCAACCTGCATATTAGGAAAAGCTCTTTACTAACCCTACATCCAACAGAGGGCTAATATCCAAAATAAACAAAGAACTAAAGAAGTTAGACTCTAGAAAACCAAATAATCCAGTTTATAAATGGGCTACAAAGCTTAACAGAAAAGTCTCAACTGAGAAACCTCAAATGGCCAAGAAGCACCTAAAGAAATGTTCAACATCCTTAGTCATCAGGGAAATGCAAATCAAAACAACCCTGAGATTCTACCTTATAACAATCATAATGGGTAAGATCAAAAACTCAGATGACAGCAGATGTTTGAGAGGTTGTGTAGAAAAAACACTCCTCCATTGCCAGTGGGATTGCAACTGGTACAACCACTCTGGAAAGCAATTTGGCAGTTCCTCAGAAAATGGACATAGTTCTACCTGAAGAGCCAGCACTACTACTCCTGGGCATATACCCAAAAGATACTCCCCCAATAACAAGGACACATGCTCTATTGTGTTCATAGCAGCCTTATTTATAATTGCCAGAAATCAGAAACAACACAGATGTTCCCTCAACTGAAAAATGGATACAGGAAATGTGGTTCATTTACACAATGGAATACTACTCAGCTATTAAAAACAAGAACATTATAAATTTTGCAGGGAATTAAATGGAACTAGAAAATATCATCCTGAGTGAGGTAATCCAGACCCAGAAGAACATACATGGTATGTACTCACTGATAAGTGGATATTAGCCAAAACGTTCAGAATATTCATGATACAACTCACAGACCATATGAAGCTTAACAAGAAGAAAGGCCCAGGTGTACATGTTTTAACACCACTTAGAAAGGGAAGAAAAATAATCTTGGGAGGCAGAGGGAAGGATGAACCTGGGCAGAAGAGGGGAGGGATAAAAGGGGATTATATCAGGTATGTGAGAAGATAAGAGAGAACCTCTGAGGGCCTGGAGAATGAATAGAAATATGCAGCCATGTGGAGTTGGAAACATGGTGGGAAACCACTAGAAAGTCCAGACACCAAAGATGTGAGAGGCTCCCATTCTCAATAGGAATGGCATTACCTGAAATGTACAACAGTGGGGAGATGAAACCTGAAGAGATCCTCTCCAGAAAATAGACATGGCCCCCTGTTGAGGGATGAGGCCATTCACCCATCTCAAAAGTTTTGACCCAGATTTGTTCCTATCTAAAGGAAATGTAGGGACAAAAAAAAATATGTAGCAAACACTGAAGCAAAGGCTATCCAGATACTACCCTAACTTGGGATCCATTCCATGTGCAGACTCCAAACCCCACTCTACTGCTGAATCCAAGATATGCTTGCAGACAAGAGCCTGGCATGGCTGTCCTCTGAGAGGCTTTACCAGCATCTGACTGAGACAGATGCAGATATTTACAGCAAACCATTGGACTGAACTCAGGGATCACTATGGAAGAGTTACGGAAAGGAATGAAGGAGCTAAAGGGTATGGCAACTCTATAGGAAGACCAAGAGTATCAACTAACTGGACCCTTCAGGTCTTCCTGGAACTAAGCCACCAACCAAAGAACATACATGGGCTTGTCCATGGCCCCTGCTACATATGTAGCAGAGGACTGCCTTGTCTGGCTTCAATGGGAGGGGATGTGCCTAGTCCTGTGGAAGCTTAATGCCCCAGAGAAGGCGAATGTTAGAGGGTGATGCAGGAGAAAGTGGGTGGATGGGGCTTCACCCTTTTACAGGTGAAGGGGAGTAGGTATGGGTAGGGAGCTTGTGTCAAGGGGACCTGGAAGGGGATAACATTTGAAATGTAAATAAATGAAATAATTAATAAAGGAGGAAGAGGAGGATGAAGAAGAAGAATAAGAAGAGGAGGAGGAAGGAGAAGAGGAAGAAGGAGAAGAAGAAAGCAAGGAAAAGAAAGAAAGAAAGAAAGAAAGAAAGAAAGAAAGAAAGAAAGAAAGAAAGAAAGAAGAAAAGACAAACAACTTTTCTGAATGTTTACTGAAATATGGTGTTGCTCGGTATAGCAGAAAAGATGGAAGAAATTGCTATAACTGGAAATTTATTATGGGGTTAGCTTATAACATTGTGCTGTCCCATTGGAAATACCAGTCTTCTTTATTAATTCCACTTATTCCAATGCCAACTTCCCAAAATTGATATTCTAGCATACCTTGCAAATCAAGTTGATACACAGAGTGAATTTATCATTTAAAAACTTCATGGATAGCATTTGTGGTCCCTGTCTCTGTAACCTCTTTAACATGCATACTTTTCCTTTGGAAGGGAGTTGTGGAGGAGAGTTTTCTATTTTGTAATTTAACCCATGCTATACATTCCTTTGATTATTTCTATCATCACATACAATTTAATTCTTAAACTCACAAAACAAATAAAAAATAACTCATGGAAAAATGCTAATTAGAACCTGCTACACAGAAGTTATTATTATGGTATGATTAGAGACAATTGGAAAACATTAAAATCAAAACAGCTTGAATGCGATGACTGAATTGAAAGCTGTCTCTCATTGACTCTTTCTAATGCAGCTGAGGTTGCCAGAGCTTGATAAACCACAAGTAACTCCATGAGGAAACTTGGAGTATTCAGCAACCTTCTGTTTGAGATCTGTTAACTTATTAAGATGCTTTCATTTGTCTTGGCCATTCTGGGAATACAATTTGCCAACCTTTCCTAAATTAGATGCTGGCAAAGTTTTCCAGTACAGCAGCATGTTGTGCTGAATAAGAAGTAGGAAAACTAAACCTGTATAATGCACAAACTTATTCTCAGACTTGCCAAGCAGGCTTCAAACTCCCAAGAGGATATCAACCATCTCTACACCTGGATGTTATTAAATATCACATCCCAGTGTAACCCAGTGTTCTGTAAATAGAAAAGAGATGAACTTGAACACATGATTTAGTAGCCACCTGGGGTCCATTGATGAAAGAAATCAGTTTTGAAAATTGTTCCCTCTATATTTGGTCCATATAAGATAAAAAAAAACAGAAAATTTAAAAACAAAAATACAGCTGGTACTCAGTATGTCACTACCAACCCTTTTGATTCAGTATGAGTAGGCAAGTTTTTACTATTAAGATAGTCTTTAGTAAAATGAAAAAAAATATTTCATGAGTTTGGTCAAAACAGACAAGGAAAATACTAGTAAACAGGAAAGGAACATTTTCTTCAATGAGTACTTTACTGAGCAGACTAACTAAGAAAAATGAAGTTTGTGCGTGTGTATGTGTGCACATACCTGTGTGCCTGTGTGTGATTATATTTTCTTGTTTCATTTACATATTCTGTATTATTGAGTTTCCAATCAGAAGAAAAATTACTCCCCTTGGAGAAGGTCAGAGTTTTGAAGGAAGGAGAAATAGACCAATCATAGACTAGTCATTAAAAATTGACCATTATGAGAGAAATCATAACAACTATCAGTCTGAGCAGAGAGGCATGGTCAGTACCCTGTCCTCTGTTGGCCTTCCCAGAAGGTTATATCAAAATCTCCAAAGTAAACATATCTCTATATTGTAATAATATACAAACCTGGCAAAAAGTGCCATGATCTTCTATTCCTCTAGCTTGCTTGAAATATGTCTTTTAAAATAGATAGATACCTTTTGTATACTTTTCAAAGGCTTTCATTGTTTACAGAGAACTGTGACATAAATATTCTCATTAAAAGGTGGTTCAGTATATTTGGAAATGCAATCTAGAAAGGTCTACTGTAACTAACAGAAGTGCAGAATTAAAAAAAAAAAAAATACATCTTCAAGGCCTGACACTATTACTGATGCTATGATGTACTTACAGACAGGAGTCTAGCATGGCTGCCCTCCAAGAGGCCCAACAAGCAGCTGACTAAGACAGATACAGATACTTATACCCAACCCAAATGGTCTGAAGTCAAGGACCCCTGTGGTTGAATTAGGGAAAGGCTGGCAGAAGCTGAGAAGGAAGGAAACCCCATAGGAAAACCAGCAGTCTCAACACACCTGGAACCGGCCCCCTTCCCCTTGAGATCTCTCCGACACTGAACCAGGCAGCATATACTAGCTGGTATAAAGCCCCCAACATAAATACAGCAGAAGACTGCCTGGTCTGGTCTCAATGAGAGAAAATGCACCTAACCCTTGAGAGATTTGAGGCTCTAGGGAATGAGGAGGCCTGGTAAGGTGTAGGGAATATGGGAATATCCTCTTAGAGACGGGGAAGAAGGAATGGAATGAGGAACTGTTGGAGAGCAGAACTGGAGGGGGATAACAACTAGGCTGTAAGAAAAGATAATTTTTTTAAAAGATGCTTGAAACGCTTTAACCAAAAACAAACAAACAAAAAAACATCTCTTTCATGTCATTTATGCCTGTGTTACATGAAAGACTTTGGCTATCAAATGTCCACCAAAGTCCCTTGTGTCAAAGGCCTGGTCTTATGATGTTCCTGGAAGGTGGTAAAACATTGAGGAGGTGGCAACTGAAAACAGTCCATTTAGAGCTTGTTCTTCATGTCAGTATAGAGACTCTGATATCTTCCTGTTTTTCCTTTTTATTTCTGGACAACCATGAGCTCAATACTGCTTCTCCAACATGTGTTTTTAACACAATGTACTCTAACATAAACCTCTTCCCTTATACTTCACTTATACTTACCAAATCACATTTTACTACATTTACTACATTGGTTTATTAACTCTAATCAAACTATGATAGTGAAAATACTTAGAAGTTAACTCTAGAAATTAATATGGGTATTATTGAAGATTCTAAAATACATGTGAAAAAGTCTGTCTCTCTGCTTCTGTTTATTTTCATCATCCTTTTTCTTTCCTACTGCCCTTTCCACACCACTAAGACTTACTCTTATTCAGTTTCCTAGATGGGTTTAGGATTTTAAGCAGAAGCCATGTCCAAAACTCTTGTGGCACATAGCAAATCCACTCCTCTCTGAGTTTAACTGGGTTCAATCTGATGGAACACATTATTTCACAGGCTTTCCATTTTACTTTAATCAGAATTCCTTTGGATGAACTTGTCAGGTGTACATGGATATGTGATTTTCATGGAAGGATAGTCTGTCTTTCTCAGCAGATTTCTTATTGAGGTTCTTATGGGCCTGGTTTCTCATTAGAGCTGCTTTTCTGTTAGCCAGACTATACATGCATGGAGAAAGAAAAGTAGCTGAGCAGAAAAAAGAAGCCAATCAAGAAAGAGAAGCCAATTTTTTTTCTTCATCAGCTGAGATTCAATCCATGAGACAAACTTCTACTGTGTGTTCTTGAAAGTATTAATTTTGATAAATGTCTGACTGATGAGTAAAAAAAATCTACTTTTGCTAATGAAAACTTGATGAACATGAATACAACATGAACATAACACAGTCTCTGAGGAAATTTTAAAAACTCCAAAATTATTTTGATCAATAAGAGGATCATGCATCGTCTCCAGTGGTAAGCTGTAAGGCAAAGTTTGCCTCATCTTTCTGCACTATCACTAATTACCTTCTAAGAAAACCAGTGAATCATTATGTTACAGTCTTACTATGCTATTTTGGCTATCTGCAAGTGTCTATTTTTCTGCTGTCTAGAAACAAAATGTCTGATGCTGGCTTATTATCCCATGAATGACCTGCTTCCTCCTGTGATCTTTAAAACAATATTACTAATTATTTCATCATTTCATATGCTGTATTATTAATATAGTCACCCTTTCCTTTCCCAACTCTCCAATAGTCATCTCCATCCTCCCATTCTTTTTCACCAAATATTCATATTTATAGTTCTGTTACAGATAGCCCCCCCCATACTTAATGCCTCATTAAGTCCAATATTCTTCTCCAGGTGGTCTCAGGAGTGAAGTATGTGTTGGCATGTGGTTGACCTACCAGATATTACACCACTAAAATATATTGATTCTTTCTGTTACTGAAGCTATAAAACACCATTAGTTCCTCCTCAGCTAGTAGTAGGATTTCATGTGTACCTTAAATGCTGGGATTTTGTCCAGCATGAAGATCCCTGAGTCTAGGAGATATAGTAGATACTTCACATGTAGGGATGAACACTCCAGGGTCTCTTATTCTCTGAATATTGACCAGTTAATTGTGTCTCTCTTCTCTATATTTGAAGAAGAAATTTCTCTGATAAGGGTAGAGATGCTGTAATCCATGGACATAGCAATAAGTCACAGGAATCATTTTCATACTATGTCCATTATCAGAATAATAATATTGAGTTCTTATTCAGGGCTTATGACTTATCTAGGCACATGTTTGTGAGCCCTTTGAAAATGCTTGACATGGATTCCATCACCAGTATTGTATCAGCAAGCATATTTAGTCCAGCCTGTCACTGTTATTACTTCCCAGGTTTACATCTGAGTGAGACTGAGGATTATTTTTGTCCTATGTAGTCAAGCATATCACCTTCCAGCAACATGAAGGCTAGCAAGTAGAGATGAAGCTTCAAAGTGGGTACAAAGTTGATTTCTCTATATTCTATGATACAAGTATGTGTTATGTTCAACCATATAGTCTTGCTGTCAAGTTATGGAAGGTAGCCAAGAGTATTGACAATATCCTCTAATGCTTGGACATTTATGTGGTTCCATTGGTCAGCAACTCAAAAAGAGGTAACCCATTTCTAGTAACAGGATTTTTATTTGCTAGCATAAAATGTTAAGTTGGGGTATCATTACCTCATTGAAGAGCAACTCCATTAGCTCAATGTGGCTTTTTCAAATGGTCTTTAATGCTATTTATTGTTTTTTTATTCCTTCCTCTACCCTCCCCTCTCATTGCTTTGAACCATTGCTACTCTATTTATAATTAATAGGAAGTAGAAAAAGCTTCCTTTGATCTTTGCTCCACTTCTATCCATTCTTTTCCTCCAATTCCACAGCAAAGATTGACCCCAACTCTGACACAGAAGTTTCAAGTTGGTTTTAGATCTTGACTACCAGCCATTGCTGGTAAGCATCTTTATAATTGCTTCAATTTTCTGCCAGCTTTTTCATTAGAACAGTATGAGGAAATTAAGTAATTTTATCCATTAAGAAGAATTTGCATTCAATGTACACAAACTTACAACATTTAGGATTATAAAATATGCCATAACCTTTCTAGAAGACTTGAGAAGAGTTAGCATAAAATTTTCTTGGCTGGCCAAAAGATAAATTAGTTTTCAAATTCCATTTTCTTGGCTTTTTCTCCTTAATGGTTCATTCTGCTTGGATTTCTCAAGAAAGGATGAAATTTGCTAGCTCTATCCATTTGCATGCAAAATTCGTGATGCCCTTGTTTTTAATAGCTGAATAGTATTCCATTGTTAAATGAACCACATTTTTCTGTATCCATCCTTCAGTTGAGGGACATTTGAGTTGTTTCCAGCTTCTGGCTATTATAAATAAGGCTGCTATGAACATAATAGAGCACATGCCATTGTGGTATGGTGGGGAATCTTTTGGGTATATGCCCAGGAGTGATATAGGTGGGTCTTCAGGTAGAACTATGTCCAATTTTATAAAGAACTACCAGATTGATTTCCAGAGTGATCATACCAATTTGCAATCCCACCAGCAATAGAGGAATGTTCTTCTTTCTCTACTTCTTTGCCTGCATGTGCTGTCACCTGAGTTTTTTTTTTTTTTTATCTTAGTCATTCTGATTGATATAAGGAGGAATCTCAGTGGTGTCTTGATTTGCATTTCCCTGACTTCAGGCAAATGAATGGAACTAAAAAATATCCTGAGCAAGGTAACCCAGACCCAAAAGGACATGCATGATATGTACTCACTGAGAAGTGGATACTAGCCAAAAAGTACAGAATACCTAGGATACAACTCACTGCCAGTATGAAGATTACCATGAAGGAAGACCCAAATGAAGATACTTCAATCCCACTTAGAAGGGGGAACAAAATAATCATGGGAGGTAGAAGAGAAGGACCTAGAAAGGAGAGAGAGGGGGAAGAGGAGGAGGAAAAGAGGCAAGAACAGGTATGAGGGGGGAGACCAGAGAGAAGCTCAGAGAGCCAGGAGAATGAATGGAAATATGCAGCTGCAGGGGGTGGGAACATCTAGAAAGTCCAAGAGCTCTGGATTCTGAGAAGCTCCCAGGACTCAATGCTGAGAGGTTCTACCAGTACCTGACTAAGACAAATGCAGCTACTTACAGCCAATTGTTTGACTGAGGTCAGGGACCCCTATGGAAGAGTTGGGGAAGGATTGAAGGAGCTGAAGGAGATGGAAACCCCATAAGAAAACAACATTACCAACTAACCTGAACCCTTCAGAGCTCCCAGAGGCTAAGTCACCAACCAAAGAGCATACATGGGCTGGTTTGTAGCCCCTACCACATATGTAGCAGAGGACTGCCTTGTCTGGCCTCAGTGACAAGAGTATGTGTCTAATCCTGTAGAGATGAGATGCCCCAAGGAAGAGAGATGCTGAGAGGTGGTATGCTGGGGGTTGGTGGGGTGTGATTGGGGTGAGTTGTGGGTGAGTACCCTTTCAGACAAAGGGGAGGGGAGATGGGATGAAGAATTCTTGGAGGGGAGAACAGGAAGGGGGTAATATTTAGAATGTAAATAAATAAAATATTTTTTTAAAAAAAAAAGAATGAGTAGCTTTGGATTTCTCAACCTGTTAGCAAGGTTAAAAGAGAAATCAGAGTATAAAGACTCATAGTTTCTTATTTCAAACGTTTTCAGACATTTATACTGGATTTTAGGATGAGAAACATCGTATTACACATCTTTAAAGTAAAATGTGGTGTATTCAAGTTAGAAAAAAAGATTAGACGTATTTTTTTGACTTTTTAATCCTTGATATTTCATCTGAAGGACATAAAACTTTCACTATATTATTATGGACTTCATGTGATATTTTGAAATATATATTCACTGTCAAACTCTCAAATCAAGACAAGCATATCCATCTCCTTCAACATTTGCTATTTTACATGTGTATGGTAAAAATATTAGCATCAACAATACTAGTAGATTCTGAGAACATTTGTGTACTTTGTTTTACACAGAAAATGAGTATGCTTTCTTTTCTTGTTTCTATATATCTTTACTCTGTCGATTTGTGTAAGTAAAAGTTTTATAAACTATAGCGGGATATATTCCCACTACATTTGTATAAAGCACGGTGATTGGGCAATATGAGAGGTAGGTGGAGTGAGAAGTCAGTAGGAGAGAAGGAGAGGAAGGGGAGGAACAAAGGAAAAGAGAGGAGGGGGAGGGAGAGAGGAGAAGGAGGGAGACGAGAAAAAGGAGGAGAGAAGATGGCTGCAGATAGCTTCATGTCTCTAGCAGACTCAGGTAGTTATTAATATCTAGGTTAGCTAAGTTGGGTTAACAATTCTAATTGCTGGGCCTTGTTAATCGAGCATTTCCAAATATATAAATATTGGATAATCTTTAAACATTAAAAGTCTCATTTCATCAAGAGTCTCACTCATAGCAGGAATGGTCTAGGCTCAGCCAAGCATTGTGGACAGGTGGTGGATTGGCAGAGCCATCCCCCACACTGGCATCTCGTGGGTGCCAGGGCCAATGTTTCTAGATAGCTGGGGCCACAGTCCAGAGCTGGAGCCGTGAAAAAATTGCGATGTCTGGGAGCAAGTTGGACCAGGCACTGATTTTTAAATATTACCCACAACAATAAACTAGTACCATTCCTTAATTAGGAAGTAAATCTTTTCTATTACAAAGTAGATTTATTTTTATCTAATTGCATGTCTGAATATTCTTTTTTTTTCATCTTGTTTTTAACTCACAAGTTTGTGTTGCCAATTTTGATAATGGCATTTACAATGTTTGTCAGCCATTCCAGGACATTGATTCCTAATTAGTGTAATTCAGATGCTAAGTCAACTCTTGCTGGATTCAAAAAGTAAGTCATACAGAAGTGTCTTACTGTGTATTCTGAAGCATTTCAGAATACATCATTACACAGGCAATGGTACATATTCATGTAAAATCATCTAATTAGTGCTGGCAAAGGATGTGGAGAAAAAGGAACACTCCTCCATTGCTGGTGGGACTACAAACTGGTACAACCACTCTGGAAATCAATCTCACAGTTCCTCAGAAAATTGGAAATAGTTTTATCTGAAGAGCTAGCAACACCACTCCTGGACATATATCCAAAAGATGTTCTACCATATCACAAGGACACATGCTTCACTATGTTCATAGCAGCCTTATTTGTAATAGCCAGAAGCTGGAAACAACCTAGATGTCCCTCAACCAAAGAATGGATAGAGAAAATGTGGTTCATTTAACAATGGAATACTACTGAGCTACTAAAAACAAGGACACTATGAATTTTGTATGCAAATGGATAGAACTAGAAAATTTCATCCTGAGTGAGGTAACCCAGACACAAAAGGAAATGCATAGGATATACTCACTGATAAGTGGATATTAGCCAAAAAGTACAGAATATATAGGATATAATCCACAGATCAGCAGAAAGGCCCAAGTAAGGATGCTTCAATCTCCCTTACAAGGGGGAAGAAAATGATCATGGAAGTAGAAGGAGGGAGGGACCTAGGTAGGAGAGGGAAGGGGAAGGGAAAAAGGGTAATGATCAGGTATTGGAGGAGGAACAAGAGAGAAGCCCAGAGGTCCATGAGTATGAATGGAAATATGCAGCCTTCAAGGTAGGGGACCCTCTAGAAAGTACCAGAGATCCAGGAGATGAGAAACTCTCAGGACTCAATGGGTGTGGAGAGGGAACTCGAAGAATCTACCTCCAGTAGATAGACAGGACCTCAAGTGAAGGGACTTGGTTACTAACCCACAGTCAAAATTTTTGATCCAGAATTGTTCCTATCTAAAGGAAATGAAAAAACAAAAATGGAGAAAAGACTAAAAGAAAGGTAGTCTCAATTTAGGATCCATCTCATGGGGGCCAGGAGGAATGGCACCAAGGCCTGACACTATTACCAATGCTATGATATCCTTGCAGGCAGGAGCCTATCATGGCTGTCCTCTAAGACAGCATGTTTTCAGCAGCTGACTGAAACAGATGCAGACACTGACACCCAACCATTGGGATGATGTTAGTTGAATTAGCAGAAGGATTGAAGAAGCTAAAGGGGAGGGCGAACCCCATAGGAAGACCTCCAGTCTCAGCTAGCCAAGACCCCAGATAGCTCTCAGAGACTGAGCCATCAACCAAGCAGCATCCATGAGCTGGTCTGAGCTCCATTCCCCCTTCCTCTGCTCATATGTATCAGAGGACTGCCTGCCACAGTGGGAGAATATGTGTCTGGGGAGATTTGAGGCTCCAGGGAAGGCCTGGTGTGGGGTAGTACCCTCTCAGAGGCAAAGGGGAGGAGGAATGGAATGAGGAACTATAGGAGGGTGGACTGGAAGGGGGTTAATGACTGGACTGTAAAAAAATAAAATTAATAAAAAATGCTAACAGGAAAAAAATATGTATAGGAATATATATGGAATATATTTCATATGTGATACATATCATTAATTTTAAATTTTTTTACCACAGTGTGCCCATTCAGTTTTCTAGTCATTGTGGGCCAAAAATAAAAATGAAGGCTAGAATTTTCTCCTCTTGGACCTAATAGTCTAAACCAGAATGTGACAAATACCACCATAATAGAACAGGTGATACAGAGCAATATAGAGAGAGTTACTCCTGCTTCTAGAATGTTTCTGTGAATCAAGACTAGTGGGCAAGACCTATAGCTATGAGTAAATAGAAGCAGTTAGAGGTTTTGGAAGGTTCTATTAGCAAATAGTAACCCGTTGGGCAAAGAAGATAATTTATGATGGAATACAGATTCTTAGTTGATTTAGAGCACAGAATAAACAAAGAAATCCAAAGAATATTTGAGAAAACTAAATGAGGACCCATATTCAGAATATTTGATATAGGACAGTTCATGTAGCCCTATAAGAAACTGATCGATAGCTGAACATTGAGATAAAAGATGAATTTAGCTGAGTCCTTCCCTTGAAAGGATGGGAGTTATAACCTCAATAATCAGACAACCTAGTTGAATAAAATCTTTGGTGAGATAAGTTTTCTCTTCAGATGATGTTCAAAGACTAATGCCTCTCATACACAAACTTAAAAACTTCTGAAATATTTTCATGGCTCTTAATTCTATTTTCCCATTTCTCTTAATTTCCTAAAATAGGAATATACCATTTACAATTATTGGATATTCTCTTAGAGAAACAAGTTTGATCTGATGTATGCCAAGTGTGCCTTTGTACACTGGTATGTGCGTGAGGGCATGGAGGAGGGGAGTTCTCTGAGGCCCTTGAGGACATGGCTGCCCTAGAGAGGGATTATGAGGAGGTTGGTGTGGATTCTGTGGAAGGCAAGGGTGAGGAAGAAGGAGAGGAATACTAAGTCCATTCCCCTAGCCCCTGTATCATGTCAAACTCTAGCTTCAGCATTAGCCACAGGCATTGATACTTCTGTGCTGTTTCCATTCTGTGATCATGTCTTTTCCATGTGTGCCTCTCAGTTTTCCATGATGTCTCAAAGTAAAAGCTTTAAGAAAAGAAATTATCAGGGACTCAGTCAAGCTTTGTGGAGATAGCATGGTGGGTTGGCAGAGCCAGCTACCACGTTGGCGTCTCGTGGGTGCTAGGGCCGGTGTTTCAAGCTAGCCAGAGCAGTGGTCCAGAGCCAGAGCCATGGGAAAATGGCGGCTGTCTGGTAACAGCCTGATCGGGATACACATTTTTAAATATTAACTTCAACAACATTATGTGCAGGAAAAGCAAATCTATAACCAGAATAAGTATCTATTCCAGTAAGGACAAAATGTTGTCCTTTCCACAGAGGAAGTAGCCCAATGCAGTCAACCAGCAATCAGATTGCTGGCTCATCACCCCAGGAAATGGTGCTAAAATTGGAATTCAGTGTTGGTTGCTGCTATAAAAGTAACTTTTATCTATCAGATATAATTGTTGTCTTGGAGGCTTACTGCTAAATAAACTCTCCTTTTTCTTCTTCTTCTTCTTTCTTCTTCTTCTTCTTCTTCTTCTCTTCTTCTTCTTCTTCCTCCTCCTCCTCCTCCTCCTCCTCCTCCTTCTTCTTGTTCTTCTTCTTCTTGTTCTTTCTGAACTCTGACTGGCTGGTTAAACTTAGCTGTTCTGGCTCAAAACTCCTCTCCAAGCTGACTGATTCAAACTGGCTTCTTTCAGCTTCTCACAAAATTGCCCTGCTTGAGACAATTACCTCTGAATTCCACGAACTGAACTATACTAGAATACAGACATGCCCTTAATACACATGGTGATTTTTACATCGAAACTGAAAGATGAGTCAGTCAACATTTTTCGTTAGATGACAGTGATTCCTAGTAGCTTCAGTAGGATATATGCCAAATATTGACTTCAGCTGATATGTGCAAGGCAGCCATTGTTTGTGACTGAGTCTGAATGCTCATGTGGTGTGTTCTGATTTGTTGTTGCCATAATACAATTGTTGTTAATTATTTTGAATATGTCCACTGTGCTCCACTAATATTGAACAAGTTATGGAGTTGGAACAATGTATCTTGATAAATGTATAAGAAGTCATGTTTCATGTAGAACATAAAGTAAAAGTTTGTGTATATTTGTATTAAAAAAAACAAAATTATTGTCTAGAAAGACAAATTTTTACTAATATAATTGACAAGATATTGATGAAAGAAAGATCACAGAATGAATTTATTATACTGTCAATAAATTTTATGCTAGATTAATTATTATTATTATGCCTTTAATCCAGATCTTGAGACACAGCCTTAATCTAGGCCATTCCTCCTGCTGGCAACCTATTTTAGGACAATGAAAGAAGGAAGGGGTTGGTTTTTCTTCACCTGCTTGCACTGACTTTGCCAGCACATCCCTTGGAGCCCACTTCCTCAAGACTCCAACTTTTATACAAAAGACCGACTGAAATGTCCAGCCTCATAATTCCAATAAACTCCAGATAGATAGATAGATAGATAGATATGATAGATAGATAGATAGATAGATAGATAGATAGATAGAAGTGATAGAGATAGAGAGATTCACTCTATAAATTCTGTGACTCTAGAGAACCCTAACTGACTAATATAGCATGTATATATCAAGTTTCCACTTCAAGGTTTGTAAAAGTAATTAGAAGTTATTAATTGTAGAGAACCACTATGCGCTGCACCTGAAGATGGTGCTGACTGAGATTGCTCCTTGTGGTAAACAAGTCCTCATTTGGCTATGCAGCTGTGCAGGGGCAGGGAATGGTCATACGTGGACGTATGAAGAGATGATACGTGGCATATGCTCATTGGCCTTTGCTTAGATATAAGCCTGGTCCCCGAGGTAGGTGGGGCTGCCACCACCAGAAAGCTACAATCCTGAGTAAACTGCCTTGAGAAGGAACCTTGTTGTCTTGCGTCTAATTTCCTGCTGGCCAGGAAGGGCGCTGAACAATTAATCATTTTCCCATTCCATTGTTTAAAATCCATGAACAGAACACACCAGTAACTCAATGGTTCAATATTTCACAAAGAAAGAATCAGTATCATTGAGCTGATGTAAACCTTGAGTCACCAGCAGTTTGGGTAATTTGAGAAAGAAGAATATGCTTCTGTTTTGTTTGTTATTTTTAATGAATCTTCTACCTTATGAAGTATCTGGTTTTTTTTTTTTTCTTAAGTGGCAACATGAGCATCAGGTGACTGATAGCATGCTTGGCTTTTGACACAGCATAATACTAATCTTCTAGAAGCAAGACTTCCCAGACAATAGAAAGAAGCTACTTGTCAATGCACGTAACAGGACAGAGTGATGATGTGCCCAAGCAGAAGTCCTATAGTTAACATTAAGGATGAATATGTATTGGAATAAATGATTTATCCATTGTTTTGTACCTGACAGGATGTTATCTTTCTAAGTATTAAATATTAACTTGCTATAAAAATCTGAAACAATGCCAAGAGAAAATAAACTGTGAACTACACTTTGAAGGAATACTGATTTCTAAAGCATTCTGTAATCTGGTTATTGCTTTCTACTGCATTCTCACTGCCAAGGATGTTGGAAAAGCTCAATGAAAGTTGAGAAGGGAATAAAATGACTGATGGGATGTTTACTGTGTAAATCTCAGCTCAACAAATAATGCAATATTACTTTTTTTCACTAATTCATATTTTATGGGAACTATTTTTAAATGTTTTGTTCCTTCTCTGTTGACTTTGATTATACTTAAGAGAGTCTACAACACTCAGAAACCATTTGTACTTATTTATCTCGGTGAACTTTCTAATATATTTAGCAGAGTTTGTCTGATTTATCTGTATCTACTCTCTAAATACTTCAATATTTGTTGGCTACCTTAACTACATTTATAATAATGTTTGTGATTGCTAATTAAGAACAGATTAGTTCTTACACATTCTCTAAAGAAAGAATAGCTTAATTGAAGACTTGTTGAATAGAATATGTATATTTAAGTACTGTCTAGACATTAAATGTTTAAGAGCACTGGATACTTCTCCCAAGGACTTGGGTTCAGATCCCAGCATTCTCATGGTGACAGACAACTCTGTGTCTCCAGTTCCAATGGATCGTCTTCTGATCTCTATGGTTACCGCATGCATGTAGTGCATTTTCATGCACGCAGGTAAAACACTAATATATAAGTTAATCCTTAACCAAATAAATTCCGACATATCACAAACACCATAAATACCCAAAACTTTGTCTCAACTTTCTCAACATTCTCAGAAAGGCTTCATGGCCACTCTGCCTGTAGAAATCAGTCAGCACACAGAAATATCAGGGCTAAGCGAATTTTGAGTATGAGAGTAATTTCTCTGTGTCTATCCTTTCTCAGAGATTTTGAAATGTAAAACCATTGCTGTTTTTGCAAACTTAAATTTTGGGTTTGAACTTTTTATATTATAAAACTTCTCAAAATGTGTTTGGGTTTTCTACATTACTTTGGCCTCCCTATTTCCAGCTTTTTAAAATGTTATGAGTGATGAATATAAGAAGAAAAGCAGCACTTTAAAGTAATTACCGTTGGAAGAAATATCAGCAAAAATTTAAAAGAGGAAAACTATAAGGAATAGCAAAGAAATGATAAAGCCTGTTAATTTGGAAAGATCAAGAAAATTGATGACAGACCAGTCAAGAGAATTTCAAACTATAAAAAAATATTTTAAAAATCTCATAGACATCAGTTTTGCAAGTAACTCTGCTAAAAATTTTCCCATTTGAGCTGAAATTAAACAGCCCCTTGGAAGAAAAATTATTACAAATTTACAAAGGATTCAGTAAGCCATCTGAATATATTTATATCTATTAAATAAATTTAATAATTTTCAACTTTCAACAAAAAAGCCAGTAGGCCGAGATATCTTCACTGAGATCTATAAAGAGCTTTTTAAAAAAGATACCTATTCTTCACAATATTTCAGAAACAGAGGCAGAAGACTATGAGTCATATAATAACACCAATGTTAAACTTGTGCTCAAACCAGAAAAATATGATAAAAGTACAGAAACTAAGAATTAAATTCTCTTATAAACATGGGTTAAAATACACAGTAAAACACTAGCAAATATAAAATTATTACCAAAATATATATATCTCACTAGTGTGTATATATTAGAATTCTACACTATTTAAATATTCCCAAATATAGATACTTAATATCCACCAACATCTGAGTATATAATTGTGGTATAAAGGCATTTCATAAGATATTACACAACAATGAGAATAGTGATCTATAAATACATGCAGCAATATGGATGAAAATCACAATGTCTTTTTTTTTTTTTCTTTCTTTTTTTTTTTTTTGGTTTTTCGAGACAGGTTTCTGTGTAGCCCTGGCTGTCCTGGAACTCACTCTGTAGACCAGGCTGGCTCGAACTCAGAAATCGCCTGCCTCTGCCTCCAAGTGCTGGGATTAAAGGCTGTGCGCCACCACCGCGGCTGACAATGTCAAATTAAAAAACAAACAATATTCTCTATTGTTGCATTGATATAAAATACAACAGTTACAATGCATTCTACTATAATTTAAGATTCTGATCAGTTTTGAAGGTTGATGGATAGATAATGAATGGAAACATATATTAGGAGCTTAGACTCTTAGTTTGGGTGGTGGCTACATTAATGTGCTCACTTTTCAAAATGCCATGTCTATACACTTTAGTGAAATTTTTAATACACTTTATAATCCCCAAAGATAAAATACTGAGATACTGTACTGCAAGTATTGAAGTAACTAGCTATAAGAACTCACAATACCTAAGTTAAAGCTGAACTTCCAAATTGATTTTAATATACGAAGGGCTATTGTGAAGAGGAAGTAAAGTCAAAAGACATGGAACATGACAAGTTCATAAGTATTAATTTTCATACCTATGTAATGAGATTCAGACATTTTTCTCATAATCACCAGCACAGATAAAATGAATGATATATTATCCCTTTCTAATTTCTTTTTTATTATTTATCCAGAGAATAATTATCTTAATTGAAGTCAACAAAGAGGTCATGTGTTTATATACAAGCACCACATGACATAACTACCAAGTGAATATAAAATGAAATAAGATAAAATAAAATTTGCCTCCATGTGGTGACAAAGAATGTCAATGCTATTTTTGTCTGTGTGCCCTGGTGAGAGGATTATTGCCACTGTCAACCTGTCTGTTAATATTGTACATGGAGAAGGGGTTTTGTTAGGAGTAGAATTTTTGGATAGGGGAAGAAGCTCAGAAGCCTCCAGCAGTGAATTAAGTGGAAGGAGGAAAGATGCATTACAAAGATAATTTGTGAAGTTCCATGCCTGTAAGCATAAACAAGAAGAATGATGAACTAAACATGTGTAGAATTTTGTTTTGTCAAGCAAGACTAAACACAAATATAAGAGTGGTATAAAATCTAAAATTAAATGAAAATAATTGTAGCTATTTGGAATACACACACATATACATTTGTAGCTATTTGGAATACACACACATATACATATGTGTAGGTGATTTATTGTGATAAATAAAATAAATGGAATAATTTTGATCTTACAGAACAAAGGCTTTTTTTAACCCTGAAATGTGATCTGTCCTGGAGAACATTCTGTGAGCCCTCATTTGCTGATGAGTAGAATGTTCTGTACCTGTCTTTTGGTCTATTGGGTTTTTTTTTTTTTAATTGATTTTCAGTCTTCTGTTTACTTTCTAATTTTCTGTATGGATTATCTATCTATTATTAAGTATGTGTTATTGAAATACCCAAATATTATTATATTTCATTACATTATTTCATATTTCTCATTATTTTCATTACAGTTCTGGAAATGTTTGCTTTATATACTTAGATGATTTAATGCTGACTGCATATAATACATTTATATTTTTAGTTGTTTTCTGTCAAATTGATCTTTTATCATTATGGCATTATATAAAGTTATTTTTATCTCCCCTTATAATTTGACCTTGACTATTTCATTTGATATACTTTTAACCATGCTGCTCTATTTATTCACTATATGTATAGACTGTTTTTCTATCACTTCTCTTTCAATTTCTATTTGTTTAAAAAGCTAAAGTTAAGCCCTTATAGGTGGTATATCATTGGATATTGTTTTGTCTTATTTCTAAAGCATTTACATTTCCATGTCTCTTGACCAGTGAGTTTTATCTATTTACAATTTTGTCCATTATTTTTATATTTTCTTTGTCCTTTTAATTAATTCTTTAACATAGTATATTTTGATCATATTTTACACTTCCCAACTCTTTCCATGTGCTCCAAACCTTCCTCCCAATC
The DNA here is from genome assembly GCA_021653895.1 of Mastomys natalensis. NCBI lineage: Eukaryota > Metazoa > Chordata > Mammalia > Rodentia > Muridae > Mastomys > Mastomys natalensis. Next base: position 154,973 of record JAJTUV010002494.1, read on the forward strand.
AAACCTCATGTTCTTTCTATTTCAAAAAAATACAACACACACACCACACCACACACAGACACACATCACACCACACACAAGATAACAGAAGTAAAGGAAAGAAAGCTAATAGAACAAAAAATTCCAAAACCAAAGAAAAACTGCATACACACACACAAACACACACACCAACAAACAAATAAAAAAAAATATGCTGTCCATTTCGTGTTCAGCAATGATTCCTGAGGGTGTGGCCTGTTCTACAATGTGGGTGATACAACCAGGGTCGTTTCATTTGAGAAAACTAATTCCTCCCTTGCTGAGCAGATATCGATTGGAAATATCTTCTTGGTAAAATGTGGGACTTTGTACCTTCTCAGTGCTGAGATTTTTGTCTGGTTTGAACCTGTGCAGCTCATGTGCATACTGTCACAAGTCTCTATGAGTTCACATATTTATTGGTCCTGTTATGTCTAAAAGATGCTATTTCCAAAGAGTCATCCACACCTCCGGCTCCTACCGTCTTTATTCCTCCTCTTCTGCATAGATATTTGAGTAATGAAAATAGGAGTTTTAAAGCATCACATTTAGGGCTGACTGGTCCAAAGTCTCTCACTTTGGGAACATGGTCCAGTTGTAGGTCTCTGTGACCATTCCAATCTACTGCAAGAGAAAACTCTGATGAGGCCTGAGCAAAGCACTGATATTTGGGTATAGCAGTATGTCATTATGAGTCATTTTATTGCTGTGTTCTTTTAACAGAATAATAATATAAGGTATGGGTTCCATCTTTAAGTCCAAGCAAGAATGTTTGGTGGCTGCCATAACATTTGTACCACTATTTCACCAGTATATCATATAGTATAAACAGCAGGTCTGTATTATAGGTCACAGAGTTTGTAACTAGAATGCATACCTTTCTCATCTTGTAGTGTGCAGAGTACCTGTCAGCACCATGAAAACTGTCACTAAGCATGAAACTTCTAGTTAGACACCAGCTTGATTTCTCTTCTTATGTTTAATAACATAAGAGGTTGTGTCTTCAGCTGTAGGCTGGAAAGGGGATAATGATGGGACTGCAAAAAAAGGATTAAAGAATAATAATTTAAAAATCATATTCTAAGCATATGATTAGTTTTCTACTTTCTGACATAGAAATATTTTATATAATTTTTTACAAATTACTGTGGATTTTTAATATTATTTTATTTTTTATTTTTTATTTTTTATTGGTTATTTTATTTATTTACATGTCAAATGTTATCCCCCTTCCCAGTTTCTCCTTTGCAAACCCCTATCCCACCCTCTCTCCCCCTGCTTCTATGAGAGTGCTCCCCAACCCAACCACCCACTCCTGCCTCTCTGCCCTAGATTCCCTATGCTGGGGCATCAAGCCTTCACAGGACCAAGGGCATCCCTTCTCATTGATGCCAGATAAGGCCATCCTCCACTACATATGCAGCTGGAGCCGTAGATCCCTCCATGTGTATTCTTTGGTTGGTGGTTTAGTCCCTGAGAGTTGTAAGGGGTCTGGTTAGTTGATATTGTTGTTAACTGAAATATCCAACAAATGGGAGAGAGAACCTGTAGAGACCATACGGAGAGGTTAGGCACGACCCCCGGTTGAGGGATGAGGCTACTCACCCTTCTCAAAAATTTTAACATAGAATTGCTCCTGTCTAAAGAAAATGCAGAGACAAAGAGTAGAGCAGAGACTGAAGGAAAGGCCAGAGACTGCCCTACCTGGGGATTCATCCCATATACATACACAAAACCTAGTCACTATTGCTGATGCCAAGAAGTGCTTACTGACAGGGATCTGATATAGCTGTCTCCTGCAAGGATCTGCCAGAGCCTGACAAATACCGAGGTGAATGCTCGAAGCCAACCATTGGACTGAGGATGGAGTACACAATGGTGGAGTTAGACAAAGGACTGAAGGAGCTGAAGGAGTTTTCAGCCCCATAGGAAGAACAACAATATAATATAATCTTATTTCTCAAAAATCATTAATATACCTTGAGTTAAATTTTAACATAATACTCACTGGAGTTATTGAGATTTATATTGAAATTTCCCCCATCAACATCAAATAACCTGTCTACTGAGCTGTATGGATTTCTGTTTCTATCGTATGGTTTTTTTCAAATTAAAGACTCATACAAATACTTTTTTACAATTGAAACAATCTTTATTTTGCTACTCTCAGTGAAACAATTAATTCAGAAGTAATCATCACTGCATGTGTAAAACATTACACCATATCATTGCATCTCTTTGACAATGGGAAGACTATATTGCTGTGACATCAAATATGCCTGCAGGGTATAGTTCAGTGATACAGTACTTGCCTAAGATAAAAAGGACATGGGTTCAATCTTACCACTGCCTCTTATCTCCTACAAAAGAAATTAATCTTGAGGGAATCACTAACAGAAAATTAAAAATAACAGAATGCATCATGAATTTGTGTTTCATCCTTTTTGCATGGCCCATGCTAATCTTCTCTATATCATTTTGATTTTTGTATGTATGCTGCTGAAGCAAGCATTACTTAATAATATTAAGTATTATTACAAAAAATTGAAATATACACAAAGTATAAAGATTAAAAATTCCAAAGCATTACCAAAAGCACTGATAAAATTATCGTATAGAATTCTTTATATACACTTTCAAAGATAATTGTGACAGTTTGGTTTAATTATTTGACTTCAAAGTAGCCATAACCATATAAACCTTTAAAAATTGATGATTTTAATGCCTGTCGATTATGTATCTAATAGTTTCATTACTCTTTATTTTATCATTATCCCTTAATTGAGAAGTTATACTGATTTTAATATTTTTTTCTAAGAATAATATTGTAATGAATATTCCTGTCTCAAGTAAAATAAAACAGAAAAAGAAAAGAAAAAAGGACAGAAATGCAGAAATACAGTGCTTGTTAAATAGACTTCTAAAATTTGCTTGATAGTGTGTTCAGATCTTTTATGTCTTATTGTTTTCCCGTTTGCTCATCTATTGTCTGTCCAAAATTACCAAATGCAACTCTATAGTTTTATGTTTCTGTTTTTAATTCTATAATTTCCCGCACATGCATGAAGTTCTGTCATTAGGAATGTTCACATCAAACATCTAGCTACTGAGGTTCACCTGTGAGAGTTCATGTCTTATAATTATAGTTTATGTCCATAAACTACTATGGCAAAAGAGAGAGGAGTGTTTAAAAATTATTATCTGGAAATATGAAGATCAGAATCATAGGAGCAGCACAAGTGTATCCATTAGGTGAGTGAGCATGACAACCCTTGACTTGTCAAAATGTGTTCTTAACCTAATCAAGTGGTTGTTACCAAGAATGGTCCTTCATTTATTGTTGGGTTGAGGGTGCTAATTCCTCCTGGACTGATGGTTTGAACCCACCCTCAATTCCTGATCTTGTGAACCTCCCCAACACAAAAGCTACTTTTAAAAGCATGTAAAGAAGAAAAGGAGGAGGAGGAGAGGAGGAGGAAGAGGAGGAGGAGGAGGAGGAGGAGGAGGAGGAGGAGGAAGAGGAGGAGAGGAGGAGGAGAGAAGCAGCAACCTAGTCATGAAAGGAAATCTCATCACTTTGCCCTATTCAATTAGTTAAAATGCCATCAACATATTCAGTTCATGCTAACTGGGTGGCTACTACACAGGGTTTTAATTCTGAGAGGCAGAAATCATTGCAAAGATGGGTCAAGAGAAAGAGACTGCCATCTACCTAATGAACTGATCTTTTTTTTAATTGGATATTTTATTTATTTACATTTCAAATGTTATCCCCTTTCCTGGTTACCTTCCAGAAACCCCATATCCCCTCCTCACTGCCCCTACTTCTATCAAGGTACTCACCTACCCACCACCCACTCCCACTCCCTGCCCTGGCATTCCCCTACACTAGGGCATCCAGCCTTCACAGGACCAAGGGCCTCTCCTCCCACTGATGTCCCACAAGGCCATCCTCTGCTACATATGTTGCTGGAGCCATGATTCCTCCTTGTGTACTCTTTGGTTGGTGGTTTAGCTCCAGGGAGTTATGGGGGATCTGGTTGGTAGATATTGTTGTTCTATGTGTTGTAAACCCCTTCAGCTCCTTCAGTCCTTTAACTTCTCTATAAGTCTTTAACTTCTCCTCCCATGCTCCGTCCAATGGTTAGCTGCGAGCATTCACCTCTGTACTTGTCAGACTCTGGCAGAGCCTCACAGGAGACATCTATATCAGGCCCCTGTCATCAAGCACTTCTTGGCATCTGCAATAGTGTCTGAGTTTGGTGTCTGTATATGGAATGGATCCCCAGGTGGAGCAGTCTCTGTATGGCCTTTCCTTCCATCTCTGCTCCACACTTTGTCTCTGAATTTCCTCCCATGAGTATTTTGTTCCTCCTTCTAAGAAGGATTGCTGCATCCACACTTTGGTCTTTCTTCTTCTTGAGTTTCATGTGGTCTGTGAACTGTATCTTGACTATTCCAAGATTTTGTGCTAATATTCACTTATCAGTGAGTGCATACCATGTGTGTTCTTTTGTGACTGGGTTACCTCACACAGGATATTTTCTACTTACATTAATTTGCCTAATAATTTCATGAAGTCATTGTTTTTAATAGCTGAGTAGTACTCCATTGTGTAAATGTACATTTTCTGTACCCATTCTTCTGTTGAAAGGACATCTGGGTCTTTCCAGTTTCTGACTACTATAAAGAAGGCTGCTATGAACATAGTGGAGCATGTGTCCTTGTTATATGTTGGAGCATCTTTTGGGTATATGCCCAGGAGTGGTATAGTTGGGTTCTCAGGTGTTGCAGGAGATATTTTTTAAAAAGGTGCAGCTGGCTAGCTCCTGGCCTGGCCATCATGTTCCTGCTCTAAGCCCATTTGTCTCAGCAAGCTCTCCAGCAGGACAGGAGCTTCCAAGCTGATTCCACCAGGCTGTTCTCTAGCTTGCTCCTGTAGGATTGGTCGCTGTGTTTCCAGCTCTGGTTCGCTCATTCCTAGAGCCTCTAGTTCCTTTACAGCCATAACCACCCAGTTGATTGAAGACCCACTCCCCAGTAATCCAGTAAAGAAAAACTCTAAAGCTTAAAGATTAACCAGTGGGTGTATATATTAGCAAATACTCAATACAAAAGATGCCTACACAATTAGAATTGTTATCCCAATTATCTAACCTTTTGATATGAATAATAACTACTAGAGACTGCTAGAGACAAGAATATCTGCTGCCATCTTGACTCTCTCCTCTTCCTTCTCTCTCTCCTCCTCTCCTAGCTCCTAGCTCCACCTCCCTCTTCCCTATCCAATGACAGAGCTCTACTGAAAATACAATGGGCAGGAAAATTCTGCCACATTCAGATAGTACTATATCCAATATTCTGAAGAACCACCAGACTCATTTCCACAGTGGTTAAACCAGCTTGCAATCCCACCAACAGTGGAAGAGTGTTCCTCTTTCTCTACATCCTTGCCAGCATCAGCTGTCAACTGAGATTTTGATCTTAGCCATTTTGACTGGTGTGAGGTGGAATCTCAGGGTTGTTTTGATTTGTATTTCCCTGAAGACTAAGGATGTTGAACATTTCTTTAGGTGCTTCTCAGCCATTCGATATTCCTCAGTTGAGAATTCTTTGTTTAGCTCTGTACCCCATTTTTGATAGCGTTTACTTGGTTGTCTGGAGTCTAACTTCTTGAGTTTTTTGTATATATTGGATATTAGCCCTCAATCAGATATAGGGTTCGTAAAGATCTTTTCCCAATCTGTTAGTTGCCATTTTGTCCTATTGACAGTATCCTTTGCCTTATAGAAGCTTTGCAATTTCATGAGGTCCCATTTGTTGATTGTTGATCTTAGAGCATAAGTGCCCATGTGTTCGAGGCTCTTCTTCAATTTCAGTTTCAGTGTATCTGGTTTTATGTGGAAGGCCTTGATCCACATAGACTTGACCTTTGTACAAGAATGGATCGATTTGCATTCTTCTACATACTGACCTCCAATTGAACAAGCACTGTTTTTGAAAATGCTGTCATTTTTTCACTGGGTGGTTTTAGCTCCTTTGTCAAAGATCAAGTGACCCTATGTGTGTGGGATCATTTCTGGGTCTTCAGTTCTGCTCCATTGATCTACCTGCATCTCTCTATACCAACCATGCAGTTTTTATCACTACTGCTCTGTAGTACAGCTTGATGTCAGTGATGGTGATTCCCCTAGAAGTTCTTTTATTGTTGAGAATAGTTTTCTCTATCCTGGTTTTTTTGTTATTCCAAATGAATTTTAGAATTGCTCTTTCTATGTCTGTGAAGAATTGAGTTAGAATTTTAATGGCGATTGCATTGAATCTGTAGATTGCTTTCAGCCAAATGGCCATTTTTACTATATTAATCGTGCCAATCCATGAGCATGGATGATCTTTCCATCTTCTGAGATCTTCTTCGATTTTTTTCTTCAGAAACTTGAAGTTCTTGTCATACAGATCTTTCACTTGCTTGGATAGAGTCACACCAAGTTATTTTATACTATTTGTGACTGCTATGAATTGTTTCCCTAATTTCTTTCTCAGTCTCTTTATCCTTTGAGTAGAAGAAGTTACTAAAATGTTTGAGTTAATTTTATATTCAGCCACTTTGCTGAAGTTGTTTATCAGGTTTAGGAGGTCTCTGGTGAAATTTTGGGGATCACTTAAGTATACTATTACATCATCTACAAATAGTGATATTTTGACTTCTTCCTTTCCAATTTGTATCTCTTTGACCTCCTTTTGTTGTCTAATTGCTCTGATAGGACTTCCAGTACTATATTGAATAAGTAAGAGAGAGAGTGGGCAGCCTTGTCTAATCCCTGATTTTAGTGGGATTGCTTCAAGTTTCTATCCATTTAGTTTGCTGTTGGATACTGGTTTGGTGTATATTGCTTTTACTATTTTTAGGTATGGGCCTTGAATTCCCTGATCTTTCCAAGACTTTTATCATGAAGGAGTGTTGAATTTTGCCCAAATAATTTCTCAGCATCTAGTGAGATGATCGTGTGTTTTTTTTTCTTTAAATTTGTTTATGTGGTGGATTACATTGATGGATTTCTGTATATCGCACTGGCTTCTGATGATGCCAAATAGCCTTGGTTTCTGTTGCTTGCCTCTTGTCATCTAGTTATCTCTGATGTTAGTTGGTCTTGCTGTCTTTGACTGGAGTTTCTCTCTCCTGTGGGCCTGTGAGCCTGTGATCTTAGGTGTGTCAGCATTCCTAAGGAGACCAGCTCTCTCCTGGGTGGGATTTGGGTATGGAGAGCTATGGGATAGCCTTAGTTCTGGGGCACAGATAGAGACTAGAAGGATCTTGTCCCCAGCTGCTCCACTGTTTCTGTGCCCTGTGTGCTCCTGGTGAATCCTGCTTTGGACCGTTAATGGAGCAAAAGTGCTAATCTTACCTCTGGGTTTAGGAGTGAAAGCACTCCTGGGACACCAGCTCTCTCCTGGCCAGATTTAGGTGCAGAGGGCTGTGGGACAGCCTTACTTCTGGGGCACAGATGAAGACTGAAAGGTGAGCTAATCTTTTGTTTTTCTGTTTTAACCAGTGTCTGTCTATAATAACAAGTTTGGTTTGGGGATTATATTTTACCTATTGATATCATAATCATTGTTTTCTTTCCATTCACTTTTAACATTTACATTTTATTTGAAGTGTTTATTTTGCACAAAACTTATAGCTGTGCCTTTCCCTCTGATTATTCTTTTCAATAATTTCTGTTGATTATTTGTATTGTCTATTTCATCATTTTAATAAATTTAATGGAGTTATTAATATCATTGCATATCCAGGACTGCAATCCAGAGATGGTTCAGCGAGACAACATTTGCTGTGCAAGAATAAAGCCCTTAGTTCAGATCTCCAGCATACATATCAAGGCTGGACATGTCAGTACATGTCTTCAATACCAGCACAGGGATTAGCATGACAGGTAGAGATAGACAGATCAAGTGGACTCATTGGTACCCTGTCTAGCTGAAATGACAAGCTCCAGGTTCAATGAGAAACCCTGTTATAAAAAACAAAATGTAGAGCTTTAGAGAAAGACACTGAATGTTGACTTCACATGCACTCAAATTCTCCTCCAACCACTACCACACCACTACACCACACACACACACAGAAACCACCACCACCACATAGGCATTATGCAATACCACCACTACATAGGAACTATACAACACCAACACCACCACATAGGCACTATGCAACACTACCACAGAGGTACTATGCAATACCACCACCACATAGGAATAAACTTATAACAGTGCCACCACTATTCAAGCACTATGCACCAGAACCACTACATAGATACTATTCACCAACACCGAGCAGATACTATATATCAGCACCACACCAAAGTACTGTTCACCACCACACAGCAACTGTACACCAGCACCACCACACAGGTTGACTTTCTTTTTTTCTTTTATGAGCCTACCTCTGAAGTCCTTGTGGTGTATTCTTTTTAATATTCAACATTATATTTTTAATTTTGCAATTTTTATTTGGTTTTATTGGAGAATTTTTACCTCCTGCTATAAATTCTCATTTCTCTACTGAAATATTCATATTTACTGGGAAAAAAATGGTTTACTTCATCAAAGACAGTTGTAACTACTGATTCCAAAATCTGATTTATTTTATAGTTAGATTTTTTATGTGTTTTCCGCTAATGAGTACACTGTTTAAATTATGTTGGTTCTTCATACATTCATCAATGTCTGCAACATCATACATAGTAAGTTGTGATAATCTTTGATTCTATTTTCTCTAATAACCATATTTTCTCTTTTAACTATTAATACTTCTGATTGTGTTAGAACTCTAAACACTGTTGCTGGAATGCTGTAGGTTCAATTCATATCCTGAAGGCTATTTCACACTCTATTTAGTACTGTTCATTTCCTACTCGAAGTGGTATAACAATGTTCTCTTGTTATTTAGACCACAGATTTCTGAATAGTGTCCTCTGCCATGGCCTCAGGTGTCACACAGGCTACACCTTGGCCTAAGGTAAAAGCTACAGAGATAGAAACTTAATATAGACCCTCCCTTTCTCTAAGTAAGTATGTGCTAATTACTATAGCTAGCCTATTTCTGTTTCCTAAGCCTTAATTTTTTTGTCTTTCCATAATATCAGAATTTATTAGAGAAGAATACATTCACAGGTATGCCAATTTCCAAGACACCAATTGCTAGATAACCCTACATTCTTTGATAATGTGTCCCAAAACAACAATGCTTTCATTCCAATCTTAATTACTAATATTAATCTCAGATGGCCCATATCAGAAAGTAAATATATCTATATAAAAATGTATAATTTATGCAATATATACAAAATGTTAAAGAGGCTAGAGCAGGTTTTAGAGGTTCCAGACATAGGCTGATCAGATCTGAGTAAGGTCTGTATTGACAGAATAAGGAACTCAGTCCACCTTCAGAGAAGAAGCTGCTACTGTCCAGTCAGACTTCTGTGAACTCACTGTTGAGACCAAACATGTAGATCATAGTCCAGACGTGAAATGAAAGGGCAGTACCTGATTCAGAGTTGGAAAATTCTAGTCAGTGGACAAGTTCCAAACTGGTGAAGAGGAGAATAGATAGAGGGCAGATGAAAACATCACCCAACTCCGGGACTATGGCAAGCTTATGTCACTAGGCCCTTCATGAGTTCTCTCCCCACATGTTTTTGATGCATACATTAGGTGTTACATGACAGGCCAGTTGAGAGCCATTGATATCTTAGTGGCACTCAACCCTTACTAATGTAGCCTTTTTTAGCATGTCTATATTTAATGGTTTGTTGGTTGTTTGTTTATTGAAGTAGGCTCATCTAAAAGGACATTAATCTTGCATCTCCTGAAGATGAATTCATATCCTATTTATTGATCTGACTTTATATTTAAACATGCCTTCTTACCAATAACATGTAACATAATAAGTAATTTTATTATTATATAGAGGTTTTCTTTCAGTGACTTCAAATTAGAGTAATCAGAACACCTAAGTAATTATAATTATAGGTATGGGTAGGAATCAATGGTTCCATCTTGTTCCTTCTGTTTACCTTTTCTTTCCTTCTTTTAGGTCAATATAAAAAAGCTTAATATTAACTGCCCTTTGGCTTCTTTTTTGTGTTGCTTTTTATCATTGTTGTTTAGTAGTTGCTCTACATTAAAGCTTATAATCACACTTCTAAATTATTGAAACTACTTCCACTGGGATTAAACTAATATATATAATAGCAGAACTCACAGAAATCTGCGTCCATTCTAGTCTTACAATAGCTATGGTATACTTTGGCTTTCTCATATTTTTATTTGAACACATACAATAAACCCCAAAATATATTGTATTTTTTTTTCTTTTAAAACATTGTAACTGAGATTTAGATTCCTGCCTGAAATTACTTCTTTGTTCTAGCCTAATAATAAGATTACTGCCTGAAATTACTTCTTTGTTCTAGCCTAAGATTTAGATTCCTGCTTGAAATTAAATTCTTTGTTCTAGTCTAATAATTAGATTTCTGCCTGAAATTACTGCTTTATTCTAGCCTAAGATTTAGATTCCTGACTGAAATTACTTCTTTGTTCTAGCCTAATGTCAGATTCCTGCCTGAAGCCCACTTCCTTGTCCTTGGACAATCTCAGATTCCTATCAAGCAGCCCATTTCCTTGTCCTTGGCCCATATCAGAATGAGTATGTCTTAGGTCATTCTGACAAGAATGCCTTCCTTACCCATCATGGAACATGCATTATCAAAAGCAATACACTTCTGACTTAGGTTGGCAAGGCTCTGTGCAGAATCTTACCCATATTTGGCTTGTCAGCCTGTTAATTAATAACTGTGTCTGGAGGTCATTTTCAGGTTCAAGCCATGTACATTAGCTGCAAAATGTTGATGTTGTTAAAGACAAGCTTTAACATGATGAGCAGGAATAAAAGTATTCCCAGGACAAAAAGGGCTAGCATGATCAAGCTATATATGCCATTTTTGAAGCTTGACCAAAATAGAAATACCAACCTTAGTATAGAACAAGGAAGTAGGCTTCAGATATGAAAATGACTTTGGGCTAGGACAGGGAAGTAGGCTTAGATATTTTGGTCATCTTGATAAGCCCTTAGAAACAGTGACCACAAAACTTTGTTTATTGCCTTGCTTGTTCTTTGACTATTTGTGTTTATTGTCTTGCTTGTTCCTTAACTTTTTGCATCTATTGTATTGCTAGTTCCTCAACCTAGAACTGACCTTAATACTTGCATGAAATTAAAATGGTATAAAAGCAAGAAGGAGGAGGGGGGATGGGATAGGGGTTTTCTAGGGAGGGAAAATGGGGAAAGGGGATGACACTTGAAATGTAAATAAATAAAATATACAATAAAAAAGAAAATATAATAAAATGAAATAAAAAATTAAATAATAATAAAAAACAAAAAAACAAACAACAGAAAAATTGTAACTGAAAGGGGTATTGTTTCCACATATGTAACCACTTTTACAATGCTCAGCAATTCCTTTAGAAAATGTTTCCCTTTTATTTTTTATTATATATTTCTAGGTAAAGAATTCTACACTTAGTTTTGACTTATTTTTTAAATTTTATCAATGTAGTATATTCAATTTGCCCTTTTCCTGTAATAGTTTTAGTATTACATGAAATAGTTTTAGTATTAGAATCTTGCCTTTATTCCTTTTTAATCTGCCCCCCTTTCTCTGCTTCTTTTAAAGTTTTAATATTTATTGCTGGCTTCTAGCAATTTGATTGACCTGTCCCATGATGCATTTATCATATTTTGCCTATCCTACTTGTGGTTGATTAAGCTCTTTAGACCTAAAAGTTTATAGTCCTTACCAAATTTTGGTGAGGGGATATTGGCTATTTCCACTTCATAATTTTTATGTAACATTGTAGATTCGTATCCTCCAATTATACTCCATGAGTTTAGGAAGAGATTCTAGGATTACTTATGGAGACTTATAGACCTTTTTCTCAATAACATTCCTTCTCTCCAAGACTCAGCCCCTAAAATGTTGGCTAGCTCAATGAATTAGTCATTTTATAGTCACCAATTAGTCATCTGACAATGCACCATAAATTGCATGGCTTAAACAACTCCTTAAAATGCTTCAGGCTAAGAAGTCTAAGCTTAATGTGTGGTAAATTTCTCTTGCTAGTTTGAAGATAGTTGACTTCCTGTATCTCTACATGGTGGTCCCTGGCTGTATAAGAAAGCAGGCTGAACAAAACATGAGGAGCAAGCCAGTCTGTAATGTTATTCCATGTTCTCTGCTTCAGATTTTGAAAGTGGGCTATAGTGTTTCTTCCCTTTGAAAAGGTATTAATTCCTTCAAAGAGGATCTACCGACATGAGCATTCTAAACCTAATGGTTCACCAAAAGCCATGACTACCAATACTATCCTTCTGGGGGTTAAGGTTGTAACACAGGAATCTTGGAGCAACACTTTGTTCCCAAGAACTCTGCTATTTAGTTGCTAAATTCTGTAAGGCCACCCTTTTCTGTCTGGTACCCCTCTGCCTGTAAGATTGTTAAATGCCTATGGCATAAAACTAAAATGAAAAACCTTGTTTCTTTTCTACATGGCTGATAGTCCTTTGCTAACTGCTGTGATATATCTGGAAATTTTCAAAGCAGTGGATGTATTTTGGACACAGTGAATGAGTTAGTGCAGTTTATTATTCTTCATAATAACTAGGTGTGAGAGACTCCATAGTCTTTATTTAAAAACAGAAATCAGTTTATATAATATATTCACATGTTTAAGGATCAATAATAAACAGGTGATTCTTTATCTATAAATAAAAATGTTATAGTAACACAGTAGTATATTGTATTTTATCCAAGTAATAAACACAGACACTGAAGTTACTTCTCAGTAACATTGACACTAAGGGACAATAAAAGGCAAAAATAAGTTCTAGTTTCACTGCATCTGCTTGTTAGTGTCAAATCAGAAAAAAATTCAAACTTTTTCTGTCTATTTAGAAAATCCATTGTAACTACAGTCTTTTCTAACTGCACTAACATGGGTATCAAAATATTAAGTAAACTTTTATTACTTCACAACTGGCAAATGACTTAAAATAATTTTATGATGTTTCTTTCCTTAATTGGTTAGGCTACACTGATCATTCTGTTAAGTGATTGTACTATCATAAATGCAATCAATATCAAAAGTGGCTCTAAATTTTCAGGAACTACTATAATTTTCTTCTCTGTCACTGTGCTAAAGAAACTGACCAAAAGCAACTTGGAATAAAATGGTTTGCTTGGCTTATAGGTTATAGTCCATCACAAGGTAGCCAATGCAGGAGTCAAAGAAGGAATCTAAGGGCAGAATCTGAATCAGAGAACATGGAAAAACAATACTTACTGGTTTGCTCCCCATGTTTTGTTCAGCCTGCTTTCTTATAGAGCCGGGAACCACCTGCCCAGGAGTAGCATTGCCAACAGTGTGCTAGGACCTTCTACATGAATCACTAATCAAGAAAATGCTCCCACAATCTATGCCTACAGACCAGCCTAATGAAGGGAACTCCTCTTTTGAGTAATTCTCTAGTGTTTCTAGTTTGTGTTAAGTTGACACAGGATTTGTGTTAATTAGGGACTTTGCAGTAACGCCCTGCATTAGTAACTATCATTATCATTTTGCCAATGTGTATCATTACATTAAGTAGGAGTGACTATTGGCCAATGTTCTGTTATAATAACAAGTTATCTAAATGAATCCAACTTTTAAAAAAGGGGTTTATTTCATCTCTTGGTCCCATGGTTAGTCAGCCATATAGCTTTTTAGGCTGTGGTGAGGTAGAACATCTTAGTAGCTAGCACATGCAGAGTGACCTGCTCACTTTGTGATAGCCAGGACAAGGAGAGGAAAAGAAAGAGAAGGGATGTGACCTCAACATCCCATTCAATCATACCCCTAAAGACCTAAGTTTCTTCACTTACAGTCACAGTCTGAGGAGCAAACTTTTACTCAACAAGGTTTTGGGGTCATTGTTCATAACATACATGAAGTGATTTGTTTACCAATTCCTGAGTGTTTCTTTAACAAAATATTAAAAGTCTATAACTTTAATTTGTAAAAATAAGTATATAAAAATCTCATAACTTCTTAATGCTTATTTGCAATCTTAAGATCCTTAAATGAAAAACCATAAAGAATGATTAATTAAGGAGTTTTACAACTATTTTGAGGTTACTCATACATTCATTTATATCATACACAATAGAGCAGGTAGCAAGCTTGTGTTTTGTTCTTACTAAATATTAGGAAGTGTTGAGCCATCTCAATGGATCTCATGAGTAACACTTTTGATTGTACTGTGATATAAGAAAAATTAAATTCTGGATTGTGAAAACACTGGAATTTAGATAGAATGAATTTTATATGAACTCTCTTGGTGTATTGCTTAATACTATAATTTTTTCTGACATGATTTTGAGAGATAATGATAAGAATCAATAATTTTTCAGCTTGAACTCTTTTTTGTTCTTGACTTTTGTGAATATGAAGAAATTTTAGAAGTATTTGGGATCACTTTAGGAAAGTCTCTTCATTGTTTGAAAATGTGTATAAAATATACTTTGTGCCAAAGAAAAGGTGTTGTAAATGTTTTGCAGTTGTAATATTGGTAGTCAAAATGGCACAATTAATTTCTCTGTGGGTAGTGATTTTTTAGTATATCACTCCTAAAGTATTTGTTTGATCTTAACTCATCTGTAGTTATTCATAGATTTAATCTGTTCTGGTTTAATTTTGATTTTTCAGAAGTTTTTGTTTTTATACAAGTGATCCAGAATCAACCAAAGGTGGTTATATTGGGCATACAACTAGAGTTTTATATAGTGAAGTAACTGGCTTCAAATGATCATCTTTTCAGAAATCCGTTTGAACAATCAAACTCAATAGATGACATGTTTCTTGTTCCTTTAAAACTCCTATATGGTTAACATCAAGTGAGTGTTCATTATAATTCTCTCCCAGGGTAATTCTTTTCCACAGAAAACTGAACTACTATATTTTGATGATCACAACTTGTTTTCTTCCTCCAAAAGAATAAAAAATAGAAAGAGAAAACAAAGTGGCTAAACTCAAACCACAGCAAAAAAGTAAAGCAGCATAAATGTCTCATTATTTCTGTTTATGTTTGACTTAAAGAATATTTAAATATCATAAATGTTGCTTTATTAAATCCACAAACTGAGAAATTCTGGAAACTGGTTATCTAAGGGGAAAGGTTTTGAGCAGTAGAAAGAAACATCACTAATCATCAGTCAACATCAGTATGTAAGTTGTGCTCCAAATATCACAATAGCTGAAAATTCCTTAACATTTAATAACTTGCAATCTTTCTTTGATTTTGGTTCTTAAGTTTTAAAACTTCTAAAATAAGCACATTATAAAGAAAGAAATGAGAGTGTAGAAGTTAAGCTATGAAGCAAATTCTGAATCAAATATTTAAAGGTGAAACTGACACTCCTGGGGCAGAATTGGGGCTTCTGTTTTCTCAACATTAGAACTTGAAAAGAAAAAATGCATTATGTAATTCCAAAGGTGCTTACTCTGCACTTGCCTGCATGTGGGCAGAGGTCAAGACGCCCTGATATTGTGGATCCCCATTGTCTATATTTACCTTCAACCCATCTCTAACTGAAGAATCAGTTCTTGAGAAAGATGACTGATGGATCCATACCTCAGAACTCATCCCTCTCCATCCTGAATATTTTCAGAACACCTTGAGATGTTTCCTGGGGGGCAAAAATCAGAAAAATATAATCTTGATGCGTGCATAGCAATTCCACAATATCTAGACTCCCAAACTTCATCAGAGCGAGCAACAAAATTATACAACCCACCCTTGAGCACCTGCCATAATAATTCCAAGGAATTTAAGATGGTCAAAGTCAGTTATGTACTAGGTCAAACTTTTCTCTGTTTATAAGTAATGCTTGTTCAGGTGTAGAACTTAAGTATATGTATATCAACTAAAATGAAATAAAAACACAAGGTCTCCTCCATGTTTTTTCTGATAATGCCTCTCAGAATGTGTGGACGTGTGGCTAGCAAGGAAAAGGCAGAGTGGACCCTCTCTCTTAAAGTGCAGGCTCTAGTCTGGGTTCATTGACATAGATGAGTCCTTCAATGAGGGTCCCCCCAAATCTTTGTATAATAAGGGGTCTGGCTTCTCTCTATTTCAGTGCTCTTGGCTTTCTTTTGCTCTCTGCTCCTGAAGCAGAGGAAAGTGCATGTAGAGGAAAGTTTTGCATAGAATGAGCCCAGTTTGATATAGGGACCAGGCATAGCCACCCCTCCTGGCTGAGGCAGAAACCCTAGAGGAACTGAGTACAGGAGATGCAGAAGTAAGGAGTTTAGGATCCTGGGGTTAGGTCCAGGGGCGGGGCAAATCAGGGGTCAGCCAAGAGTATTGGTCCTAGACTCACAAATACATCAGGATTCTCCCTCCTCCGTTAGCCTCCTAAACCCCAATGAGGTCATAGCGATGAGAGAGAATCAGATTCAAAGAGAGGCGGAGGAAGAGGACAACGACCGAGGAAAAAAACCCAGACGGAAAGAGGCCATCAGACAAGGTCGCTTTTTCTGGCGACACAGCAAGTGCTAGGAACGTGGTGCTGAATACCATCCACCGGCTCTGCCAGGAGACCTAGGGACTCACAGAAGCACTTTGCACAGGCAGGTAAACAAAGGAGGGAAGACGAGAGGACAGGCGGAAAGGGGATGTGAGCAACTCCCCTTTATCGCTAGGAAACCAAGCTCGGTTCCTCCGCCTGGAAGGAGAAGGGAGCCCGAGAGGTGCGGAAGGCTCCGAGGAGCGCAGAGCAGAGACACGGCAGAACTCTGGACTGCGCCTCCGACACTGACTAGGCTCAGATCCAGGGTCCGCTCTCCAGAGCCTGGCTCCTCAGTACAAGCTTCTGGACTCCCAATCATCGCCCGCAGTCCCTGTGTGAACGCGCAAAGGGCTGGATCAGCCCTATCTTCTCTGGCCTGGCCACGGAAATGGTTCTCTAGTTCTGGAAATCCAGACCTTGCGGATGATGTTTTGCTGGTGAAGAAAGAAAAGTTTGAGGAGCTGGACTGTGGTAGGGGGCGGAAAGGGCTGAGGAGGACTTTGGAAGAAAGAAGGTAGATGATCAGCTTCCATCTCTGAGCTGGAAGGAATGATGACCCAAGGAGAATGTGCACCAGCGGCCAGATCATTGGGAGCCTTTTGGTGCTCTCTGTGCTGGAGATAGGGCTGGGGGTGTCCAGCGTGGCCGTGGGGGCGGTCAGCTTCAGCCTGGCTCTCCGAGAGCACACGCCGCAGCTCGGAGACTCGTCCCCGGTATGGAGCGGGGTGTGTGTACGTTGAGCCATTTCACTCTCTCTTTACCTCTTTTCGGGGATGGTCAGTGTGCGTGCCTTAGTCACTGTCTCCTGGGGAAACAATATTATAATACTCCTCTGCCTGTTGGTTCCAGTTGACTGATTTATATTGTCTTTTTATGTACTGGGGAAGCTTTTTTCCTCTTCACTGGGCTTAAAACCAAAATGAATGTCTTTATTTAAACTTGAGGGGAGGGTCTGTCTGAGGATTCTGCAAGACTGACCAGTGTTAGTTTTTACAGGGTTACACCTGACAAGGGCAAACTCACCTGTTTATGTCTTTTACTGAAAATGTTACTTCATTTTATTGTACCAAGAGCAAGCAGGGGGTAGTTATCTGTTTATCTGTGGGCAGTATACTTAAGGTGCACCGATGCAACAGTGATATGACCAAAATGGAAAGTGATCTGAGCCTCTGAAAGGTCTGAGGAGGGGAGAGCATCATCCCAGAAAGCACTGCTTTGAATTTTTCTTACTACCTTTCTCATACTCACTTCTGAATATTCTGTTGTAAGTTCAAGGCTACCAGTTAAACAAACAGCAGTAGGGAATCTAATGCCATCCTAATTGTAGAGTACCTCACTTTAAAGTGTGCTTATCTACTCAGAAAACAGTGTCTTTTTTTTTTTTTTTTTTTTTTCAGGTCAGGGCAGACCTAACAAACCTCATGTTTGGTCATGTAGGAAGAATTGCGAGGAAGCAGACCTTTTGCTGCCACCAAAATCAATAAAAAAATTACCTGATAATGAAAAGGCTCTCTCTCTCACATGCTCTCTCTCTCTCCCTCTCTCTCTCCTTCTCTCTCTCTCTCTCCCTCTTACTCCCTCCCTCTCTCTCCTTCTCACACGCGCGCACAAGTGTGTGTGTGTGTGTGTGTGTGTGTGTGTGTGTGTGTGTGTGTGTTGACCCTCCTTCCTTTTCCCCCCTCTTCTCCTAGCCCCTCATAGCTGCCATGCCCATCTAGGTCTCTAGCTTGATTGTATTTCCTGTGTATTTTCATTAGGAGGCTATTCTGTTGTTGACTAGCTATACTGTATTTAACAATCATGATTTCATCACTAAATTACTAGGAGAAGAATCATTTAGGAATTTAAGAAAATCCAATCCAAAGTCATTCATAAAAGGTCTTCCAGTCCTGAGCACTGTGAAATTGTACCTTGAATAATTAGCCTTTAAACTTTTTTTTCAGGGATGACACATGTTTATAAATTACACAACTTAAAAGACAAAAAGAAAAAGAATAGTTCTAGCATTAAATTCCCCCTAGAATCTTTTCTCTGAATTCTATAAGTTTGTATCAACCCACATTAACTATCCTGTTCTTTATTATGGAAATGTTGCCCATGTAAGTATAGTTTTGAGTTTAAAGAATAAGGGGCACATCTTAAATTCCACATCTAATGTGTGGTTATAAATATTCTGAGAATTGTTGGTTATTGTTATTAATAAAATGTCTACTGGTTAACTGTCGAAATAAAGTACAATGCAAACATATTTTTAAAAAGAGGTGAATATGTGATCTGATAGCTCAAGAAAAAAAAATGCCTCTTGTCTCCCCATTCATTAAACAGGAGAAACAGAGTGAATTAAACTGCCTCTACTAACATATTAAAGCCATTTATCTTAAGATATTTTAAATAACTATGTTAGCTTATTTTTAACATAATTAATCTTTTCCCTTCCAAACAGGATATTGTATCAATGAGCTATGCAAAAAAAAACTTTTTAATCAGTTCAAAAAAAAAGATCAGCCATATTGATATAGTCATTACTATAAACAATAATTTCTACTTTAATTAGGTTTTTACAATAAGCACAATTCACCAAAATTCTTGGAAGAATAGTTTTGAATACTGTAATATGGTTTTGTAAAAAAAAAAAAAAAAAATCAAAGGATTCAGTCAACTGAATGAATTATTTTGAAACTGAAATGTTCAAATAATTACTCACTTTTTAAAGTCCAAGTCATAAAGAAAAAATACATATGTAAAGAAATAAATTCCCAGTTGAAATAATCATGTTTTTCAAAATATAGAGTGGCTAAGCAAATTATTGAAATGGTTTCAAATTCTTTTGTGATATATTTTTGAACTATCTTTTCATTTCTTCTCTGGTAAATCCATATAACCAATATTTATAGAGAGTTCAACATGTGAATGGCATTTTACCAGTCACTACAGAAACCATAAAATATAAGTCATAATACAGTCTTCAGAGAGGTATGACCCAACCAAAAAACAAACAAACAAAAAAGAAAAACAAAAACAGATCATTAGAATTGATAGCGGTAAGAATATGACCTTAGAGAGCTTAGGGGTAAAAAAGAAAGAGAAAAGTTGGCATGGACCAGGTCAGTACTAATGACCTTGAAGATTTCCTGGAGTTGAAATCAATATATCACAGTGTTAATATCTTATGAGGTAAGGTCTTAAGGCAAATTAACTAGATGTAAATCCCTTACCTACCATTAGCTAGTTGGGGAACTAACAATTTCCACATGTAAAAAAGAAAATTGAGACATGTATCAATTAATGAATTGATTAATCAATTAATGAATAATGAATCTCTTAGAAAAGTGCACTATGTATCATAACCATGAAATAAATGTGAGCAGCTAGTCTTCACACCCAAGATTGCAGAGATGGGTATGAAAATGAGAACCTCTGGGACATTATGGATGAGGGCAATGAACTAAGATGGAATGAAACTCCTTTTGTTTTTTAAGGTTTAAGTGTATGAACATAAAGACAAAAGAGTGATGATGATGGTAAGACCATGACATGCTGTGTCAAGCTTAAGCAATAGATTTTGTCATGTTTCCAATAATCATCATCTTAATTCTTACATCCCAAAGAGACTCCAAGAAGATAAACAGAGAAACTCAGTAGAAAAAAATCTTTAATTTCTCTGACAATTTAAGAGTTAATTTCTGTATTTTATGAATACAAATGAGGAATACAAAAATTAATCTTTCAGAATGTACAGAGTCTAAATAAGACTGTGGTTTGATTAGTGTATGAAGCTTTACTTCAAAACATTAATATTATTACAGCTTCCTGAATTAAATTTACAGTCAGTAGAAATAAAGGCTGCACTGTAGAGGATTATTTTTTATTGAGAGGGACTAAAATCATAAATGTTTTTATCTAGGTCAAGTACATGAAAATTTTTGGAAGCTATATGATTATTTGGCCTCAAACTTGCTAATTTTTTGATGACTAAAAATAATGTAACACTTAGGTAAAGAGCTTTGTGTATATAACATACATTCTTACAGAGATGATTTTCAGGCACTATTTCATAATCACAAAAAAAGAATGTTCTCTAGTCAATCCTAAAAATAAGGACAATTAGAAGAAAAAGATCATTTAATTTCAGTTCACAGGGAAAGAAGGGTATAGCTATTTTGTTCTTCCTTGACACTTCATTGTAGCTAAGAAATTCATAATTAAACCAAAAAACATGAATGCATAACTACAGGGTGACAGTGAATGAACCATTGAGAAAGTCAGATATGTGAGGCAGAATCAATTTGAAATATTTATTGAATTGAGTTAGCATGGTTGTGTTTCCAAGTGGCTATGTAAATCACTAACCTCAGCCTACAGAGCATCCTTGACAATAGGGTGGATTCAGTAGCATGGAAATCACTAAACCACTATGTTGTTGGTCTAGCTTGATGGTTAGAAGTCTAGAAATTCAGATGGTGACATTCAGAATACTATTGGAATTGTATTTGATTGGCCTCAGGCTATAATTCTAATCATCTTTTCTGACATTCATTTTGTGAGATTTGATTCTTTAAATCTCCCACATGTAAACTACAAGGCAATCTTTTTAAATTTTTAATATTTTCCTTATGCAAATCACTTAAAGTTTGAGTAAGTTTTTCTCTTATTCTTCTGAAGCATACTCAGGGTTATAACTTTATCTATTTAATACCTTTGATATTTTTCCCTGAGATAAGATGTATAGAAGATGTATAGTATAATCAACACACATATCTGTTCTGTAGACTTTTAGTTCACCATTTCAATAACTCAGCCAAGTATAAGACTGTTTACACTTTATTTTGGAGGGGAGGTGCAGTATGCAAGTGATAATTGCTTCAGTATATTATTTTTAATAAGTAAATTTGTCAGAATTAATGAAAAAACAAAGCTACATTTTAAACTCCTTAGTTACTTTAAATGTACACAACTTGAAACTGAGTCTGTCCAATATTTTTCTAGAGTGACAAAATTCTTTATCAGGAAATGTAAATCCCTTCCCTATCCTCAGATAAAATTAAAAATGTTTATCTATGTTCTTTTCAATTAATTTTAATTACATAAGTTATCATGAAAAGATCCCTTTAAGATGCTAATTTAAAGAATACCAAAGTTCTTCATACATCTCATTAATCATCAATAATTAAAACCTAAAAGACATTTCTCCTTGAATGAATAACTGTTTTGGAAATAGAACCCAGTTGTGAAAGAGTTTCTCGGTATAATGATGACTATTCATGAATTATGTTAAAGCTGAGGCAGAGACTCTTATGTGAATCACATTCACATTTTCAAATATGACTAAGTATTTACTGGTATTAGGAAATATGAAAGCTAAACTATTAAACTTCTAGTGGATGTATTATTCAAGGAACCACATCATTCATCAAAAGAAACATAAGCATGTGTTGTAGTGACAGTTTGGGCATTTTGGTTTCTTAAAAAAATACAAAAATATTATAAGAGTATGTTTTTGTTTTAACCCCATGTGTGGGAAATAGGACTGTTTCAGATTGTCCACAGCAGCTGACTATGATTTGCATCATGCTCTGGTGGGGATGCGATTTGTCCAGCTGCAGATAGTTTCTGCAACTGTGTGATATTTGGAATTCTGGGAAATTTTCAGAGGGTAAATAAATACTAGAGCCCCATGAGACATGATAGTTGTTGGTTGGTCGTTGGTTGCCATTGATTGTTGTTGATCTTAGTTTGCTAAGTAGTCATGAGTAAAGAAGAAACAAGAAGATATTCAATATTCTGACAGCAATGATCAAACTTGCCCCAAGGATCTCAATGCATCTAATCAGCAGGAAGTAGTCTAAGGATAATATTGCCCTCTTTGCCCTTCATCCTTTTTCTCTACTATCTGGTGTTGGGAGGTTGAAAGGATGGAAAATGGATGAAGAAGGGTGGAAAAAAAGGAACCCACAAAGTTGCCAAAGTCCAGTTACAATGTTTCACTTCTAATACTAACTGATAATGGGAAGATCGAATGAAATGGTGTTTAGCCATTATCTTATGGGATGTTCTTAAATCTAAATACTTTTCATGAGTAGTGGTATCTGTTAAAGAGTTTCCATCCATGACTGATTCAAGGTGTAATATGCTTTAAAGTCTTTGTTTAAGAACATTAGGTAATGATATATTTATTGCTAATTTGCTTGATATAAACATGATATAAATATAATCACATCTATTAATATGCATGCTTTTGACTAAATAGTTTAGTTGATTTTTTATAGGGCCTCAATTATGTCAGTCTATCCAATATACACTTCAACTAAAACCAGGAAATAAGAATTTTGCAATATTATCTTTATAAGAAAATTCTATTCAGAGATAGGAGGCATGCCCCAACCATCCAATCCTAAATATTTGTCTTCCTCCTCCATAAGAGCTATCATGTATTTTTTGGTGTGTATACATACATACACACAACATATATAAACACAACCAAAGGAGGATATTATATCAGAAATGTCTTTTCAATTATGAAGTTTACACAAACACACACAGAGAGCTAGAAATGTTTCAGATTTTGTATTATGTCATATTTTAGAATAGTTGTGTATATATCGTGAGTTATTTGGAACATGGGACTCTATGTTTATGCTTCATATACAATTTATGTACGTAAACTGCAGGTAACTTTACACAATATTTTGGTGAATCTGCCTTTTGGCTCTGAGGCATTTCACGAGGTCAGCTCTGTCATTTTCTACTTATAGTGTCATGTTAGCACTCCAATAATTTTATATTTAGAGAAGTTCAGATTTCAGAGTTAAAAGCAGGGAGCTTGTAATATAGCTTAGCATTAGAGTGCACATCCTGTGTGTAGATACATATCACAGAGAGAGACAGAGACAGAGAGACAGAGAGAGAGCACATGTATACAGATAGTGTGTTATACCAAGATCAAAGTTGATCAAAGTATTTGTTTTATTGCTTGGGTTACTTAATGAAATCATCTGATATTTTAGCATTCAAAGATGACAATCCTCAGATAAGTAGAAGACTATAAGTAGAGCACCCTAATAAATATGTTTTTATAAAAGATGATAGGAAATGAGCTAGACGGCTACTTTCCTTTTCGAGAATCAAAACCATGTATTCCTTCTCGTGAGTGCAGATCTATTCAGTGTATACTTCATTCAAACTCAGTGATAGACTGGATTGAGACATCTAATATAATGGTAATACTATATAAGCTGTGTTTCCTCTCTAAGTCTAATTTACACAGAGAGGGAAATCCTGGTCTTTATCTTTTTTGGAGGTATGATGATAAGAAAACAATGCTTATCAAATCTTTATCTAGAGCCTTGCACAGAGCAGGTGCCAATGCATGCAGGTTGCTACTATCACTCTGTTGCCCTTGATACATAGAAACCATTGGGGTCTTTAAGTTCACAAGCAGTGCCTTGGCTCACAACATGTCCCCAACATCCTTAGTCAATTATAATTTGACTATTCTTTGTGGGTTTATTTGTGATGTTATGTTTTTATTTAATTGGGATATTTACATTAGCAACTATAAGAATATGCCAAAATACCTGTAAGAAAACAATTATGTAAGTATTCAGCCTGAAGGCAAATGAGAAAAATAGTCTTGAAATAGTATGTTTCTTTCTTTGTTTCTCTCTTTGAATAGACTAAAGACTATTTATGCTGTCAAAACTAGCATAAATATATTCAGTAATCAAATATATTAAGCAATTATGTAAACTAAGCATGCCGAACAGTGGGGATATGGTGAGTGCTATTTGTATTATACAACAAAATCCTCAGAAAACATTTTAAAAGACTTAAACACTTCTAAGAAGAGCAAAACAAAACCACATACTAATGTCTCTCTCTGTTAAAGACACTTCATATTTTAGAAATTTGTATGGTTTTACTTAAGTCTCCGAGCAGCTCTCAGCGTAATTTATTGTACCTTGTATCACTCACAGGTGTATTGTTTGTCTGTCAAGATCTTTACAAGGACCACTGCAACCTTCATTAATGCTATGACTTTTAGTCAGTATTAAGACTATTGGGAAACAACCATAATCTATTGGTTTATGGTGTATTATTAAATATTGAACAAAACAGTGTGATCAAAGTACAAAGAAGTATTAATAGGCAACTACATTACATTGAAAGGCAGAGTCCTGTGTTCCTTTTGCTTTGTAGAAATATAGTGACAAGGTTTATTCTTAGGAGTTACTCATATTGAGATATTACCATAGACACTGGCATTTATGATTGTAACAACTATTATTTTATAAAGTTTAGACAGTAGAAGAGCCCACCTGGAGCCTACTTTTGTTATTAATCAGCTGAGTCAATACTAAAGTCCATCAGTTTTATTTCAAAATGTATACTTTTTCTATGACATTGTGGGAAATTTTGGAAATTTATATGGAAAATCATTCATTGAGGTTTGTCTTCATTATTTGTTCTTCACCACTGAATATGCATATAAGTCAAATAGGATGGCATAATGTCAGGTCTCAATTTATCTATTTTTCCAAAGTTTCTGATATAACCAATCAATCAACAAGCATAGTACATGTTAACAGAATATATAGACTTAAGATCTTCTACATAAATTTTCTCTACCTTTAAAGGTTAAGCCTTAGCTTTAAAAACAAAAAAATACTATTCATGCAACATGATTGTTAAATATAAGAAGAAGAAGTCATAAAGATGAAAATAGCAAATTTTAACAGTACTCAAAATAATAAGTACAGAAGATGGGCCTAAGATAACTTCTTCATGAAGCTTTATCTGGCTCAAAAATCAGATGAGCTTCCTGTGGTTACAGAAAAGAGAATTGAGTACAAGCCAAGCAAAGGCACATGTAAAGTCATGGAGGGTAGGAATAATGATAAAAAAAGTGTTTGGGGGCCTTAATAAGACAGACACATGTATATGAAGAAATTGGTAAGTAATAATCTACCTAGGTATCTTAGTTACTGTTCTGTTGTTGTGAACACACACCATGACCAAGGCAATTGATAAAAGAGAACATTTAATCAGAGGATTGATTACAGTTTCAAAATGTGAGTCCACAATCATCAAAGTAGAGAGTGTGACAGTATCCAGTCAGGCATGACACTTCAGCAATTGCTGAGAGCTCATATTTGATCCAAAACAAGAGACAATGGCAATGTTGTGGGCTTTTGACACCTCCAAGCCCACCCCCAGGGACACACCTCCTAATTCCTCTCCAAACAGTTCCACCAACTGTGAACCAAGCATTCAAATATAGAAGCCTATTGGGGTTATTCTCATTCAAGCCATCACACTAGGTTAAATGAAACAGCTTTGAAAGAGTCCTATAAAAAAAGGCAAGACCAGTCTGCACTCTAATTCTGAGCTAGGCTTGAAGAGCTGTGCTAAGATAGAACTAGATGGTAATGAGGCTATGACAGTAGATCCAAAAATTATTGTTCAACTTCAATATCGTCACAGCCACTGACCTCAAGATCCATCATGATCCATCATGGATCAGAAGAAAACCTGATCCATGTCATGAGAATTAAGGAACTATGAATGTATGCCACAAATCTAACAATATCTATGACTGCCCTTCCCGTGAATGGTGGATTTATAAACTCATAAATTTCTTGTATTCAGTTATTCTCAGAGCTTTCTGGTATGAAAAATAAGAACTTGTATATTTTATTAGCATTATCACCATATAAAACAGAAAGGATTACATATCCAGGGGTCCCCCACTTGCTCAAAAGAGAAGGGGAAGGGGATGTGGGAAAAATGTGGGAGAGGGAGGCAAGGAGGCAGGGCAGTGAGTGAGGTGTAAAGTGAATAAGTAAAATATAAATACATTAAACTAAAAAAAAACTTACTTCCTAACCTATGAAGAAGGAAAGAAAAGAAGGAAGGAAGGAAGGAAGGAAGGAAGGAAGGAAGGAAGGAAGGAAGGAAGGATTGATTACAGGTTGCGGAGCTTGGGGAGCTATTAAATTCTGTTTTCAAATTATGATGTTAGCATTTTTTGATTTCTTAAATGTAAACAAGTTACATTATCTCATTTAAAAATTACTAATTCATCTACAAAATAGCAAACCTACTTGTATTAATTTTTTCTTAAAATTAAATAGATATTTATATAAAACTATTCAATATACTTATTAAGTATTCAACAATCATGTCTGGCCCACTAGAATGGCTGCATGCTCTTACCTTTTGTCCACAGAAATCCATATTCTGCATTTTATTTTTGTACTTTATAGATATTTCTAGAGATAATTTTATTATAACCCTATTGACAGTATTGAGCATAGACTCTAGGTTTTCTAACATTTATGTTGTAATTCCCATTTTAGAAAGTATGTTGTTACCTTGATGGCTGATTTGGGATAGCAGTAATGGTTGTGATTTAATGTGCACGTGTCAGGATATAAGAATAATTACTTTAAGTAAATATTGAGATAAAGACGTATACTTTTTGTTTGACCTACCAAATAGAGATATATGTTTGATTTTTCTCATTATTTTACATTGGCTGTTAGAAATATTAGATCTTTTCTCTACTTGTCTCTTGCCAACCATTTTCCTACATGACTTTTTCTGGTGAATTAAAAGATGATAGCATTAATATTAAGATAATTGGCAGTTTATATGTATAATATTGCACATTGTCTAAGAATTGTTATTTTTATTCTACTATTTATCTCACCAAACCAAATTCTTCACATACAGGATGGCAATGGGGTCATCAAAGATATTTACAATTCAGTGATTTAAGACCAGATAATTAAATGACTAATAAGAGAAAATAAAAGTCTAAATTACATAAAGAAAGAAATATGTGTGGGTGTGGTATGCACACATTGGCATAGGACAAGTAACAGATAAGTAAATCTTTAAAAGAGATGATAATTGTCTCTTATATGGAATATATGCTACATTTTGTTGCTCATTTCTCTGACAGGGGATAAGTTCACAGTGTGACCCTCTGTGCAGCTGCACTCTCTTTCCATAACTGGCTAGCTTCCAGGAACTGCCACACATGCTGGATGGTCATCCATCTGTTGTGTTGGCTATCCATAGAGAGAGCATAATTTCCACCCCCTACTTCCCTCAGGTCACTGTCTGTTTTCAACTCCAACAGAACAAGTCACAAATCAGACTCCAAACCAGCATGGACCAAAGAAAATAATTATTTTCTTTTCCCGTAAATAAATCCATCATGTACAGTTTGAAATATTTTAGAGTTCCCCACATAACAAATTGCAAGTCTTATATTTGACTGTCTTTCTAAAATATTGTAGTATCTAAATTAAGTTACTGACTTCTGGCAAAAGCCTCTTAAACATTAAATATAGACAAAAATCAAGAAAATCAAGATAATATGCATTAATATTTGAGTTACTTATAAATATGCCTCTTAAATTGCTGTTATGATTTAGATAATATGGAAGTTATATATAATGCATAAAAAGTTTAATCTGCCTTAATAAATTGAATGTTAAAGATAACATATATATCTAGTAACCAGTATTGATTACATGCCCTCTCACTTTCCCTGTAAATCATCATTATCTTAAATGTTCACATTATTTAATTTTTAAAATAATGTACCTTTGGTATTTGACTAAAAGGATAAAAATTCAGTATCACAAGAACTTTTCTGATTTTGTGTCTGCTAAAAATGAATCAGGTTTTGTTACTTTCAAACATTAATGTGAAAGTTACTGTAAGCTTTATTTGAATAATTGACATGTAAATATATTACAAATTCAAAGTTCTTCTCATGAAAAATTCATATTTAGTTATAATTTCCCTAGTCACTTTTGGAACAGCAACAGCCCTGAAAACAAAATGCCTTGTTTACTTAACATACTCAAAATATTCAATAGATTATTTTTTTAAAAAACGAATGAACACAAAACAAAATTGGAACAGAATGGGATGCAGAATATGTTAAAAACAAGAAATATTACATTATATGAATACAAGAAATGTTACATTACATGAATACTGAGGTAGGAGAAGTGAAGAAATATCATTCAGCAAATCAGGAATCATTTTTACTCTGCACCAAAAGATGCAGTGTAATAGGAAGTTTCAGTGATGGTTTTAAATGTGGCTTTATTCAGAGGTTTTTGGTTCCTTCATTTATTTGCCACACCATCT
Organism: Mastomys natalensis; assembly: GCA_021653895.1. NCBI lineage: Eukaryota > Metazoa > Chordata > Mammalia > Rodentia > Muridae > Mastomys > Mastomys natalensis. Next base: position 183,829 of record JAJTUV010002494.1, read on the forward strand.
CTGAAAAGCATTTTTAAATTGTCTGCTGTACATCCTCATTTAACGCTTCTCTCTCTCTCTCTCTCTCTCTCTCTCTCTCTCTCTCTCTCTCTCATTTGTTGTTGTGCTTTCTATATTTCTATATTTCCACATTTGCTTGGGTAGCTATTGTTTCACCCAGTCAGCTAAACCAAACCATGGTCTGTAGCTCACAGAAGACAGCTTGTGTCTGCCGCACATGTCATCATCTTAGTATTTCTGGGGTTTTTAGTACAATTAATATATTTATGAAGCTCTTTGCTCCATTAATAAAGACATATATTGACTCTTTTTCCAGTTCTACAGATTGTAAAATTTTTGGAGTGGAAGTAACATGCTATACTGAGCTGTCAGTGCATCACTCTGTGGTGGAAAATAAGAAATTAGTTTAAGCTTTGGGGGAAAAGAACACTGCATAATTAGCAAGGTTTTCCATGGACTAAGAAAAGTAGGGAATATAAATAGGAAAGCAGAAAAGTGACTCCTCTAAAAGATGAACACTGACAAATATGCAGAAAAGTTGGGAATGCATAAAATAAAGGACATTTTGGAGATCAGTGGATTCAGTAATGACCGTGGACTCTGAGAGAGCATACCACAGGGCTGGGTCCACTAACATAGGCTCGCAGGGATGAAGCAAGTCACTATTGCAGCAAGTAGCAATAATGCTTGATGACTTGATATCTGTGACCTAGGCTGAGCAGAGGTGAGAGGGGAGTACAGAACAACAATGGGGATTTGGACGAAAAACTGTGTGGAAAGCCAGAGGGGTGAGTCCTGTGTCCATTCCTATGAGCTAGCTACTCACTGTCTTCAGTTTTCGCTCCTATCTGATTTGATCAGTATTAAGTTCAGAGCTAACACATTTTGTGTTCTGAGTTAGATCTACACTTAATATGACAAGAATAGTAGTATCTGATCTTCTGAAGCTTAAATTAAAAACTAATGTAGATAATGAATGATGCATAAATTTAAGTGACATTTTGTGCCTTACAATTTTTTTTGCCTTGAACAGCAAAATATACAGATTTATAGATAATCTTAAAAATCCTTATTATCAGCAAGGAAATGAAGAAACATATCTTTAAGGAAACAGTATTTTTTTGAAGAATAATACAAAAGTGTTCCTATAACAAGAAGAGATAATACTGTACCATGATGATAATCAATGTGGGTGAATGTCTTAAAGTGAACTACATTTGTTGTACTTTAGAAACAATGGTCAGAGAAGAGAAAAAGAGCAAAAAGTGAATCAGAGGCAGAAAGAACAAAAACTCACTTAAAACTATATATGTACATCATGCCAATACGATTTCAATGAATGGCCTGGTTGTTGTTGTTGTTGTTGTCTTATTTTGTTTTTAAATAGGGTCTTTCTGTATAATCAGGCTAGCCTCAAACTCATGATTCTCCTGTATCAGCCTTTGTAGTTCAGGGATTATAAAGATTGCTGTGATGAAACAGCATGAGAAGAAAGTAACTTGGGAAGAAAAGATCTATTTCTCTTACAAATCCCAAGTCACAGTCCATTTAGATAAGTCAAGGCAGAAACTCAAACTGAGTAGAAGCCTAGAGGCAGAGCTGATGCAGAGACCATGGAGGATTGGTTGCTTACTGGCTTGGTCCTTTTCATTGTAGATCTGCATAAAACTGATTGCTTATAATAATTGGACACAGTCAATACTAGGCTATACAGAAAATCTCCTACATCCATGACATTTGTCCAAAACTCTTCAATTTTGCCTCCAGCAAATTTTTATACAGGGGCAAAAATTAGACAATTCTTTTCTAAAATCACAGGAATTTTCTCTAGCCCAGCTGATATTATTCCTCTCTGAATGAAATCTCTTTAGCTGAGTCTTCACAGTCTATATTACTCTAGCATGGCCCATTAAGCTCTCACTTTAAAGCTTTTAACCACTTTTCTAGTCCAAAGTCCCAAAGTCTTCCATATTTATCCAACAGACAGCATGGTCAGGTCATCACAGTAATACTCTAGTCCCAGGTACTAACTTCTTAGTTACTGTCATTGTTTTATTTTCCTGATGGAAAATAGCTATAATTAAGTCACACATTATAACCTGGTTAGAGACTTAAAATAATTTACTGTAAATCAATTATAAAATATTTTTCTATGTCTATCATTTTGTAGATAAATAACCTGAAGCTCAAAAAAATTGGCTGAACCAACTAGCTATTGACCTAAGGAAGAAGTCCAAATCATGCAACTCTTAGTCTCACACTACTTTCACAGTTGTCTCAATATAGAGTTGTCTTTAAATAGCTCTCAGTCACAGAGAGATGCTGGCTCCTGCCCAAAACCAAATGGGAATAATCCCAAATTGCTGGCACAGCTAAAGTATGATGTAATATAATACACATTTCAACAGATTTCAGGGGTTTCCAGCTCTCTCGAAATCTAGAAGTTCCATAGAGACTACTATCTAAAGAAATTTTGGCATGCCCTCAAGGGTGTCATTCTAAACCAAGTAGAAAACAGAAGCTAATTTTTATTAGTAAACTACTATTTTAAAATCCACTATAACTATTGATCAATTTAGCTAGTAAATTAACTGCTTTTAGAAAGGCTTTAGAAACAAATTCCAGAGATCATTTCTCAAGTTAAGAACTTTCAAAGACGTTGTACTGGGGATATCAAAGTTCTACTGTGATTAATAAGTTTACTGTATACTCTCTTTTGAATTCAAATATAAAAGAATAAAAATTAACAAGTTCACTATATGATTTGCATTAGGTGATTAGGAAAATAAGTTGTGCCTTCACTAATACAGTCTTAAAATTATAAATATATTTTTGAAGGTAAATTCTTTTTACTAGTGCCACATTAAAATATAGGCACTTTTCTATCCATTTATTTTTGATAATAGTGTACTTTCTAATGACAGAGAGACTTCATTTTCTACTGTAGAGGTAAAACATTTATTATAAGAAGAAAACATTATTCATCTCCTTTTTATGCCAATGTTATTATAATTAAAAGTTTTTCTCAAAATAACAGTTATTTTGGAAAAAGGGATATAATATTACTGATTTTGCTACTGGGTATCAGCAACCATCTTAGATTGATAGATTTCTACAACAGTCTTTGAAGCACAAAGAAAGACATTTTTGGTTGATAAAATTGCAATAAAGATGATCTAGAGAGATAAATCAGTGGTAAAGTGCTTCCTGAACAAGCATGAGGACTTGATTTCAGACCCCTCAACACCCACATAAAAGAGAAGTATGACTGTGTGGGTTCATAACTCTAGTTCTGCAGAGGAAGAGACAGGTAGTTTTGGAGCTGGCTGACATCAGTCTAGTGTAATTGATAACCTTCAGGTTCAGGGAGAGATCCTGTCTCAAAGCAATAAGACAAAGAGCAATAAATAAAGACAATCAACACCAACCTCTAACTTCTACATGCACAGATATGTATATATGAACACATACATACATACATACATACATACATACATACATACATGAGACAGAGAGGAAAAGAAAGTGGGAAAGAGATATTGCTACAAGAGAAGATATACAACTTGTCATTACAAAATTTAACAGTTGAATAGCAAACTGCCTCTCTCTCTCTCTCACTCTCTCTCTCTCTTTCTCTCTCTCTCTCCTAAAACTAGTGAATTTAGGGATATACTGCTGGAATGATAAGGCATTTGGAAGGAAGCTTACTCATTTTATCCTGAATTTTGGCCATTACTATAAGTAGATGACGTAGAGATATGTATTCTTGAAAATAGTAACCACTTGACCCATGTGACCATTAAGCTCTTTAAATGTGGATGACCTGAATTGAGGTGTGCTGAAAGTGTATTGTACACTTAAGTTCCAAAAACTGAGTATGAAAAGTGATAAAAAATAATTCCCTGTTATATGAACAAACCATTATACATTATATATTAGGACAAAGACAATCTTCTATTAAAACTAATTTCGCCTTTATCTTAAGTTGGTTGCCAGAAAATGTATGTTATGGCTTACATTAAATTTCTATTGCACATAGCTTTTATAGACACCATTTTTACCAAAATGAGAATGTAGCTTGTCAAATCTCTTCCCATTTTATTTGCTAAGAGATGAACCAAAGACAATTTGAGTTAAAAATGACTTTAAGACATTTTTGTATCTAGCAAAGGAGACTGAACAAGACCAGAGACAGCTGAATGTTACAGCATATTTTACCAAATGGACACCTACATGTCCTACTCTCCTGACACAGTCCTTTCTATATTTAGTGGTTTGAGGAAATTATGGTAAAATTAGTCTTTGTGTGACATTTTTATCAGAGTAATTTCAAGTGGCATCTGTGAAGTGCCAAAGTGATAAGGGGAGGCTCCTGCTCACTTCTACTAACCAGAAATATGTTCACATTCTCATCTTTCAAGAATCATTGAAATTAGTGTGTGTGTGTGTGTCATCTTAAATTAGTGCTCAAAATGATATCTAGTTAAAGCGAATTCCAAATACCAACTGTTTAAGGAATTTTCCAAAAATAGGAAGAGAATAGACATTTATAGACTTCTCACATGAGCTCACCCTTTAACCCATAACCATGTGATATTAATACTAGTCTCCTCATTTTTATAAAGTTAATAGAAACTGTAACTTAACTATACGCCACATGCTTAGTGTCAAAAGGCTATGGCTTATATCATGGTAGATAGTGGAGAAATATCTGTTAAAATAAATGGGAAAAAATAAAGTCATGTAGTTGAATGGTAAGAGACTGTCAAGACTGTAAGAAGCTCACATTTTCAGTTAACCCACATTCCTTTTTCCAAAGATGAGACTCAGAAAATTCCATTGACTTGCCTAGTGTAAATATGTATATAAGAAAAACTAAACAAGTGCAAGGGTTTTTGTCTCCATTGTAGAATTGTTTCCCCATAGTGTGTGATTAAAAACGATTCAATACCTATTCATGTTTTATGGTAAGTTTTCACATTACTTGTACAAAATTCCTGTCTGTGTTCTAATAGAGTTGGAAAGTGAAATTTTTAACACATAATTTCTCCCATTTTAAAATTCAGATAATTTATCACCCCCTATCTTTTCATTCCTGTTTGTTCTTTTAATATAACTGGTGTTATAAAAGTAGCTTTTCATAAAAACAAAACTTTAACACATGAAGGTAACTGAAGTTCCCCCAGAAAATAATTTTGACAATTGCAAGAGTACTTTGCTGAAATTTGACTATAGGTAGGTAGCACATTAGGTTCTATAACCAGATCTGTAGTGCAAAAATACATGCAAAAAACTATAAATATTTGGCACTGGGACTGATCTAAGTGATTGATGCCTACTCTTTTATTTAATATTTTGAATAATGATAATAATGATGATATGAGTTATACACTCATGAATCTAGTTAAGGAGGAAACAGTGAGAAAATAATTTAAGTAGCTTTCTAAAAGCTACAAATCCATGCTTTAAACCTCTTAATCCACCCCCCAGAGAAGTCGCTTTAACAACTACATTAGACTACCTCCTACTAAACACAAATAAATAAAGTTTAGTGCTGAATGGTGTGTAAATATGGGGATACCTGAAAGAACACAAAAAGGGAAGGGTGTAAGAAAGATGAGAAAGCATGTCATGTCAAGTTGGTAGAAGCATGGCCCATGGAAACCTGGGAACAGCAAAGAGAATGTTGGTGCCAGAACACAAAATGCACAAAAAAAAATCAAGAGTAGTCTTTGCCTAAGCCATGATAACTGTGGCCCTATATAATGAAATATAAACAGAATTATATTTGTGTAGGAAGAAATGACCATTAAAATATTTTAAAGTTTCTGAGAACAAAATCCACATGGTTAATCTATTCTATAAATAATCATGCAAATAAGTGTAAAGAATTAGAACCAAAGAGGTTATTCATGCCTTTAATACTAAAATTAATGATCAGAATGGAGGAAACACTACTGAGAATGGCAGTAAAAATTGCTCCTGTGAGAAACCTCAAGAAAGCAGAGTCTTCAGAATGTAGTGAGCTTCAAGCTGTGGAAAATGCTGATGAAAGGATGTGGAGATAGAGACTCACACTCTGCCTGGTTTACAGAGATTGGTGAGTGTTCTGTATCATGGTGACCAAACTGAAAATTCATTTGAGAAGGGCAAGATAATGAATGTTTTTATTGGTACACCTTTTCATGAAATATCCACCCTTGTATTATGTGCCAAATGTTGTTGCACTAGAGAATCTGAAAAAAATGTCCCACAATAATGCAAAGCCTTTACCTTTTCCAGTGTTTATATTATGGAAGTAGATTAATATTTTCTGTTTAGTTACAATGCAATAAGAAAAGTGAGGATAGCATGACTCACTTAAGAAAGTTGATGAAGACTTCAATATTGAAACAGCAAACTGAGACATGAATGGGCTTCATCCAAATAGAGAATAAGGAGATTTCAAGAAAAATGAAGCATCATATGTCAGGTTCTTGTAGGAGGAAGAATTTTCTAAGTTTGAAAGCTCCAGTAAAATCAGTAAAGGTTAAAGCTCGAGAAAACGGTAGCTCATTCTTTAGTGTGGGCCATTTAAAGGTTTTGGATATCTTTGAAATATTTTTAAACATGAAGGTAAAATTTTCAAACATCAATGGAATTGATAAATCAAGAAAAGACTAACTTGAAACCTTTGTGTTGTTACTGATGAGAGATGCTTGGGAATCACATTGAAGCAATGGAGTGAATACTTAAACAAAAATTTTGGAAATTTCCTGAAAATCATAGGAACTATGTCATGTGTTTCACTAAATATAGCATATGAGAATATGAAGGAGGCATTGATAAGTACTTCTACGTATTGGAATGAGTAAAGAGTGTGCTATTTCACTGTGCTATTTTCAGAAGTGGGAAAGGTTTCCAGTAGTAAGATAACAGCAGTTGGGACACCCAGAGAATAAAGGAAGTTTGTGAGGCAGCTCAGTGCTTTGGTCTTATTCTCATTTTCCATGCCATGAGCACAAGTAGGTATGATATGACTCTCATTTCTAGGGCCAGCAAATACTGACTAAAGAAACAAAATTTCTAATATTCATTTTCTTTTTCTCCGACCTTACTTTGTTGTATGACTCTGAAGCAAATACTAAGATCAGAAATAAACTATCCTAATAAATTCAGCCCTAGTTCATAGAGCTGTGAGGCATAAAAAACATACAATTATTGGAGGCCAGGCTTCTATCCCCGCCTTCGCAAGAATAGAATCGCCAAGGCCCTTCTATACTTAGAGAAGGGAGGAGATGTCAGGAGCAGCCCTACATATACACTAAAGGCCTAAAATCAGCCATAGGCCTAAAGTCAGCAATAGTCCTGACATACATGTATGTTAACACCAAATCTTGGGTCTCTGTGGAAAAACACTGAAACAACAGGCTATAAGCTATCGTAAACAGGTGGCTTCTGTGGAAATTTACCAGCCCAAGTAGTCATAGGTCTTATAAATAGGCAGCCTGGGTGGACAGTACCAACTTAGATAAGGACAAGTGAATCATAGGCAGAGTCATAGTGACCTGTCCCCTGAACCTACACCCAGCTGATACCATGTTATGAAAGGTATCTGTACTCCCCCTAAACACCTATACTCCGGTGCCATTCCCTTCCCCACGTCCTGCCTTTTTGTGTTTATAACCCCTGTGTAAATAAGTAAATTATGATGTGATTTAAATAACTAAATAAATTTTAAAAAATCCAAAAAAAAACATACAACCAAGGTTAAAAGTTACATGACTTCTTCAGCACAAAAATAAAGCATAATTACAAAGATAGTGACATATAAATTGTGAAAAATCAAAATAGTAGCCTTCTGCTGCTTTAAACACTAGTTGATACCATTAAAGTATATATTAAAGATTTCTAAAGTGTGTAATTAAAGTGTAAGCTTTGTGTTGGAAAACACAGTTGGAACTCTAACTGGGTACAAAGGAGGACAGTGCTTGATGTGTAGATGTGAAAAGTTATTGGGAGAGAAGTAATAGTTGAAGATGCAACTACATATGGGTGGTAGTTTGAATATGCTTGGCCCATGGAGTAGCATTAATAGGAGGTGTGGCTTTGTTGGAATAGGTGTGGCCTTGTTGGAGGAAGTGTGCCAATGTAGGAGTGGTCTTTGAGACCTTCTTCCTAGCTGCCTGAGAATTCCATTCTTCCCTATTTGTCTTCAGAACAAGAGTAGAACTCTCAGCTTCTCCAGCATCATGCCTGTGTGGACACTGCCATGCTTCCAGTCTTGATGATAATAAACTGAATCAACCTCTGAACCTGTAAGCCAGCCCAATTAAATGTTGCTTTAATAAGAATTGCCAAAATAATTGCCTTGGCCATAGCAATAGAAATCCTAAGGCATGTAGTAAGAAGAATTATCAGACTTAACAAAATACAAAAGGATGAACAGAGGAAAGAATCCAGTAAGAGAATCCAAAGAGAGTAGAGACAAAAAATAAACAGTCATAGATTATCTTTAAAAGTGCAACTTTAGTGAAAAATGGTAAGTAGAACTATCACTTTATCTAACAAATATTAAGGAACTAAGAGTAGCTCATAAATATAACCAAGGACTTACCTTTCCATTCCAACATTTTAACAAATGCCTGCTCTAATCTATACATACAGAATACTCTAGATGGGAGAAATGAAGTGGTGGTAATTTTAAGATGGATAAAACACATTTTCTTTCTTACAGAGCTCCAGGTTTATTGACATAGATACTAAACAAATGAGTCAAATGTAATAATACCCCCAAAAGGTTACTATGAGAATAGAAAAAATAGATATAATCAAATCTGATGAAAGAATTTCAAGTGAACCCTGAAGAATAAGTATGTCTTAGTATTTCTATTGCTGCAATCAAAGCCCATGACCAAAAGCAACTTGGGGAAGAAAAGGTTTATTTCATTTTACAACCTTCAGGTTACACTCTATCACTGAAAGAAGTCCTGGCAGGATTCAATATAAGAATCTGGAGGCAGGAACTGGAACAGAGATCATGGATTGCTTCTTAGTATCTATGCTTCTCAATTGTTTTGTCCTACATGGAGTTCATTTTCCCAAGCTGAATTAGTATGCATTACTGAGCAGTATGTACTACTCACCTGTTGACTTCTTAGATTTGTTCAGCCTGCTTTCTTTAAAACTCAGGATCACCTGTTCAAAGGTAGTAATGTTCACACTGGTCTGAGCTCTTCCATATTAATCATTTATCAAGAAAATATTTCAAAGACTTAGAAAGGAATTTTCTCATATAAGACTTCCTCTTCTAAAATATGTATACATTTATGTCAAGTTGACAAAATCAATCAGAGCAGATTAAGAATGTGAATAAGAAGGCAAATGATACATCCAAGATGAATGATATTACTTAAATTTAGTCTGACAATAGAAGGTAAGCACTGGGGTACTTGTTGACACACTGAAATGGAATATGTGTAAGTCTTGCTGGCAGTCCAGGATGTCAGGAAAGCCATTGAAAAAGGACAAAGTGAAAGGTCCAAATGCTGAAACTCATACTTAAAATGAAATTAGAATACTATTTGAGAAACACAAAAAATGAAATTCTTTTGTGGGTTCTTAGATAATCTAGGTAAGGGCTTGTAAGCCCCAGAATGAAATGAGAACTGTTGTACATATGGAATGAATGGCACACAGTGCCTAATTCAATGGAAATTATGTGAGAAGAAGAGAAAAGTTAAAAGTGTCTCTAGATTTTGAGAAAGGACATTAGAGTAATAAAAATAAGAAAGAATTGAGTAAAAACTGAATTGAGATTCATTTTGAGAGATTTTAAAGTTGAAAATATCCCTGCTGGATCTCTTTCATTGATTGCTTTACATCTAGCTGTGCACACAATGAACTGCAAAATGATTGTAGGCTGAACTAAAAATGGATGAAGCTATCACAGTGACCAGTATACTGTTATCCCTTGTCTCTTGATGCATAGACATATTTTAGATGTAATATTTGCATTGAAAATATATTCAGAGGTAAGAATTATTGCCATTTAGACAATTTGAATGCATCAAAAACAAATTTCTATAATTTATTTTCACAGACTCACAGTCTTTCTCATTATAGCACAGAATACTGGAGCAATAGGCTGAAGATCATAATGGTGTCCAAATCCCAGATACATACTGATTCAGCTTGGAAAAACAAAATCCATGGAGGATGAAACAATACAGAAGAAATGATACACTTAGTTTTGGCATAGGCAAATTTTGTAAATGAGAAAGGAAAGCTAAAAATGGATCAAATATTTTCTATAGTTCTATCAGGAATTCAGATTCTGTTCTGAACCCATAATGTTCAAAATGTCATATAATTTTAATAGTTATTAATGAACATCTCTATTTATTTGTGCTTTATTGGATATTAGAAATTCAACCAAAAATGTTTATTTCATTCTTTTAACAGAATTGTTTGATAAATATTAGCATCTTAGTGGTATATTTATTTTAAAGATATGAAAGGTGAGATTCATAGAACTGAAATAGCTGGTATTAGTTCCACTCATATGTGAAACAAAGTTAATGTCCATGCCTGCCTGAGTTGAAGAATTTATTTGTTGTGCTATACCTTGTCCATTTCTTCTAACCCTTGGTTATAAAGAGCACTGTTGGTTCTACTCCAGACCTTGGCATAAAGGACACATCAACTTATTTTCTCATAGTGGCAAGTGTTGTCATGCATCTTTGGCTCCTTTGACGTTCACAAAACATCATCTCAATAGGAAAGGCTATCATAAATATCTGTTAGCTCATAATAGGCTCATGATAGCCCACTATCAAACCTTCTAATATACCTGGAAAATGGATTACTTTCACCTTCTAGCCATTGAATTTCCTCTTTATATGTCATATGATTGAGTAGAAAGAAAGAAAAAAACCTGCCAATCTACTTCTTCCTAGTTTGATACTAATTCTTTAAAAAAAAAAAAAAAAAAACAATAAACATAATGTATTTTCCTTACATTGATGTTCTTTATACTGTATCATTTTTCTGAAAATTAGGGGCTGCATTGTATTCCATTTTTAACCAGTTCTTTTAATTCAATTAATATAGCTGAAGCAAATGAGTGCTGATAAAGTAAAACTTTTAGGAAAAAAATTTAAAGACATTAAATGATTGTCTTGCCTTCTAAAATTCTGAAGATCTATATTTTGCTGTAAATTGTGTAAGACTCACTCTTTTTCTGAGAGAATGGTGTCATTTAACTGTAGAATTTAATACATGACAATGTCTGCTTATAGGCTTATGAGGACTGTAGACATCATTTATTGTGATCTGCTTCCTGTTTGATGATAAGAAATGGTATGGAATAAGCAGAGAACACAGAAACTGGTTATTTGAGCTACCCACAGCTGAAAAGCAATGTTCTACTACATGAAAACTGATATATATTAAGAAGTTTTTCTAAAATAAAATATCTAACAGAGGTATGAGGATCATAAAAATGATGACTGGAGACTCCAACTATCTAGAAATTTTCTAAAAATTAGGCCTCTCTTGACTAACATAAGTGTCTTAGTTAGGTTTTTACTGCTGTGAACAGTCATCATGACCAATGCGAGTCTAATAAAGGGCAACATTTAATTGAGGTTGGCTTACGGGTTCAGAGGTTCAGTCCACTATCAAGGTGGGAGCACAGCAGTGTCCAGGCAGGTATGGTGCAAGAGAAGCTGAGAGTTCTACATCTTAATCTGAAGGCTGCTAGTGGAAGACTGACTTCCAGGCAGCTAGAGTGAGGGTCTTAAGCCCAGACCCACAGTGACACACTTACTACAAGGCCACATCTCCCAATAATGTCACTCCCTGGGCCAAGCATATACAAACCATCACAATAAGAAAGTCTGTAGTTCCTAGGCAATTCCATTACTGAGAGTCTTAATCATTTGATTATGTTTCACTAACAAATAGTATTGTATATATTTATAGGATACAATGCAGTGTCTTCATATAAACTCAAATTTGGGGACTGATTAAGTCAAGCTAAATAAATGATTTTCCTAGCATTTTTTTTTTTTTGTGATGAAAATATTTGAAATCTACACTTACAGAGGGAAGTGGAGAGAGTCCCAAACTTCTGTTTATTATTATTATCATTATTATTACTATTATTAAGAATTTTTATTTATTTACATTTCAAATGTCCTCTTTCCAGGTCCCCCTCTACAAGCCCCATGCCCCCTCCCACTCCCTTTTACCTTTAAGAGGGTGCTCCCCCACCCACCTACCCACTCCCACCACACCCCTCTAGCACCTCCCTTTTCTAGGGCATCAAGTCTACACAGCACCAAGTACATCCTCTCTACTGAGGCCAGGCAGGGCAGTCCTCTGCTACATATGTAGCAGGGATCACGGACCAGCCCATGTAAGCTCCTTGGTTAGTGGCTCATTCCCTGGTAGCTCTGAGAGGTCCAGTTAGTTGATACTGTTGCTCTTCCTACGGGGTTGCAATCCCCTCCACTTTTCCATGGGGATCTCTGGGCTCAGTCCAGTGATTGGCTGTAAGTATCTCCATCTGTTTCAGTCAGCTGCTGGTAGAGCTTCTCAGAGGAGATCCATGCCAGGATCCTGTCTGCAAGCACAATATGGCATCAGCAATAGTGTCAATGTTTGGTGCCTGTGCATGGAATGGATCCCAAGCTGGGGTAGTCTCTGGATGGCCTTTCCTTCAGTCTCTGCTCCAATTTTTGTCCCTGCATTTTCTTTAGACAGGACCAATTCTGGGTCAAAAACTTTGAGATAGGTGGGTGGTCCCATTCCTCATCTAGGGGCCATTTATATCTACTGGAGGTGGTCTCTTCAAGTTCCATCTCCCCACTATTGGGCTAATGTCATCCCCATTGGGTCCTAGGAGCCTCTCATGTCTCTGGTTTCTGGGATTTTCTAGTGGTTCCCCAGCCCTTCCCCACTACACTGCTGCATATTTCTATCTCCTGCCCTTCTGGGTTTCTTTCCTGTCTCCCCTATACATGATTCTGCCCCCTTCCCTCCCCCTCCCATCTCCCACCCAAGCCCCTCCCTCCCTCTGCCTCCTGAGATTATTTTGTTCCCTCTTCTAAGTGGAATTGAAGCATTGAACTTTCATCTTGTGAGTTGTATCACAGATATTCTGAACTTTCTGCCTAATCCTACTTACCAATGAGAACATACCATGTGTGACCTTTTGGGTCTGGGTTATCTCACTCAGGATGATATTTCCTAGTTCCATCCATTTGCCTGGAAAATTCATGATGTCTTTGTTTTTAATAGCTGAGCAGTATTCCATTGTGTAAACGAACCACATTTTCTGCATCCATTCTTCAGTTGAGGGACATCCGGATTGTCTCCAACTTCCAGCTATTATAAATAAGGCTGCTATGAACATAGTGGAGCACGTGTCCTTGTGATATGGTGGAACATCTTTTGAGTATATGCTCAGGAGTGGTATTGCTGGCTCTTTAGATTGAGCCATTTTCAATTTTCTGAGGAACTGCCCGATTGATTTCCAGAGTGGTTGTACCAGTTTGCAATCCCACCAGAAATAGAGGAGTATTCCTTTTTCTCCACATTTTCACCAGCATCTGCTATCACCTGAGTGTTTGATCTTAGCCGTTCTTATTTATGTAAGGTGTAATCTCTGAGTTGTTTTGATTTGCATTTTCCTGATAACTAAGGATGTTGAACATTTCTTTAGGTACTTCTCAGCCATTCAAGATTCTTCAGTTGAGAATTCTCTATTTAACTCCATAGCCCATTTTTTAATAGGGTTATTTGGTTTTCTGGAGTCTAACTTCTTTAGTTCTTTGTTTATTTTGGATATTAATCTTCTATCAGCTGTAGGGTTAGTGAAGATCTTTTCTCATGTAGGTTGCCATTTTGCAAGGTATCACTGTTTGTGGATGATATGATAGCAAACATAAGCGACCCCAAAAATTCTATCAGAGAACTCCTACAGCTGATAAACAACTTCAGTAAAGTGGCTGGATATAAAATTAATTCAAACCAATCAATAGTCTTCCTCTATGCAAAGGATAAACAGACTGAGAAAGTTAGGGAAACAATACCCTTCACAATAACCACAAATAATATAAAATAGCTTGGTTTAAACTCTAACCAAGCAAGTGAAAGAGCTTCAAGTGTCTGAAGAAAGAAATTGAAGAAGACCTCAGAAGATGAAAAGATCTCCCATGCTCATGGATCGGTATGATTAACATAGTAAAAATGGTCATCTTACCCAAAACAATCTACAGATTCAATGCAATCCCATCAAAATTCCAAATTCCAAAATTCCCAGAAATAGAAGATAAAATTCTCAATTTCATTTGAAATAATAATAATAATAAAAAAAAAATAAGGATAGTGAAAACAATTCTAAACAATAAAAGAACTTCTGGGGAAATCACCATCCCTGACCTAAAGCTGTACTACAGAGCAATAGTGAAAAAAACAGACAGGTTGATCAACAAAATAGAATTGTAGACCTAGAAATAAACTTGCACAACTATGGACACTTGATCTTTGACAAAGAAGTCAAAACTATACAGTGGAAAAAAGAAAGCATCTTCAACAAATGGTGCTGGTCTAGCTCACAGTCTGCATGTAGAAGAATGCAAATTGATCCATATATATCACCTTGTACAAAGTTCAAGTGGTAAAGAACCTTGAATACACTGGTACAGGGGAAAACTTCCTGAATAGATCACCAATGGCCCAGGCTCCAAGATCAACAATTAACAAATGGGACCTCATGAAATATTCTGTAAAGCAAAGGATACTGTCAATAAGACAAACTTCTTAAAATCAGTGAAAGAGAAAAAGAAAAGACATTCAGGAGAGCATAGTCATGAGACTGGCTGGGAAACTAGGCAAGATTTCACCCTGAGAAAAGGTAGGGTTAACCATGTGCTTGTCTTATCTTGTAGACAATGAATAGACACAACTGAGATAATTGCTTCAACTTCACAAAAGAAAGGACCTTGACAATCAGACTTACTAAAAGATGAAAATGTTCATTTTTGTTCATGGAAAATATTTAACCTACACTGGAAAAAAAATCTTGTTAGGCGAGACATGCAAATAAAGGAGTGACAATCAGTTACTAATGTCTCCATCATTCACTAGTATCCTGGTTCCCACTCTGTCAGATTAAGTTTAGCACAAGTAGATACAGTTCTTTATCAGTGTTGCTTGTTTGGAATAACATGTGAGCACAGTAGAGAAAGCAGGTAAGATGGAATAACAAAATTTAGAGAGGCTGTTAATGAATATTAACACAGAACCAGCTTTGACCTTCCTTTCTATGGGAAAAAGTGAGGAATATCTTAATTTGTTTTATTACAGTAATCATTTTATTGTCTACAGAAATAGAGGTTTCAATGAAAATGATCCCTATAGAGGCATATATTTGAGTACTTAATTCCCAATTGGGAAAGACACATGTATTTGAATACTTCATCTCCTGTTTGGGAAGGGCTTGAATGGCCTTGTTGGAAGAGGGTTATCACTAGGAGCAGACTTCAATTTTTCAAAAACCTCTGAGACTCTCTCGATATCTCCTGGCTATCTCCAGATATAACTTTTCTGCTATTGTTCTAGCTCCATTACTGCCTGTCTGCTGCCATGCTACCAGCCATGGTGGTTATGTACTATAAACCTATGAAATCACAAGCCTCAAATTAAACATTTTATTCCATAAGTTGCTTTGGTCATGGTATTTTATCCCAGCAATAAAAAAGTAACTAAGATAGTATGTATTCTATAGTTTCCTTTTGTATATGTAGAATATGAAAAATTAAATATAATTTTTAAAAAAAGAATAATAAGATAGAACTCCCCTGGATGTTGAACACAGCTTTGGACCTTCATCAAGAGTTGCTGATATGCACAATAAAGTAAGATAATGGAGTTTTCTCCTTTTTATTATTGGATATTTTATTTATTTACAATATAGATGTCATCCTTTTTCCCCATTTCCCCTCCCTAGAACTTGCTATCCCATCTCCCCTCCTCCTTTATGCTTTTATACCATTTTGATTACATGCATGTATTAAGGTCAGTTCTAGGTTGAGGGTCTAGCAATACAATAGATGCAAATAGTCAAGGAACAAGCAAGACAACAAACACAAATAGTCAAAGAGCAAGCAAGGCAATAAACAAAGTTCCGTGAACCCTCCCATGATCACTGTTTCTAAGAGTTTATCAGGATGACCAAAGTATCTGAGCCTCCTTCCCTGTCCTAACCCAAGGTCATTTTCATGTCTAAAGCCTACTTCCTTCTTCTAGTCTAAAATTTATATTCCTGTCTGAAATTACTTCTTTGTTCTAGCCTAATATTTAGGTTCCTACTTGAAATTACTTCTTTGATCTAGCCTAATGTTAGATTCCTGCCTGAAGCCTACTTCCTTGTCCTTGGCCCATGTCAGATTCTTGCCAAGCAGCCCCAAAGGCTCTCCTCCTCTCCCCTTTTTTATTTCATTAACAAGACTGAGCCTGTCTCAGGTCATTCTGATAAGAATGCCTTCCTTACCCATCATGGAATATGCATTATCAAAAGCAATGCACTTCTGTGTTAGGTTGGTAAGTCTCTGTGCAGAATATTACCTGTCCTTGACTTGCCAGCCTGTTAGTTTAATAACCCTGTCATGGGGTTCATGTTTTAATGATACATGCTCTGATGAGTGTTGATGTGGTAGATACTACAGATAAAATTACCCATGGCCTGAGGTCAGTATTTCTATTTTAGTCAGGCTTCAAAAATGGCATATATAGTTTGATCATGCTAGCCCTTTTTGTCCTGGGAATACTTTTATTCCTGCCCATTGTGTTAAAGCTTTTCTTCAACAACATCAACATGTTGCCAGCCAAGTATATGGAGTTTTCTCTTTATAGATGTGTGTAAATCCTATACAAGTCATAGGTCAGATTTTAATTTATTGTCTTTTGGAAGCTTACAGCATTCACTTATTTTAGCTTGATAAATATGAAAATAACCTTTTGCAATGCAAGACCAAAGCTGAATAAATTTTTACATTCTGATATTTTGTTAAATTAAAATTAGTATTTTTAAATGTATTTTAACTGATAAATAAAACTGTAAAAAGTATGTATAATTGGTTACCAGGTGACATGTAGGTACATATATATATATTGTATAATATTTAAATTAGATCAAATCTAGCTATTTCCTCAAACATTTGGCATTTCTTGATGGAGAAACATTTTAAAATTATTTCCTCTAGCTGTTTAATATATAGTACACAATTCCTGTGTAGAGTCTCTTGCTGTGCAGTAATAAAATTTCTTACATTTAAATATATTTCTTACATGACTTTGTGTTCATGATCATCTTCTATAGCTAACACCTTTCAACTTCTATGAGACTGTTTTATGTTACACATGAAGTTGAGGTGGTACGATATTTGTCTTTCTGTGCCTGCCTATTTTACTTAACACAATGATCTCCAGGTCCACCTATGCTTTTGCAAGTGATTAGATTTCATTCTCTTACAATGGCTGAATCACACACATTCCATATGTGTATATATTACGCTTCCTTTACCACTCATCAGTAGATACTTAGATTGTTTTATCTCTTGCTTCTGTGAATATTACTGCAATAAAAAGTGGGACTCAGATTTTTTTTTTAATCTACTCATTTCATTTTCTGTGGCTATATATCAAATAGAGACTAATGGAACAGTAAGAGACTGCTAAATGGCTTGATTTAATAGCATATTTTTAATTCCTCAGTTATTAATTTTTTCCTGTCATAGGACCTTTCTGTGTGATTGCCATAGAGATTTAAGTTCTTTTCATATAAGAAGTAGTTTGTAAATGATAAAAATGTATCATATATCATAATAGTAAGAAACAAACCAACCAAAAGTCCAAAACAGTGGGCAATCCGAAACAGAATATGATGGTACATTCCTGGGATCTGGGAAGTATAAACACTGTGATCCAGGGGTTCAAGGTCATCTTTAGCTGCATAGTAAGTTCAGGCTAGCCTGAGCTACATGAAACACTGTCTAACCCCCCCACCACCACCACACACACACACACACACACACACACACACACACACACGGAGCTGGAGAGATGCCTCCATTAAGAGCACTGACTGCTCTTCCAGAGGTCCTGAGTTCAATTCCCAGCACCCACATGATGGCTCACAGCATCTGTAATGGGATATGATGCCCTCTTCCAGTGTGTCTGAAGACAGCGACAGTGTACTCATATATATAAAATAAATAAATCTTTAGAAAGAGGGGGGAGGAGAACAGGAAAAGAGGAGGTTGGAAGAGGAACAAAAAATATATACCAATAGTTAATTATAAAATTAATACTTGGACTTCATTGCTCCTAACATTTTGAATCTTGGATGCCCCATTTACATCTTTTATGTTGTCTCCCTCTCTCTCATCAATTAATTTTTATTATTAATCATTATTATAATTAATTTTTCTTTCTTCATTTTAGCAATATTAGTGGCTTACATACACTACTTACAATACTAGAGTAATCTGATTTTTCTCTGTATAATTAGCCTTATCAGTATGTTTTATACTTTGTCATGATTTCTTTGTACTCATTCATGTCTCCTTCTCTATGGCTGAATGGCTCCCTGGATCATTTCTTATAAGACAGACATGATGTAGGCATTCTCTTAGCCTCTATTTGTGAGTGTCTTTATCTTTTGTTCATTTTGTAAGAATAGCTTTGCTGAGTATGTTCTTGGTTGAAATAAATTTTTGTTGATATTTATTTACTTTGTCTCTTTTGGTATAATGAAAATTGTGTGACATTTTCTACTGGTATTTAAAGTTTCTGCTGACATGTCTTCTGTATTATTAATTAGGACACCTTTACATATTATTTGTTTCCTTTTGTTTTCAACATTAATAATCTCTTGTTTCTTATCCCTTGGAGAAGTAGATTAGAAGATGGCTTGAGATAAGCTTGGTTAATTGGAACTGAACAGCTTTGGTCCTGGAACCCTGTCTAGGGGTAGCAGCAAGAAAGTTAAAAAATGACAGAAACATACATCACATACATCAAAGCTAGGATCAGGTGGAATTTGCTATGGGCCCTCATCTGTGTATTCATTAGGTACATCTGAGGTGTAGGCAACTAGCCTTGATAGCAAGTTTCTGTAGGTGAACAATCACAAGCTATAAGCATCCAAAAGAAAGTAGCTGCAGTTTTTAGGGTTTTATACACTGATCAATGGTTAATAAACACTTATAACCTGATTACCACAGAAATTTTTGCTATTTCACTTAAGCATGGCCCATATAGGTAGCAGCTCTGCCAATTTCCCATGGATCCAAAGCTTTGGAGTCCTTAACATGTCTTTCTTATGTCACAATATACACTCACTCAGACTTCCTCTGGTTCCTACATTTGGTTGAGTTAATTCTGAATGGTGGCCTTTGATGATACTGTACCTACATATTTGTATCCTTCTCTAGGCTTGGAAAGTTTTCTATTATGTTCTATTTGAATAACTTTCTATCCATTTAGTAAACTCACATTTCCCATAGACCTCAATAACACAAATATTTTCTTTTTTTTTAAGTACCATCTCAAAGAATTCATAGCTTGCTTTATTTCTATTCAGTTTTGTTGTTTTCTTGTTTGTGATTAGTACTGTCAATGTGTGGATATTAGAATCACCTCTTAGATAAAACTTACAGTGTGTGAGCTTATTATCAGGATCATTCAACAGCTAGGAAAGCACACCCTGGGTGTGGAAAGTAATGGGAGGGCCAAACATGAACACCAGCAGTCACCTCTGTCTATTTCCTGACTTCAGCTATCTCACACTTCTGACCACCATCATGGACTGTATCTCTTCTTAAACTGTTTGTCAAAATAAATCTTGCTTCCTGACAAATGTTGGTTTTCTAGGATTTTTCTTTCAAGGCAACAAGAAAATTAATAATACATCCCCTAAATGAGTATTTTCCAAATCCTGTCTTCTAGCTTTCCAATTAGTCCTTCTATTTGATCTACTCATTCATGGATGTCATCTATCATTTCAAATTCAGTTACTTTGTTTTTAATTCAAAATTTTGTTTTATCATTTAAATAACTTCTGTCTCTTTACTAAATTTTTCTATCATATTGAATAATTGTTCTTTTTTTTTTTCTTATGTTCTCTTCTCATAAAGGTCACTGTGTTTCCTTAAAACAAGTGCTTTTAAGGGGCTGGAAAAATGGCTAAGTTGTTGAGAGCACATGTTGCTCTTGCAAAAGACCCAAATTTGGATCCCAGCATACATATGTGGGTTCACAACCAACAGTCAACTCCAGTCCCAGAGGAGCTGATGCTCTCTTCCAACCTCCATGGGCACTAGAGTCACGCATGGTGACATACATATATGCAGGCAGAACATTTATACACATAACAAAATAAATAAATCTAAAAAACTAATTAAAAACTTTTAAATTCTTTAAGATTTACCCATATTAGTTACTTAATTTTCTGTGTCTGTTAAGTTAGTTTGACTGATAAGTAAGGTCATGTTTCTAAAATTCTTCACATTGCTGATAAACAATTTGATACTTAACTAAATAACTAGATTTATATTCCAGTTGTCTTAGTCCACTTTTACTTTGGCTTTTCAAAAATTACAAACAGCTTCCTGATTCTTCCTCAGCCTGAAGTGACTTGTATGTCAGCACAAGATGGCACTATCAGTCTATGAGACAGACTTGAATTTGATTTGTTTTCTAGTATTGAAATAGTAGCAGTGCACCAACAAGGACCTAGTGGCAATCATGGACAGTGTGCTGTTCAACATAATCTGGAAGAGTATTTAAAATAATTAGACTGTACTCATAATTCTGTCCCTGGAAGCAGGGACAGCCCAAAGATTGCACCCACAACACCATTCTCTGGTTAAACAGTACAAACATTTTCCTGGCTCTGGGATGAGTCACCCTACAGGGAGAATCCCCAGATTCCATACTACATTCAGTCAGACCAATGTTAAAAGTACTATGTCATATCTTAGGCTTGCAGGCACACACTGCCATGGGCTTCCTCTATTGAGGGCCTTGTGCCTTGTGGCCCACAGTTGGTACATGCAGACACACATGTTACTGACAAGATAGAAGCACAATTTCTTGGCTGTGCATACCTCCAGGCCTTGAGGTCTTATTCATGGACACTGATCTGGGAACAGGAATTACTGGGATCTGTCAAGTGCTAAATGGAACCCAGAATTTTGTTTTATCTTTTAAATACTTTCTGTCTCTTTGCTAATTTTCCTATCATTCTCAAACACATATTTTCTGTTTTCATGAAGGTCATTTAACTTCCTTTAAAAAAAAAAAAAGTGCTTTCAGAAGCTGGAGAAATGGCTAAGTTCAAATATTAAAAACAACTTACTGATTCTTGAGTTCCACATCAACACCTGTATCTTCACCATTCCCAATCCTAACAAATGGATTCTTGCTATATGTTTTGCTATCCAAGGATGGTTTAGTGGAGAGGGAAGTTCCTTATCTACTAAGACAGAACTAAGCCAGGCAATATTTGAGGCTAGCATTTGTAACAACCAGTGCAATCTCACAGTACAGTCAGGGACTGCACATAGTGGAACTAGAAATGATAGATGCAAAACCATGAATCTACTCTACCAGGACAATTGTTTGCCTAGATCTGCAGATGGTCCTAAGATTCTATGTATGAGACTAGGCCTATACATAGGAATATTTGTTTCTTTACTACTTTTGTCCTGTTGCTGAGTGTTAGTGAAGTGGACCTGACACTGAACTTTAAGCAAAAAATTCTGTGCTAGCTTTGGTGACCTGTTCCCAGGCAATAAAATCTCACTCTGTCTTCTGCTCCCAGAGGCTGGAGAGACCTGGTAGATTCAGTCACTTTAGCTGCCAGGCTAGTGCACTTACAGTGTTTTGGTGCTTTACATACCTGTGGCAGGATATTTGGGGCTCTGCTTAATACTGAATTTTGCTGTGATGGGGCTGGCACTGGGTTTCAATTCTAAAGCTATGAGTTAAATTTCATCTCTGCCAAGTAGATGGCAGTTATTTTTACTCAGATTGGTTTGTGTAGTAAGGAAGAGATGATGGGCATCTTTTTCTTTCTAGCTTTGTCTATGCATCTTTTCTCACTATTTTACTAAAAATAGACACTGTAGACTCTCATCTCAGTCTTTTGCTGTTGTAAAGGTAGGATATATGAACAGATGTTCCACTTTGTAAATGTATAAAGATACTACTACTAGGAATCTCACTCATATGCCAAATTATCCTTTAAAAATAGTCTCATAAGCATTTCACTATAGCTGAACATAGCATCAGAAAATGTAATTGTTAGTAATTTAGTCTATCAGATAGTTCTAATTAAGATAAACATTATCTATACTTCATTTAAAAATTTTTTTCTTAGTTGGTTTTAGACAAATTCAATTATCCATCTGTCTTAAAAGCTAAAATGAACATATTCTTTACAAATTCACTCATTCTACTTATTTCTACATAGTACAGTAAATCCTTAGCATTTTTAGCCCTTTTAAGCATGAAGATGAGAATTATTTTCTGGATGTATCATTGTTCTGGCACAGTATTAACAATTTTCTACAGGTATCATGAGATAATACAGAGTACAGATGCTCTAAGCCATATATTTCATGATTCAAATCCAGATTCTGACGTGCAGTTGCTAAACAAATTGCCCAACTTATTTCAAACAAAAATTTCTTAAGCCTTTCTGTACACATTCTTCCTATACAAGGTGTAATAGGTTCATGGACTGAAACATTGTTTGGTATTTCGTGGTTAGTGTAAACCCACAATAATTTCATGTTTGATGATTAAAAGTTGGCATCCAAGTCTAGTTTCAGAAGCCCTCATTCTTTACAATCCACATCATTATCATACTTTGGTCATTAGCACATGATGAACATCTCTAAATATAGAATGGCTATTAAAAGAAATTTCATTTGAAGTTTTATTATAAAGGAAAATGTAAGGATCTTAAGAAAGGTACAGCATTGATGATTTCTAGAAGGTCATTGATGCTCCAGACAAAAACAGATTGTAGATAATTATGAGCTATGACTATGGAAAACCTGAACTTTCAAAAAACTATCATTGATGAAAACAAATCTCTTTTTGAAAAGTCATTCCCAGTTAGAGAGAAAGGCCAGTATTTTGGTTATAAAGTGAGACTCAGTGTTGTAAATTCGTTGGTAGCTACTGCCACCAAGTGGTGGCAAAATGATTCTACAGAGATGAACCCAAAAGGCTTTAGAGGAAAATGGAAGCAGCTGTGTTTCTTCCTATCCCATTGAGTCATAAACAAGTAAGATCTGATCTTCATAAAATGCCAATATTCTTTGGTATCTACAACCACCTTGATATCCTGCTAAAAATGAATCTTAAGAGTGTCATTGTCTGTTCCATGAAGGTTCTCTAATACAAAAGTAAAGGGTACAAAAACATAAAATTCTAAACTACTTGAATTCTAAACTACTTTGAAGCTGTAGACTTCAAATGGCTGGTGTGTAGATGTCACCCTGCCACTTACTTGTTTGATAATGCTCATAAAAATTATCTGAGAATTACACTGCTTATCTAAAATTTAAAGAAGAAAATAGGTAACAAGTGTATGGCAGGTGCTCAGTAGTGGAAAGCCTGCTCTTTTATAATTTTGATGCCTATTTCAATTCATTTCTCTTTCTTGCATTCAAATAATAACTTATTGTCATTACAATTATTGCTGATATATCAATCTAATATAATCATAAAGAGGCTCAAGCAAACTTACATAACACAAACGCTGTCAGCCATGACAGGTGTATTAGTTACTTTCTTTTGTTGTGATAAAATGCTGTGACCAATGGCAACGTAAGGAATGATCTAGTTTGGCTTATAGTTCCAAAAACTAGATGTCCATAATGGCAGCAAGCACCTAGAGGAGGAATTTGAAAACTCACATCTCAACCATACACAGAAAGCATGAAGTTTAGACTACATAAATTCTGAAAGCTTAACCCTAACACTGTACTCTATTATCTCTTCTAAAATGCACCTCCAACATGGGAGCAAATATTTAAATAATTGATACTGTGAGTGACATTTCTCATATAAACCATAAAAGCAAGGATACTTTATTGTTTTCCTAGTTCCAAAAAGAAATGCACAATGGACAGGCAGAACTAAAGGTTTAAGTCTATGTTGGGTCACTAAAATTTCTTTCTGAGAGTTCTCAAAGAAATTAGGCCTACTTTTAGTTTCTGTAACTGTATTATTATAAAGGACATCAATTAATACTTACGGGATATAGTCTAAAACACAAAATCTATTTGTGGGTATAAATTATACAATAGGAACTATAAGAATTATTCTTACTGAATAAGTTTAGGTACAAATAATGTTATGGCCTTCAGTTGTGCTAAATCTGGGATTAGACAGAAGTCTCAATTCATCAGTCAACACTGACAAATTCTGACTAATTTATGATCATGACAATAGAGTCCTAGAATAGGAACTTTTTTATTGCAGGGACATAATATATCTTCTGTTTCATCTAATATAAATTGCACAGTACCACATGTAGATCTCTGAACTCCAACTCTTTGAAAATCGAGCCTCCAGCTCAGTATATCTCATAGGGTTCTATTCCAATTTCATGTCAGAATTATCCTACCATACTCTTCTATACACAAACAAGTGACTATTTATACTTCCCTTAAACATTTCCAATAAAAAGAAATTATTTACTGTAAGAGAGAGCATAAGCTACTGTGTGGTCAAATCTAGTCTTTAGAATTCATTGGAAATTAGTTAAAATCTTCCTATGTGCATTTCTTCTCCATTGTTGTCAGCTTTGGCATCTAGATACAGAAACAACTGGTGACATTCTTAACTATTTCTATTTCCTACATAGGTCAAACAATAGAATTTGGGGTAGAACTAGCTTCATCTAACAGCACAAAAATGTATGTTTTTGACATAGACTACCATTCATAAATATTTAATTTCCCCAGAACTTTACAGTTTTTTAACACAGATATCCTGAGTCATTTGATTCAAAAGACAAATCTGTATATAAATCAGAATAGACTGCAAAAGAATTCTCATTGTGTTACAATCAACCACAGGATTCAGCACAGTAGTGGCCTCGAGCCCTTTGTTTCCTAAGATTTGATAACATCTTGGGATTCTCCATTCTAGATCCCTCTGACAGGATGTAGGATGAAAACTGGATTTTAGATGTGTATCAGAAAGGAAATAGATCTTTTAATGTCTTTCTTAATTTTTCTTTTGTATCCTCTTTTTTCCTAATCATATTTCTTTTAAAGTAGTTTATTAAGGGAGTAAAAGAGTTTATTTAATTCATAAATAGCAAAGAGATATAGCAAGAAACTAGAAGCTTAATGTGATTTTGAATGTGAAGGGAGAGGAGAAGCATTCTCCAGGAAATAGCACTGAGGTGATAGACATACTTATATGGCAGCCCTTGCCACAAGAGAGATGTCGCTTCAAGCTTTCAACTAAGTACACATTAAGTACTTCACCAAGAAAATATTCTGACAGCATGTCTCTGGATTGTTCAGAGGTAGCATAAAATGGAGTCAAGTATACAGTAGGTGATAATATTGGAATCCCAAACTTCAGCTCCTGTTAAATGTCTAACCCTGAATTGCTATGTGATTTTGGCACCTTCACTTCTCTACCCACAAAATATAAATAGTAAAATGTGCTCTTTTTTGTCTTGCTATAGTTGGTGGGAGAGGAACTCAAGATATTCAGTGTTGCAAACTTTTGAAAACTTAAAACTATGGAAACTGGAGAATTTATTTCAATTGAGCATTAAAACTATTTCCTTTTAGAGTGCTTTAACAGGAAATATTAATGAAAGGACTTGACTATGAAAGTAAAAGTACATCTTGTAAATTTTCTTTTTGCAAGCCTAGTAATTACAAAAGGATAGAGATGGACAAGGCAATGTTTAGTCTTCTTTCCAAAGGCATAAGTCGCATGCTTTATTATAACTTCATGTAAATAGATTGCTGCATTATCATTTCTTCCTGCAACCTTTGTGGGTTTTTCAGTAAGTGCACAACTCAACTCCAGGAAATAGGAAACCTGTCATGTTAAATCTTTTGGGGGTTTGTGAGCCACTACCTATTATCTGACTTGTTGCAGCTGTGAGCTATTTTTGACTAATTGTAGTTTCCTTTCATAATACTGCAGAGTGACAAATGCATAGTCCTCTACAACTTCTCTGGACAACAAGATTGCTGAGTCATGAAGAAAGGCCTTGGTGAAAGGCTGGAAGAAATGTTCAGAATGATTTTTGTAATGTCCTTCATCCAGAGGAATCTAAAATCAATCATGTTAATGACATAAATCATTAAGACTCAGAAACCACCATTCAGAGCTATTCTGAAATAGCTCAGAAATTCAGCATCCTTGCTGAGTCCTTAACTTCAAAAATCATCTGCATTTACTGTGCCTCAGTTAAACTAATTTCTTCTAGAATCCTGTTCTTAAACCCTCATTTCCCAGATTCGTTTCCCAAAATCTGCTAACTTGAACAGCTTGAATCATGTTCTTGTAAGTTCCTATTTTAGAATTTTTATAGCAATGAGAAAATTGTAATTTCTTGAAGAAAATTTTAATCTCTTTTCAATTTTGTAATTCCCTATTACACCATTTGAGATGCCCTCTCCCCACTTTGAAATGCTCATCCTTTCCTCTCTTTGTTGTCTTTTGAAATAATTTAAATATGAAAATGATAAATATATAGAAAGAAAAGAGATTTCTCTTCAGGAATCTCCAAGCAAGTTTCATTAACTCTGCAACTCTGAATTTCCATGGAATTTGGAAATGTATCTCTCCAAGAATGTTTATTTTTCCAGTCCAATGTTCAATTTTCCTAGTCTATTTCTTATGGTGATGAATTCTGCACAAATATATACAGGAAGAAAATGATAATTTTATGTTCCACGCAAAAACTTGCAGCAAGCTGAAGAATCAGAACTTAAAACTTCCATGTAATTATTTCTTTTTAATTAATTATTTTTATTTATTTACATTCCAAATGTTGCCCCCTCCCAGTCCCCCATCACAGAGTTCTTCCTCCATGCTCCCTCCCCTTTGCCTCTGAGAGAGTGCTCCTCCCAGGTGTCCCAATGGAGCATCACATCTCTATGGGATTATTTGCATCCTCTCCCACTGAAGTCAGACAAGACATTCCTCTGCTACATATGTGCTGGGGCTCTTGTACCAGCCCATGTATGCTCTTTGGTTGGTGGCTCAGTCTCTGGGAACCTCCAGGGGTCCAGGTTAGTTGACATTGTTGGTCTTCCTATGGGGTTGCCAATCCCTTCAGTTCCTTCCCCAAACTCTTCCATAGGAGTCCCCAACCTCTGTCCAATGCTTGGCTGTATCTGCATCTGTCTCAGTATCTTCTGGTAGAGCCTCTCAGAGGACAGCCATGCTAGGCTCCAGTCTACAAGTATAACGTAGCATCAGTAATAGTGTCAGAGACTGGGGCCTGCCCATGGGATGGATCCCAAGTTGGGTCAGTCACTAGTCAACCATTCCTTCAGTCTCTGCTTCATTTTTGTCCCTGCATTTTTTTTTAGGGAGGAGCAATTTGAGATCAAAAGTTTTGTAGGTGGGTTGATATCCCCATTTCTCCTCTGGGGGTCCTGTCTGACTACTGGAGGTGGTCTCTTCGGGTTCCACATCCCTGCTGTTGGACATTTTGGCTAATGTCACCCACAGTGAGTCCTGGGAACCTTCTCCATCCAAGGTCACTGGGATTTTCTAGAGGTTGCCCCAAATCCACCCTTGGCAGCAGCATATTTCCATTTATTCTCTTGTCCTCTGGGCCTCTATCCCATCTCCCCCCATACCTGACCCTGCTCCCCCTTCATTCTCCCTCACCTCTCCCACCCAGGACACTCCCTCCCTCTGCCTCCCATAGGTATTTTGTTCCCCCTTCTAAGTGGGACTTCAGCATCCTCACTTGGGCCTTCCTTCCTGTTTAACTTATTGTCTGGGGTTGTATCATGGGTATTCTATATGTTGGCTAATATGTGCTTACCATTGCATGTCCTTTCGGGTCCGGGTTACCTCACTCAGGACCATACTTTTCAGTTCCATCCATTCCTCTCTATCTTTAGTTCTAATGGCACCTAGAAGGTTGGAAGGTAGAAAATTATAGAGACAGAAAAACTTGGGTACAAATTTTTATCCTCTGTTGATGATCTTTTTAAAGCAACTCCCTCACTGTTTTGAGGCTCTGAGTTGAATACTGGGATCCAATTTTCCCTCAGGATCAGTGCTCTGAACCTCAGAAATGATTCAACATCATGGGAAATTAGTAGCAAATGAAGCATAAAATAACTTAAGAGACCAACAATGCCATCAGTTCCTTGATGTAGGAAAACATCCTGTAAAAGACAAACCACAAAGCAAATGCAGCTATAGAAAAAGAAGCAGTCCTACCACATGCTGTGCCTTCTTCTGAGGCTCCATTAGTAGCTGTACTACCAGCTCTCTGTACTCTACCAGGCTCCTATGTGACCTGGTTGGATAAAGCACTCAGACTACAGTACAAGGTGAGGTAGGTTATGTCATATACAGAATTCATATATGTTCTGGTGGCCACAAACTTACAGCTCCAAAGGGCGTAACTTATGGCAAGTCTGTCTGATGTTGCTAACCAGCTAAAGATTACCCAAAGCAGAAGAGAGAACTAGATGTCACCGTAAGGTTCTGTGGGTCATGTATTATTACTGTGTTGGTAAAACTCCACATATAAATTCTTGGAGGTTATTCTTATTAATCCACTCCATAAAGCTATCTGAAGAAATTCTATCCTCACTACATCAACAAACCAGTGCACAAGAGATGCACTGTCTGGCATCTGTAGTACCCAAAAGCCATGACATTGGTAAAGACCATGATTTCTACCACACTATTAGCGGTTCTCCCTATCTATCTGAAGAGAAAAACAATTCTCTTTGGCTCCATTATTACTGCTAACATAAGGAATGTTTGTAAAACACATACCCAACTTAAGACAATAAAAAAAAAATTAAACACTTGCAAGACAAAAGCAAAAAAATATCTCAAATAGCATCTAGAGAGAGCAGCATTAGCTTTCCCCCACTGTGGTTGATTAAAGTAAGAAACATAACTCTTGCTAGAGTAATTTTAAAAGTAGCTTAACACCTTGGAAAGAAGGGATGAACATTCTCTACAAAGAGAGAGACCTTTCAGGAAACAGAACATTTATTCACTAGCTCGTCTTCATGATCTGATATTAGACACCAATCACTGTCCTTTAGGGCTATACCCTAGCTACCCTACAGGATGACTCAGTTTCCAAATCTGGATAGTTCATAGTAAGATGATCTATCTAAGCCAAAACAGATAGACAAATCAGCATTTTGAGTCCACAGTCAAGGTTCTTTAACTATGGGGAGCATAGAATTACTTTGGTGTTGATCCAAGGTGCAATTTTTTAGGTTTTACTCCCCAGATCTTGAATTAAGAGGGGTCAACTAGATTGTATTTCTACTGAATCAATGTTATTCTGATGAAGATTAAAATAACCTACAGCTGGGTCCTCAGGTAACACTATGTTCAATTTTCTGAGGTATCGCCAGATTGCTTTCCATAGTGGTTGTACCAGCTTGCAATCCCACCAACAATGGAGGAGTGTTCCTATGCAACAGGGCCACATGCTCCACTATGTTTATAGCAGCCTTATTTATAATAGCCAGAAGCTGGAAAGAACCCAGATGTCCTTCAACAGAAGAATGGATACAGAAAATGTGGTACATTTACACAATGGAGTACTACTCAGCTATTAAAAATAATGAGCTCATGAAATTCTTAGGCAAATGGATGGAGCTAGAAAATATCATCCTGAGTGAGATGACCCAATCACAAAAGAACACACATGGTATGCACTCACTGATAAGCAGATGTTAGCCCCAAAACACACAATACCTAAAATGCAACGCATAAACCTCATGAAACTCAAGAAGAAGGAGGAAGACCAAAGTGAGGGTGCTTTTGTCCTTTTTAGAATGAGTATCAAAAGATTCAACCAGAGCTCCCAGGATCTAAACCTCCAGCCTGAGAACAGACAGG
Organism: Mastomys natalensis; assembly: GCA_021653895.1. Classification (NCBI taxonomy): domain Eukaryota; kingdom Metazoa; phylum Chordata; class Mammalia; order Rodentia; family Muridae; genus Mastomys; species Mastomys natalensis. The sequence goes on from JAJTUV010002494.1 coordinate 213,994, forward strand.
GGCAAGCTGTCCTCTGAGAGGCTCTAACCAGCAGCTGACTCAGATAGATACAGACATCCAGAGCCAAACAGTGGATGGAGCTTGAGGACTCTTATAGAAGAATAGGCGGAAGGATTGTGGGCCCTAAGGAGATAGGAACTGCACAGGAAGATCAACAGAGTAAACCAACCTGAACCCTTGGAGCTCTCAGAGACTGAATCACCAACCGTGGAGCATACCTAGTCTACACAGATCTACCTCCATGGGCTGGACCTAGGCCTCCCTGAACATATGTTGTAAATGTGCAGCTTGGTTTTCATGTAGGTCTCAAACATCTGGAGTGGGGGCTATCCCAAAACATGCAGCCTGTATATGGAGTATGGTCTTCTAGCTGGGTGCCTCATCTGGCCTCAATGGGAGAGGAAGCACCTAGCCTCTCAGAGACTTAAAGTGGCAGGGTGGGGGATACAGGAGGAGGGGGTACTCAGAAAACAAGAGATGGGGAAGGATTGTGGGAGGGGGTGACTGGGATGGGTTATAAAGTGAATAAGCAAAAAAAAAAAAAAATTAAATTAAAAAAGGAAAAAAAAATAAAATAACCTACAGAAGATGTTCTTGGAAAGCATTATTCCAGTGCTTTGTAACTCATGCCATTTGGGCAAAAGAAAGTCAGTTTGTCAATAATGTCAGAAAATCCTCAGACACTACATTCAGTGAACAGGCATGGGTATGCACAGATTTTTTTACACCACTAAAATCTTAGAATTGCTATTATATACCCTGTACTGGATAGCTATACTACACAGAATTATTATGTAAAGACTAGTTCTGAAATTGAGAGATCTTGTTAGGTTGATATCAATATCAGGGTTCTAACCCTGATTAATATTTCAAATTGAGCACATTACATCAAGATTATAATTAATGTAACCAATCTCTAGTTTTATGGCCTTATCCTTAGTAGCGCTTTATTCTCTGTAACAAGTAATTTTTTCCTGTATAAAAACTCAGTAAAGATTATAAGAGCCCAGCGAAAGGTCATTGATCTTAATCAGAAAATGTGCTATATTACACCTTCCTTTGTAAACTGACAAGACTTACCAGCAATGATACCTGATGGCTTGCAACAACAACAAACCTACAAAGTAACAAAGCAAATGAACCCATTTTTTAAATATTCCGATGTCTTAATACCTCATTTTTACTCTTATCTTTTGGTAGTTTCAACATTATTTCATCTAAGCAGAATGAAAAGTATATTTTTCTCCAAAAGTGATTATTGCAATATGACTTTGGGACAGTGTGTTTTACTTTGCTTTCTATTGCTGTGGTAAACATTGTGATCAAAAGCAATTTGGAAAGAAAAGGGTTTACTTCAGCTTGCAGGTGACAGACAGTTCATCATCCAGGGCAGGAACTCAAGGCAGGAACTGAAGCAGAGGTCAAAGAAGAAGACTACTTATCAGGTTGCTTCCAGTCTTAAATTCACCTACCTTGCATATACACTCCAGGCCTGCCTGCCCAGGGTTGCCACCCCCAAAAGAAATGGCCTCTCCTTTTTCAATTAGTAATGAAAAATGCTCCACAGACATACCCATAGATCAGTCTGAAAGAGGCAATTCTTCTCAGATGTGTCAAGTTTTCAAACAAAATCAGCCATTCCAGTTTGGTTTCAAGGCCAGAAGGTGAAATAAAGATGATGTAGAACAGCAGTCATTTCTAGCAGTATGGAAGCTAGGGGTTAGCATTAGCATTCAAAGAAGAATATTGGGACACCACCTAGCCTTTTACTTTCACCAAGGCAGGGTAAGCTATTCTGTGTCTATTCTTAGGTAAAGTTCATTTTCTGAAATATATTTAATCAATTATAGTCTGGAATATATACTCATAAATAACTTTCCTGACCCATTTTCTGTCTCACATAAGAACACACCTTTTTTGAGACTGAAAAATCAATTTTTACCTCCAAAATAAGGATCTTGTTCCAATCATAACTCAGGGCTGAGGTAAAATCCTTTGTGCCAACTTCGATCTAGCTTGCCCTACATCAGAAGTATCTGAAGATGCAGAAGAAGCTGGCTGAAATCAACTAAGATATGACTGTGGCATTTACACTGACAACACCATACAAGTTGTTTCACCAAGAAGATAATTAATCATCTGACCAATTATAAATATGGTATGCACTCACTGATAAGCGGATATTAGCCCCAAAACACACAATACCTAAGATGCAACGCATAAACCTCATGAAACTCAAGAAGAAGGAGGAAGACCAAAGTGAGGGTGCTTTTGTCCTTTTTAGAACGAGTATCAAAAGATTCAACCAGAGCTCCCAGGATCTAAACCTCCAGCCTGAGAACAGACAGGGGCAAGCTGTCCTCTGAGAGGCTCTAACCAGCAGCTGACTCAGACAGATACAGACATCCAGAGCCAAACAGTGGATGGAGCTTGAGGACTCTTAAAGAAGAATAGGTGGAAGGATTGTGGGCCCTAAGGAGATAGGAACTGCACAGGAAGATCAACAGAGTAAACGAACCTGAACCCTTGGAGCTCCTAGAGACTGAATCACCAACCATGGAGCATACCTAGTCTACACAGATCTACCTCCATGGGCTGAACCTAGGCCTCCCTGCACATATGTTGTAAATGTGCAGCTTGGTTTTCATGTAGGTCTCAAACATCTGGAGTGGGGGCTATCCCAAAACATGCAGCCTGTATATGGAGTATGGTCTTCTTAAAAAAAAAAAAAAAAAAAAAAAAAAACAGTTGTTCAGTTATTCATGGAATATTATTTTTTTATATCTCTTGTATTCAGTTTGCAACTACTTCATTGAGAATTTTTGTATGTATATTCATGAGGAATACTGGACTACAACTTATATATTTTTGTTGGGCTTACACTTGATTTCACTATTTCAATATTATTTGCTTTGTGAAGGAGCTTATTGTGGTTCTGAATTTTTTAAACATAACTCAAAAAGTATTGCTTGTTTGAAGGCTCTATAGAATTCTTGTATAAGTATATCTGACCCTTGGTATTTTGCTTGTTTGTTTCTTTTCATTTTATTCTGTTTGAATGCTTTTTAAATTTTTTTGATTTGCTGAAAATAAAAATTAAAAATAAATAAATAAATAAATAAATAAATAAATATTGTTGGCAAAAAGTAGTAGTTACCTAAATTTGATTCTGCGAAAGGGTAAATTGTATTGCAGCTGTATGTTTGAAATTGATTCACTTTGGCCTATTCTTATTCATTCACTTTGAAGTCACAGTATATCATGTTGAAATTATATTCCCAAACCATAGGATAAGGTCTGCTGTAATAGAGTGGAAGGTAGCAAACAAATGATATGTCACCTCAACAATGGCAGTAATGGAATACAGAACAGTACATTGAATTCCATTTATTTTATGGTGTACATATCAAGTTCATTTAGATACTATAACTTGCCTATCATGAAATAAAATCTCTTTTCCAACACAACTTTTAGAATGTTAAAAAGATATCAAAATATTCTTAAAATGTTATTTTAGCTATTATTATGAATTTTGAGGCAACATAATTCTTTTTATCTCAAGATGACTTATGACAGTCACTGAAGGTGTAACTGTTCCCACTTTAATCTGAAGTAATTTAACTTTTAGTATATTTGACTGAGAAGAAAACAAACCTCATGGTGAGCTTCATGAATCTCCATGATATGTTTCATTTACTTCAAGAAGGACTGATCTCAATTCTTAAAAGCTATTCTTTGATACTTTTGATTTGTGCCTGGAAAGTCTAATCCTAGCATTATCTGAATTCAATTCAATTTATCATGAAAAACCAGCCTAATATACGGGAAGCAATCTTGTGGTTGTGATTAAGGACACTCTAGCAGAGTTCTTAAACCTCCAAATGAATACAGGTTGACTTCTCTGAGAGTTATCCTAGTTAGCTTATTATCAAATTAACACAGTCTGAACATCAGCTGAAAAGGGTATCTTAATTAAGAGATAGCCCAGATCAGATGGGGCATGTATTACAGTAATACAGTGGAAGACTGTATTAATTAACTGATGTAGAAGGGCCCAGCTCACTGTGGTAGTACCGTTCTTTGGACATGTGGTTCTGATCTACATAAGAAAGCTAGTTAAGCATGAGTCTGGGAATCAGTGAACCTGTAAGCAATTTCTCCTTGACTTCTGCTTCAAGTTCCTAGCCCACCTCCCGGCAGTGATAGATTGTGACCTGGAAATGTAAGCCTAATAAATCATTTGCTCCCCCTAAGATGCCTTTAGTCAACATATTTTATCACAGCAAGAGAAAGGAAATTAGAACATGCTTACTTATGGACTTTTAAAAATACAATGACCATGAAACTGAGTGATTCATTAGTACAGATGAGTATCTCAGTGGGCTACCTCCATATTTGTATCTCGTGAATATAAGAGACACCTTTTAACCCTTCTGAATAACCAATTCCTGCATATGATGCATAGACATACCAACTCAAAAGAAGAAAAAATCTTTCCTTTCAACATTTTTCAATCACATTCATAGCTCAAGTAAAGACTTTGTTTCTTTTGTGGTTTTCCAGAATTAGTTTACATGTGTATAAACAAAGTTGTCTGTAAGTTGTATTATACAGTTCTTTCCTTCCTGTTGCTAAAAGTATTTTATAAGATATGCTTCTATACTTTGTTTCCACATAAGTATACCTTAACTTTCTGAATCACAGTATAGACCTGTTTCTAATGTTCCATCATAGATTCAGAGACCTTAACTGAATTAACTAGTTCTGTACTGAATGACACTTAGGATTGTCTCTCTCATGGTTTTAGTAGTAATTGTAAGACAAATCAGCACACACAACATCTTGCTTGCTTGTATATTTGAATAAACTCTCAAATGTGGGACTCCTGCAGCAAAAGAGATGTATATATGTGTGTGTGAATACATGTTCTTTAAGTAAGAGATGTTGATTACTGTATCCAAATGCCTCTCAAACTATCATCTATAAACCATATATTACTGATTATCTAGACACTGTACAAGGTAAAAAAAACAAAACAAAAAAAACCTTGTTATTATTAAATGTTATAAGTTCTACCAATAAGAGAGGTAGAAAAACATGTCTGAATTAGTTTGAGATCATATTTGTCATTTTAGATTAACTTAAGCATAGCTATATTGAAAAGCCAATAGCATTTTAGGAAATTATCTCTTCATATCCTTTGCCTTTATTTCTATTAGACCATTACTTCTTTATTGATATATTTCTAGCTCAATCTGCATTAGAGAAATTTATAACTACAATTATTTTCCCCAATGTGTCATTTTAAATTTGGATTATTGTTGCTCTTTTTCTTGTTTTCTAGGTTTTTTATTTTCTATCTTTCTAATTTTCTTAATTGAGTATGTGTGTGGGTTATGTGTTTGTGTGGGCATACCTACTCTAGTGCTCTTGAGTAGATCAAAGGATACTATAAACACAAAAGCATAGCTTTGTAGAGTATACAAAGATAAACAAGTTTTTTCATTGAAGAATTGTATTAGAAATCAAGATTTGGCTATATAGCAACTTTATGTCCAATAAGATTAGTTAGTGAGATCTTGACTCATAAAACAAACAAACAATCAAAAAGCAAAAATCTCAGTGATTGCCGTGTCCCTGAAATGTGATTCCCTATAAGCTGACAGAGAAAGGAAGTGTATGGCACTAGAGTAATAAACATATTAGTATTACTGTTAAGCAATGTGCATTTAAATTTTGCCTATGTCAGAATGATTAACTGTCTCATTTCTTCAAATCATAGTTTATCTACCTAGTCATTGTTTTCAGTTTTGTTTTGATTTTTAATGATTAGTGAAGCCTACAGGAGGTTTCAAAGTAGTTAGGTAAATACACAAAAGCCCAATCAAGGCATATGGAAGACTATACTCTTAGCTTTGTTAGAAATTACTATAATATTCTCCCAAACAGCTGTACTATTTTCATTTTCAAAAGCCACACAAAATAATTATTGTTGCTGAAGATCACTATTAATTACTCTCTCCAGGGGTTTTGTTTGTTGGTATCTTTGGCTCTTGTTTCATGTTAGCCTTCTTATAGCCCTGTATTGCTGTTTAACTGCTGTTTCATTTTTCTAGCATAAACAATGTTGACTACCTTTTCCTGTGCTGCTTCTGCTTCTTCCTCCCCCTCCCCCCCTCCCCCTCCCCCTCCCCGTCCCCCTCCCCCTCCCCCTCTCCCTCCTCCTCCCTTCCCCCTCCTCTTCCCCTCCTCTTCTTCTTCCTCCTCCTCCTCCTCCTCCTCCTCCTCTCCTCCTCTTCCTCCTCTCCTCCTCCTCCTCCTCCTCCTCCTCCTCCTCCTCTTCTTCTTCTTCTTCTTCTTCTTCTTCTTCTTCTTGTTCTTCGACAAACATATCTTCTCCCCTGAAGTGTCTTGGGTATTTTGCTTTCCCTTTCTTTTTTGTGAGAAATAAGACAAAAGATGGGTTATTCAGTGGGTCAAATTACACATTTGAAAAGGAACAGAGCTTCAGTGATGCCTCAATTCCATCTTTGGGGTCATGGTATGTGGTTAAGGTTTAAGTGCAGGGTCAGAAATCTGCATATCAAGGTATAATTCCCAACCATTGCTGACCCACCATTTTCTCTCATATAAATTTCTCTCCTCTAGCTAGTCCTGGCTTTAGGCTTCGTCTTCCTCAGCACCAGATTGAAGAGAACAATTTTTTTTTCTCTAAATATTGGAACTCGTAATTATGAGCAGACTAACATCTGCACTGGTTAAAGTTAAAGCTGTTATTGTTGTTTTATTAAAAAACATATTTTCATATAATATATGTTAATCATGTTTTCCCCTCTCCAAACTCCTCCTAGATCTTCCCCACCTCCCTACCTACCCAACTTCATGTCCTCTCCTTCTCTTTCTCTTTCTCAAAAAAGAAAAAGGCAAAAAGAAAGAAAGGAAAACAAAAGAAAGGAACAGAAACATAGCAGGAAAAAATGACCAAAATGAAACAAAAGGCCCACAAACAAAAAGATGTGGTTTGCCCTTGAGTGGGTTATGACTTTATGTCAATTCTGATAGCTTTCCCATTTGTCTTTTGGAGTTTGGGTTTGAGACTCTGTCTAAGGCATTCTATTCTATAAATAAAAAAGGAGATTCAGGCTTTTGAACTATATTTTAATTCAGCTGCTTTGTTATAATTGAAGTCAATTCTGTATCCTTCTTTTTAATATTTTCCCTTAATTATTATTTGCATATGTATCTTCCCAGTGCCCATTTTCTCAATTTTTAATATACAATCACTCTGATTTCCAAATCATTCCATGTCGTGGTTGATTATATATCAAGCTAACTTTAAGCATAAAAATATTTGGAGAAAGTTTATGAAGTATCAGAGGTTTAAAGGAAAAATCTATTAGCAATGATGAAAGGCACAGGGTGGACTAAAATTACAAGAGGATGAAATAACTACCTGTTTCTAAGAGCTATTAGAAACCAAACAACCCTGACTTCTTGACCTTCCGTTATGAGCTTAAACAATATTTCTCCAGTGAACAGCCTTAATTTGGCCTTCATGTTTCCCCACCTCTCCCTGAGAGTAATCATGGAGTCAATGCTACTGTAGAAGCTGAAGTGAGTGATTTGTTGGTAAGTAAGGTACAGTTAGTCATGCATGTGAGCCTTAGTTCCTGTGATTCTTTGATCCATACTGTACTCAGGAATCACCTAGGAAGATTAAAAAGTGCTGACTCCTGATTCCGCTCAACATTCCAATAGTAAATTCCCAGGACATTTTAATTGATCTGCAGCCAATCTTGAGAATCACTGACCTTAAAAAAGTTTTTCAAATTGATGTACATTTTACAGTTTTTACAGGAATCATTAAGGAAATGCTATCCCAAAGGAAGGAATTCTAGTGCAGAGGGTCATTGTTCTGTGGTCTAGCCAGGGTTAATGTGCGTTTTATGTGTAAACTTCCAAAGTAATAGTTTTAAGAAAGTTCATAGTGGTCATTTTTAACTAAAAAAAAAAAATGATTGGACTGTAGTAAAAAAAAAAAATTAAAGAGCCAACAGTGGTTGATTTACATGGTTTTAAACCCAGCTACAGAAGAAACAGTGCTGCTCAGATGCTATGTTTCTACTTTTAACCTTTGTGATTTTCATGATAATGTTTCCTTGCTTCCTTGAAGCATTGGAGATCATTAATTTTCTTATTATATATTGATGAATTAATTATTTTAGCTACATGGTTAGGCCAAGTCAAGTATCAACAAATTTGCATTCAAATATTCCTAAATATTTCTTTCCAGATTAAACTCTTGACTGTTTTATGATACAAAGTACTTTTATCATGGGTGGATAATGGTTCTGCAAAGCAGCTCTGTGACCTATTTTCTATTTATATGAAAACATATGTTATCAATACCCTCATCTGTTTGGGTTCTTTGGAATGTCCACAAAGACAATCTTTTTGTCAAAATTATGTAGTTGTCATCTCAAAATGAGAGGTACAAATGTCTATATGGAGCATGATCTCTTTGTTTGATGTCTGATCTTTTTATCTTGGTTATCTTCCCAATCCAGAAAATAACTTATTGGGTTCTAAGTGCTAACTATGAATGTTATATTAATATAACATGTTTGTCTCTGAGAAAGTAGAAAAGGAAATGACAGTAAAATGAAGCAAGAGGATCAAAATTCTAGTTCCTTTACTTCACATTTTTTCCTGTTGATAAACTGATTTTGCTTAAGTATCACATCACAATTATCTTTTTAAAAACAATAAATAAATTCTAGCCTTTTTTTAATCTTTAATATTCTACAACAAGAGCTTTTTGGTTTTGAGGGGAGTCTGAAACATGTAAAGTCCCTAGGAGCAAATGTCATGAATGGATTATAATAAGCTAAAAATACAGGCTTCTCCCCTCTATGTTAATGGAATAATTCTTCCTTTCTTTTGCAGTTTCTTCTATGTGGCATATGTGGAATACTGTGCGCCAAAAAAAAGTCAGGACTTGTCGTAAGTTTTTGCATTGCTTGTATAGTATATTAAAGGGTTGAAATTCAAGCATTCAAAACAGAAATGATGACTAAAAAACTTTTGTCTACTTAATGCTGCTAATTTAGAATTAAATGGGAACTGGGAAACAAATCTTGGACTTATTGTTTTAAAGAAAACTATCAAGAGTATAAGAGATCAGAAAAAAAACAAAAACAAAAAACAAAAACAAAACACTGAAGTCCCTGAAAAGCTCTGGTACACTCTTTTTGCATATGAATATTCTAACTTTAATATTCGCTATATAGTGGATTGTGTCCAGTGTTCCACTTAGAGACTTGAAGGCAATCATCTGGGTTCATCCAGAAGCAAATAAAAGTAAAGCTTACTCTCTGGAAAATTAAACTGGTTAAATATAGAGCTTGGCCTAAGGATTGTTTTTTTTTTTTTTTTTTAATGAGAAGCTAAATTTGTAAAGCACCAAGACAGATGTGATTCTATGGTTACAGTTAATCTTTAAGATTTATTTAATTCATGTCTATTACTATGAGTACACATTTACTCTTTTTCAAATGTTTATTGTACCACCACAGGACTCTGGGATAGGCAGCATGCTCCCTGTTAACTACATGCTGAAAAGTAGACTTCTTGACATTTTATGAGACTTGAAAACATAGAAAGTACATAGTTTGTTTTACTGAATACTATAGAAAAATATCATAAACCTTTAAAACTTGGTAAACCTAGTTACACAAGGACACTGGAGAATACTCTTTGAGCTCAAAAAAAGGGTTTTCCAATGACAAGTCAGTTACTGGAGTGAATGGGGACCTCCTAGTCATCCTCATCTTCCTCTTTCTCAAATTTCTTTTTTTGCAATCATATCTATTGAGGAAAGACAGATAAAGCATCCACTGTGACAGTTATGTATAATATAATTGTTAAACTTTTGAATGAAATGAGAATCCTTGGGGAAATATATTTGTATTTGTAGTTGGCATATCTGATTCTTCCCTTGCTATTTAGGAATGGCCTTTATTCTTTCTATATCTTTTAACTCTCAATACTTGTTATGATTATATTGAAACAGTTTTTTTGTTTGTTTGGTTTTTTCTTTTTTTGGTTTTTTTTTTTTTTTTTTTTTTTTTTTTTTTTTTGGTTTTTCGAAACAGGGTTTCTCTGTGTAGCCCTGGCTGTCCTGGAACTCACTCTGTAGACCAGGCTGGCTTCGAACACAGAAATCCGCCTGCCTCTGCCTCCCAAGTGGGATTAAAGGCGTGTGCCACCACCGCCCGGCGAAATAGTTTATTTGAAGAAGAAATTAAATAAGACAAAAATTAATGGAAGTGATGGGATGAGGAAGGGGTATGATTTAATTTTTAAGGCACTGTATGTCTTCACTGTCTTTCTAATTACTACTATGTAAATGGTAGATGTAGTTATCATTAGACCATCTATTATTTTCCTGTATTTTATGAAGTTCACTAGTGGCAGGTCGCCCCCAAGGATTTTATGCTGTACATTAAATGTTTTACAATATGTCTTCTTTACTATACCTCTTCAGTCTAGAATCTCCTGTCTAATGGGATTTAGAATGGTATATGATTAAGAACCTGGACACTAATTCTAATATTTTAACTCATAGGTGACAATATTCTACAAACACATATGAATGCAGTGTAATTAACTATTGCAGATATTGAGAATAACATTAACAAGAGACATGTTTATTTTAAAATAAATATTTCATCTACTTTTATAACATTCATTCCCTAGTTGAATGCTAGAATGTATAATCATTTAGTATTATCTGTGAATTAGTAAACACCAAAATATATACTCAAGAAACTGCAAGGCAAGTGAGTATTATTTAAAATAGGATATAACTGGTTGATGCTACTTAAATTTTGAAATACATATTGCCACTAAATGGGATGATTTTGTGATTTGGTAATCGATTTTCAATGCTATATTAAATCAGGTATACAAAGATTGTATTTCTCCATCATAAGGTCTTCAGCCCTGATGATAAGTACCCTGACATAACCACAATAAGTAAAGCAGAATTAAGTTGGAAAAATGAAACAAATAACTTGACTAATAGAAAGCTTTGCCTGTCAAACTTTGTTTAGTGCTGCTTCATACATTCATTACCTGGCCCTCACCTGGAACTTCATTCAAGGAAATTGCTTACAATACTATTTGGGTAAATTTTTCTCCTCTCTACTCCTAAATCAGCCTATTCTCCCCTTCATTTCCTCCACCCCTATTAACCAAGTCATGCTTATACGTTAAACTTCATTACATTCAAGAATATTAACACAGAATTATAAAACTGTTTATAAAGTAAGTTATAAAACTCTTTGCCCTAAAGAATTAACACAACAGATGAGATCAATAATGTCCAGGAAGGCCTTCTGGAAAAGTTACAACTTTTTTCTATTAGGAGTCCAAAGAAAAAGCAAAATTATTTCCAGGAAAATATAAGTGTCCTTGAGATAAAATGTGTATGGTGTATCAATGAGCAAGAAAGGCTTGGGTGGGGATAGTACAGTTGCACAAGTACAAGGTAGTCCATGCCTAGCGTCTAAGAGGTCTCGTGTTTAGTCCCAAGGACTAGAAAGAGGAGTGTAATTGGCTACTATGTTCCAGAAAATGGAGATATGAATGAATAATAAGTTAGTATAACCTTATAAAAGATCTATTAAATCCTATAAGGTAATTTAGACCAGTTTCCTAAAGTATATAAAGTTATTATGAAGCTCTTTAAATAGTCAACTAAATTTATTAAGTATTCAAAGAATGTTTACTACACAGAAAGCACATGCTGCCAAGAATCCTCTTTAGGTTAAGTTAACATATTATCTTTATGAATAGAGACTCATATTAAGCCAATAGTAAGATCAACAGTAAAAGCCACACTCAATCAAACAACACTGTAATAGTACGGTGATGAATAGAGAGCAACCAAAATATTTGAACAATGCTGGGCCAGGTTATAGAAAATCCCTAAGATACCTATTAGAAGTTATATACAAAAAAAAAATAATGAGGGAAAAAAAAGAAGACTGAGATAAATTCCCAAAGTTCACCTAGGTTGAAAGTTATAGATACTTGAATACTTAGAGAAGACAACAGAATGAAACTGAATCTAAGTCAGAGACTATGATTTGATCATTCATTCTTCCAAATTTTATTAGTGCTTCTTGCACTATTATTGTTGTACTATACAATATATTGCATAAATATTGCATAGATATATAGTACAATTATATTGTATTAGGGATCACGCAGTTGGTATCTGTTCCTCACACAACAAGCATGCATATCAGACACGGTTATTATTTTCATCTGAATCTAGCCAAAAGTTAAATTTGGTTTCCTTCAGAGTTTCATAAGATATATTATTGGTTCCATTTTGGAAGTTCTATGATGTACTTCATCAACCGTATGTCAGACTGAATGGAGTTTCTACTGTCAGGCACACTTGTCCTACCTTCTTATAAACAAAGAAAACATATTCTTTTCATTGCAGGTTCACCATCCTTGACCTGCAGCAATATGAGGCTCAATGCTCTGGACGTCACAGCCTTATCAACTTTAACTCCCCTTTTCTTCTTTTTCTCAGATGATCCTCTTTTCAGCCTGCTGCATCTGTGGACTCATTGGAGGCATCTTGAATTTTCAGTTTCTTCGGGCAGTCACAAAAAAGACCTCATCCCTGTACCCACTACATCTTGCTTCCATGTCTTTGGCATGTATCGGCATTGGGGGCTGCACTGTCTCCTCTTGGCTCACTTGTCGTCTAGCCAGCTATGAGCAAAGGAGGATGTTCTCAGAAAGGGAACATTCCCTGCATCACTCTCATGAAATGGCTGAGAAAGTGAGTTTTTTTTTTTTTTTTCATTTTGCCTCATACTGCTGCCATGAAATGAACACTACAATCTAGGTGAATCAATTTGCAAGCTTACATGGCAATTTGTAGAATCATATTTTGTAATTTTGACCCTATTATATTAAGAACAGGGGTTTTTAATTAGTTTTCTCTGAAATTCATAAGTATAGCCACTTTCAACAGAATTTTGTAGCCTCAGTCTATTTGAAACCATAGTTCCTAAAATAGCATTTTATAAAATATTAAGCACCTTATAAATATGGATTTTTATGCATTATACTGAGGAGAAACATAAACTAAATACAGCCTCCACTCAGTAATGCCAGCTTTAGAAATCACATGAATTCTCTTTTCCAGTACATCCTTTGTGCTTATAACTAGATGCATTTGATTATGTAAATTGGATCCTCAAGCATAAAAGAGGCTCTTTAGTAAGGCGACAAAAAGCCTTGTCTATCAGTGCAGATATTACAATCCATATAAAGCTTCATTGAATTCTCATCTAAACTTCATGCCTATTTGGGTAGCTTTGCCTGTATTTTACAAAATGCTGCTTACATAATTGTTTCATGAAACCTTTTCAAACAGAAAGTTATATTAGCTGCATTAAGGAGCAAACATATAGAAAGATCTGTATGTGTTCCTATTAACATTTGATACACATTTTTAAATTCAGTTCCTATTACTTCAGATATTCAGTAAAAGATAAACATCTGTAAAACTAACTCATTAGATAATGGGCAAATTACATTTTGATGTATTTCTTGAAAATAAAATCGTGCAATCATAGCATAAAAGAAATAGTAGCAAGAGTTATGCATATTTCTTTATTTTCTTTGATTTGTACATGTCATTCAAAATAAAAGAATTGACATCATAAATAGAAGGACTTATTAGTTTTAAAGTAGGTCATTATTGCATATTTTAATAGCAGCTCCTTTATATTCTGTTTTTATGCTGGTGTTATTTAGCTTTTCTTTGCATATGTTTCTTCAATATTTATTGTATAATTGTTATATTTACATTAGAGATTGAGGGCTATTGAAATAACCGACTTGCCCAGCTGCCCGGTGGTGCCCCCGACACCAGAGTTACCTACAAGGTACGCTGACTTTTAGGGAGTTACCATGTTATAATGTTGCTACAGGAAGCACTGCCTCTATTAGAAAGCCATGGTATCAACAGATCAGTCTGGACTGATGCTGTGGGCTCCTCAAAGTATCACTTTTAGAAGGGCTACTCTGAGGAATAGACTTAAACCTACATGGCAAAATCTTACAGCTTAAAAGTTGGTTGAGTATTTAAAATATTCAGCCTGCCTCTAAGCATCCAAGTACAGTTCTGCTTGGATGATTCACTATTCCCTTTATTCTCTGCTGCATCACAATTCTGACTCAGTATCATCATTCACAGATGAGACTTTTGCTTTTAATAATAGATGAGTCTGGATAAAGACAAACTGTATTTCTATCATGCCAAAATTGCATGAACAGACAGCCAAAGTTTAACATTAATATAGTAAAATGTCTATATGGAATTTTTCTTTTGGTAATATTATCTGATATACTCCATTTCCAATTCATTTCACATATTTCCAGTTGTTGACAATAAATATTCAAGGCTCTCAGTTTGGCCAAAGAGAATAACTGGAAATGCAGAAAGTTACATTTGCAGTCCACTTAAAGGAAGTATATTTATTTATAAATATCCAAGTATGCTCTTGCCCAAATTAGGAGTATGGTCTTATTAAATTGGAAATGCCAATTTGCAAATGAAATGATGAGACTCATCCATTTAAAACTAACTTTCGCTATTATTTTCTAATGGTAATTTTACTGTGTCTGTGATTGAATGAATTTTGTTAAGAATATTCTTTGAATTTATAAGATTTTAGAAAACATTTTTCTTAAAATCTTACAAAAAAGATTGATACTTTAGTTTTATAAGTTTTAGGCTTTTTTATTCGAAGTCTTTTTAGGGAAAGGAAGAGGCAACTGAGATTCTTATTTCTATGTACTTACTAAGAAGTTTTCTTTCTCTTCTAGCAGGATAAATAAAATGTGCTTCATTAAATTTTATAATAATTTTGGGAATTGAGTTTGGTTAATTTTTCTGTCAATCACTTTTTATCATTATAAACTTAACACCAACCCAATAACCCCACATTTTCAGTCCTGTTTTCACTGTGCTCATCCTTAGAAGTTTCCCCCACAGAAACAAGATAGAAATGGGTAGCAAGAAGACTAAGAAAATAGCTTCACTTGAAATGTTTTTGCTGCCCTTTTGAAAGTCAGCTTCTTGAAATGTAAAATTGTCAATCTTGCATAATAGATAAATTTGCTAATATATTACCAATAATACATGTACTATGATAAATGTGAATTGCCCTTTGATTTCATGACTTCTCATTGTGTAATGAAAGGCTTAATAGCTAATACACACAGGACCTGGAATGTGACCTAGATGGTAGAGCTGTTGCCTGGTATCTCAAGCATCTTGTAGACCAGGCATAGTGGCACATGCCTGTGTTTCTAAAACTCAGAAGGTGAAAACAAGAGGATCAGAAATTCAAGGCCATCCCCATAAAACCTTCTCTCAAAATCAACCAACCAAACAAAAAATAGTCAAAAACTATATAAATTTAAATCATCTAATATTTATTTAAGTATTTTCTATAGTTGCAAATGAAACTTTTTACGTTACTTTATTTTTTTTGTATCTGTATATTCATGTCTCCCAAGCACATTTCTCTGAGTCCTTTAAAAACATGCCCCATGTTTTCATTGTTGCTTTTTTACTGTGTGACAGAGTCATTATAAACAATTTTCCTGGCTAGCCATGACACCAAGAATTTCAACACTCATGAGTGAAGCAGAAGGATTGCAAGTTTGAAGCAACTCTGAGCTACACAAGTTTAATATCAGTCTGGGCTACATCTCTAAAACTTGTTCAAAACAAAATAAAGCCTAAACACAACAAACATCTTTCTCACTGCAAATATAAAGGCCCCATGATTTTCTATAAACACCTATAGAATGTGTTGGCACTTTGTTGATGTGCTTGACAGAGGAGCTTGGGTATTGTGAAAAACCTGGTCACTTAGACATCTTTTTTCTAGGTTAGTTCCTTCCAGAAAATAGTTAAAGGGGGGAGGGGGGATTGGGCATGTGGATAGAGTGAACTAATTTGTGTATATAAATCTAAGCTGTCACTTCAACATTTTCATGTGCTACAAGATGCCATGAAATTTCATTTCCTAAATCACAACAGTATCTATTCTTGTCCTTCCCCCCCCCAAAAAAGATGCTTTTCAATGGCTATAATTTTTGTGTTTCTATCAAGCATATCAATGTCTTACTCTAAAGTGAGTTTTAATTAATTCATGTTTTTTTGCTAACAGGAAATGACAGACAACATGAGCAATGGAGCACCACAACTGATATTTAATGGAAGAGTACAATCAATGTTTTAAAGAATGGAACTTTTTTCAGGTTGTTATGAGGCAAGAGAGGCTGAAGACCTGGGAGCAGCAGTTAAAATGGTTCTTGGATTTGCTGTTATTTCTCCTGGGTATCCACTAAAATTATTCCTTCTCAATTTGACCTCACTTACCCTCTAGCCCCTTCTAGAGGGTATAAACTTTCCAGAAATGTTGTAGCTTGATCATCTCAGCAGACTGACCAATTGTTCTGAAGAAGATTCTTCAAAAAAAAAAAAAAACTAAATGGAAATAGCAGTAATTAATACTGTACACAAACACCATTTGACTAGCATGAGCTTTAGAATTGTAATTGCATATTTTATGAATAATTCAAAAGTAAACACATCAAGAACTAACAATAACTTATTGATGTCTTTGTTTTGAAAGACAAATGACTTCAAGTATGCTAAAAATCAAGACCTCAGCAATGCCTTGTTGCAACAACATTGTAATTAATTTCAATTTGTGAATGAATTGTATTTCATAATTTATTTGTAAATTACAAAAAACTGAAGCTTAAAAGGTGATTTTTTAGTGAGAGAAAGAATATTAATCTGTATGATATTTTTGCACTTTTGAACAAGTGAATATTATGTAAGGAAAATAAATGTTTTCATTATGCTGTGCAAATTGATCTTTATGTTTATGAATGAGTCTAAGAATAAAGTAATGTGTATACATAGGTGTACATATATATACTGTAAATACAAAAAATACACACAGCATATATTTATAGCTACATGAACATAAATAGGTAACAGGAAAGAAATTGTGATGGTATGAGGTTATTCCACTAGCTATTAGAAGGCCATTGCTCAAAACTTTCTATGCCCACAATGTCACATATTTAATTTCTACACTATCCATCCATTTCCTTCTTTTTCTTAAATCTATTGTATGGTAGATAAGCATTGTGACTGAGTAACTTAAATGTTGAAGCATGAATGCAAACTACTTAGTTGTTGGTATTTTACTGTGATTATGGTGTCTATGTAAAAGTAATTGTTAATATTGATTTTGAAGTATAACTTCAATCATATAAATCCCTATTTCTAAACAAAAATTATTATCTAAGATTATTCCTGATATGCTTATTTCATATAACTTTCAGCCAAATTAAGCTCTGTAATTGGGAAGTGGTAACCTAAGTGAAGTTAACACTACCTTTGCTCTACTTTAGGTGTTTTATCTCCTTTGATGATTAACATGAAAGTCATGTGTTGGAAAGTATATATTCACAGTATCTGAAGGAGTTATCAGTATACGAAAATTGAAAGACAAATTGATGTTCACATAGCTTGAGCCAACTCTTCTCTTCTACAATAGAATATTAACACAACAACCAACAATATGTATAAAAGACCAAACATCATGGACTCTGAAGATATTTGTGAAAATTAATCTCTGGCAACATACAAATTAATATTTTTAAATAAGTAACACTGCATTGTATATTTTTATTAATTCCCAAAACTGAACAAATTTCAATTAATTTTTCTGAGTAACTCACAGTTAAATTGGTATATGTCATGCTCAGTATGAGAACACCTTATAGTCACAAGCAAGACAAGAGTTTTCACTGTGCTAACGAAACAGCAATAATTTGGTCTAAGTTTCCATATGTCTTTGACAATGTCATCATTAAACCTGTTGAGATGAACTCCTTAGAAAATTCTAGCTGAACAGAAATAAATGGCCTCTGCTTATTTTTGGTATAGTTTTGAACTCTTCCTCACTCGTATGGATACTTCATTGTCTGGTATACTACACATAGTGTCCATAGATTTGATCTAAAATAATGAATCATCATCACTATTTACTTCATTCTACACATAGGCATGATATTTGCCACTAAATATACAAACTGTAAACACATAGAAATCTCACATACATATGGTTATACTAAATTTATGTTGGAGGTGACTTAATCTTTAAGGAAGAAATCACTTACTCTAATTTTGGTAACATTTCTCTGTTGGCATGTAAAATACAGAATTAGTAGGCATCAACACATTTAATGACCTTTGAATTTATTTATAAAAGCACATATTAAAAAACCAAAGTAGGCTATCACTTCTTTGAAACAGTTAAAAAAGAAATTCAATCACTGCAGTTATCCAAATAGTTCACTGTCTCTCTCTCTCTCTCTGTGTGTGTGTGTGTGTGTGTGTGTAATCAATTTTAGACACCTCTTTAAATTTAAGTATTTCAACCTTGTACTTTCTTAGCTCAAATTGGAGTGGTTTACTTAGGGTATAAGGTGATTCTTCAGATAAGTAGGGGAAGTTAAGACATTATTAAAGTAATTGAAATTTTAATTTTGACAACAAACTGACAAACAATAAAAAATATGAGTGCCTACATCATAGTTTTAGTATACCTCTAACCATGAGGAAATATAATGTTAAATTAGGAGAATATATGTGAAACTGGTGTGGAATACTCTTTAAATGTAAAAAGAAAAAGCTGTCACTTCTAGGAAATTTAAAAATATATTTGTATGTGTATATATGTGTTATATACACACATCTGTTTTGAAGTGGAACATTGTATGATGACTCTTGATGTTTATGTAATAAAACCATATGCTTTGAAACTACAAAGCCTATGAGTCTTGTTCTTTTTATGGTACAGAAAATGGTTTCTTTCAATAAATATGCAAAGAAACTCTTATTCTGACACTGACAAAGAGGCAGATTCCTGCCAGTGTTTAAGAAGGGAGTCAGAGGCAGAGAATTATGAAACTCAGAAAGGTGATTATTTGACATAGAAAAGGCTAGAAAATATTCTATTGCAGAGAAGTTGAAGACATTAAAGATATAGAAAAATGATAATAATAAAGTAAAATCCCTATGATTCAGCAGGAAATAAGGTAAATATCATCAGGGCAATGATCAGATTATAAATTTCACAAATTAAACAATATTTAAGAGAATTCTGATGTCCAACCTTGATTTTGCAAATTATTTGCCATCAGAATTTGGGATGACTAATGACTCATTGCTAAGAGTGTTCTATATATTTCAAGTCAAGTAGAGTTTCCATTGCATGCATTTTAGATGGCATAAAATGTATCAATTATTTTAATAACCAAACAATGTCTTTACAAATATTATGTTTTTCTAGTTCAGGTAATATTACCCAATTTAGAACCATAAGAAAACCCTTGAATATGATCTAGTGCAGCCAATTTTAATGCTGTCCAAAATGCAGAACTGACTAGGTTAAGGCCACACACTCACTGTTCTAAGGTATCATGGTTTAAGTCTTCAGTGTCTTACTCAGTCCTTTTACAAGTTCTGCCACAGTCACCAACAATCAGTCAGTAGAACTTCTACATGGAACAAATTCATTTATAGACTCAGGAAAAAAAAAAAAAAAGCTGGTGAATGTAGTGGTTAGCCTGACATGGTAAAGCTTGCTTTAGCGGATGCATGTTTTTTTTTCTTTTAAATATCTACTTGCATAAAGATTACACTATTCAACCTTTGACAGGTAAAATGAGCTGTTGCTGAACTCCTGTTCCTAAAGAACTTTTCCCCTGATTCTCCTATGCTCAGTACTGCATGTTTGTGCTTGGGCAGGTGAAAATAATGCTACTCTGCTTTTCACTTGAGTCCTCAACTTAACTCAAAAAAGGCACATTTTAAACCTTATATCCTTACATTTTCAAAGATTATTTAGCAAACATATTTCAGAAACTTAGGGAGACTATCTTGAGCTCCATTTTGTTAGAAACACTGTTTCCAAATAGAAATTCAGAACTTGGCATCACTTCACTTTTTTTTCTTTAAGTAATCATCTTTCTAAAAACATATGTAATATTTTTTGTTCAAATTGTATGACTTCCAAGAAATTCAATTACACCAAGTCCATAAATCACAAGTGGTCAGTTATTCATCATAGAGAGAACCAATTCAGATTGTATGCCTAATGAAAGTATACAGAGGAACTTTTTCACTCCCTTTGCCAAAACTACACATTGAATACATGTCTCTCCTAGAAATTTATCTTCCACTGTATTGTTAAAAAGATGAAAATTGTTTCAAAATTATGGTACTTTAATATTATGCTTATTATAGTAAAAGTAGACACATTTGTTTTAGGCCTCAAACCTTTGTATGGTTGGAATTCTTAAAAAAATGAAGGGCCATCTTTATTCATTTTTATAGCAATTAAAAATTATTGATTTTTAAAGGTATGCTTCATTTTTAGTTAAAGGACTCACTTCCTATTCACCCAGTGTATTTCAAACCTTTACTCAAATTCAGTAACATTTTGCTACTGAGAATTTTCAAAACACCTCTAGAACTTCACAGAAAAATCTAAAATGTCATCAAAGTATTTGGATAACTACCAGAAATCAGTACTTATGACTACTCCTTGTTCTTTGTTATCTTCAAACATCATTTCACATCATTCCAGGAACAGTTGAATGAAAGGCTTCAAGCTTGTTTTTCAATTGTGCCCAAGAAAGAAAGCTACCAATGCCATCATGCATAGCTTTACTGGCAAATACTTGCCCTCACTCTGGACTATAAATAAGCCCAGTAATGGCAAAACACCTGCCTTGGTTAAATTTTGTCAACTTGACACTTTCTGGGAAGAGGAACTGCAATTGAGAAAATGCCTCCATCTGAATGCCTTCACACAAGTCTGCAGGGCATTTTCCTAATAAATGATTGATGTGAAATGATCCACCTACTGGGGCTGGTACTACTCATTCACAGGTGGTCTTAGGTGGTATTAAAAAAGCAAGCTGAGCAAGACAAAGGGAGCAAACCAGGAGGCATCACTCTAGCAGCCTTTTGGTTCCTGACTCTAGGCCCCTGCCTTTAATTCATGCTTGGACTTCCCTTGACGATGGGTCATAATTATGTCAAATTAACCCTGTCTTCCCCATGTTTACTTTTCTCATAGTGTTTCTATCACAGCAATAGAAACTTAACTAATACAATACACCACACACACACACACACACACACACACACACACACACATTCTGTAAGCCCTGTTTAAAAAGATGTCTAGATGTCCAGAGCCCATATTGCTATTCAGGAAGTTTTCATCAGACAGTCTGTTTGCAAAGTACATTAATAGGTCTCACACATAAATCTCTTAGAAAATAAAACTAAGGCTCATGTCCTTCTATAATAAAATGAGTTAGTGGAGGTGATGTCAAGTTTCTAACTCACAATATAGTGAGTACTAATAATTTTGGTTTGCCGCTGTTTTCCATCAGCAAAAAGATGGTCATGCAGCTGGTGAAAATTAGCCATTTTAAGCATTATTCAAATGAGCATTAGTCATAAATGCAAATAATAGTGTTCTAATAAAATCATTTACCTAACACAAAGTAAGAAAAAAAGGTAGACATTAATATTTCACCTATTGGTGAGGTAATTTTTACCACTAACTCCAATCAAATCATGCAACATTCATCTATTATAGGATCACAGTGCAAACCATTTAAATCTTTCTCCTTTATTGTTCTACTCTTCTTATTTCACACCCAAATTTCTGACTTTGTGGTACTCCTTTGATATCTGGTTCTAGTACTTGCATTTGAACCTCTGAATTTACCTTTGCGATGTGATATTTTGATAGTTACCCCAGTATCTTAGTTTGAGTTTTATTGCTGTAAATAGACACCATGACCATGGCAAAAGGAAACACAAAACTCCCTTAAAGAATTACAGGAAAACACAACCAAACAGGTGACGGAACTGAACAAAACCACCCAGGACCTAAAAATAGAAATAGAAACAATAAAGAAAACACAAAGGGAGACAACCCTGGAGATAGATAACCTAGAAAAGAGATCAGGAGTCAGAGATGCAAGCATCACCAACAGAATACAAGAGATAGAAGAAAGAGTCTCAAGTGCAGAAGATACCATAGAAAACACTGACACAACAATCAAAGAAAATGCAAAATGCAAAAAGGTCCTAAATATCCAAGAAATCCAGGACATAATGAGAAGACCAAACCTAAGGATAATAGGTATAGAAGAGAGCAAAGATTCTCAACTTAAAGGGCCAGTAAATATCTTCAACAAAATTATAGAAGAAAGCTTTCCTAACCGAAAGAAGGAGATGCCCATGAACATATAAGAATCCTACAAAACTCCAAATGGACTGGACCAGAAAAGAAATTTCTCCCATCACATAATAATCAAACCACCAAATGCACAAAATGAAGAAAGAATATTTAAAGCAGTAAGGGGAAAATGTCAAGTAACATATAAAGGCAGACTTAACAGAATTACACCAGACTTCTAAGAAGAGATTGTAAAAGCCAGCAGATCCTGGACAGATGTCATACAGACCTTAAGAGAACAAAAATGCCAGCCATGGTACTATACCCAGCAAAACTCTCAGTTAACATAGATGGAGAAACCAAGATATTCCATGACAAAACCAAATTTACACAATATCTTTCCACAAATCCAGCCCTACAAAGGATAATAGATGGAAAACTCCAACACAAGGAGGGAAATCATCCCTTAGAAAAAGCAAGAAAATAATCTTTCTACAAACCCAAAATAAGATACCTACACAAATATAATTCCACCTCTAACAACAAAAATAACAGGAAGTAACGATCACTTTTCCTCAATATCTCTTAACATCAATGGTCTCAATTCCCCCAATAAAAAGACATAAACTAACAGACTGAATATGTAAACAGCAGCCAGAATTTTGCTGCATACAGGAAATGCACCTAGGTGTCAAAGAAAGACACTACCTCAAAGTAAAAGGCTGGAAAAATTTTCCAAGCAAATGGTCCCCAGAAATAAGCTGAAGTAGTCATTCTAATATTGAATAAAATTGACTTGCAAACAAAAGTTATCAAAAAAAAAAAAGGTAAGGAAAGATACTTCATACTCATCAAAGGAAAAATCTACCAAGATGAACTCTCAATTCTGTACATCTATGCTCCAAATGCAAGGAAACCCACATTCATGAAAGAAACTTTACTAAAGCTCAAAGCACACATTGCACCTCACACAATAATATTGGGATACTTCAACAGCCCACTCTCATCAATGGACAGATCATGGAAATAGAAATTAAACAGAGATGGAGTGCAACTAACAGAAATTATGAACCAAATGGATTTAACAGATATCTATAGAACATTTCATCATAAAACAAAAGAATATACTTTCTTGTCAGCACCTCATGGTACCTTCTCGAAAATTGAACATATAGTTGGTCACAAAAGAGGTCTCAACAGATACAAGAAGATTGAAATAATCCCATGCATATTATCAGATCATCATGGACTAAGGCAGGTCTTATACCCAGAAGATGCTCCAAAATATAACAAAAACACATGCTCCACTATGTTCATAGCAGCCTTATTTATAATAGCCAGAAGCTGGAAAGAACCCAGAAGTCCTTCAACAGAAGAATGGATACAGAAAATGTGATACATTTACACAATGGAATATTACTCAGCTATTAAAAATAATGAATTCAAGAAATTCTTAGGTAAATGGATGGAACTAGAAAATATCATCCTGATTGAGGTAACCCAATCACAAAAGAACATACATGCTATGCACTCACTGATAATTGGATATTAGCCCAAAAGCTCAGAATACCCAAGATACAACTCACAGACCACATGAAGCTCATGAACAAGGAAGACCAAAGTGTGAGTTCCTTGTCTCTTCTTAGAAGGAGTACAAAATACTCATGAGAGCAAATACGGAGGCAAAGCGTGGGACAGAAACTGAAGGAGGGGTGTCCAGAGACTACTCCATCCCTTGTGCAGTCACCAAAGGTAGATGCTGATGTGAATGCCAGGAAGTGCATGCTGACAGGAGCCTGATATAGCTGTCTCTTGAGAGCCTCTGCCAGAGCCTGACAAATACAGAGGCAGATGCTCACAGCCATCCATTGGACTGAGCATGGGGTCCCCAATTGAGGAGTTAGAGAAAGGACTAAAAGAGCTGAAGGGGTTTGCAACCCCATAGTAAGAACAACAATATCAACCAACCAGGCCCACCCCCAGAGCTCCAAGGGACGATACCACCAACCAAAGAGTACAGATGGAGGGACCCATGTTTCCAGCCACATATGTAACAGAGGATGGCCTTGTCGGGCATCAATGGGAGGAGAGGCCCTTGGTCCTGTGAAGGCTCGATGCCTCACTGTAGGGTAAGCCAAGGCAGGAGGTGGGAGTGGGTGGGTAAGGGAACACCCTCATAGAAGCAGGGGGAGGGGGAGGGGATAAGGGGTTTCTGGGGGGGAAACTGGGAAAGTGGATAACATTTGAAATGTAAATAAAGAAAATATCCAATAAAAATATATTAAAAAGTAAAAGAAAAGAAAAACCTTTAACTGGAGCTGGCTTATAATTTCAGTTTAGTCCATTGTAAGTGACAAAGCCTCTGCTGGGAAAGGTGCATGAGTACAATGCAGACTGCACTTTTTATAGCAAAGCTGATGTCAGAAGCCGTCTAGGAAAGGCTAAGGCTTGCAGGTAGCCTTCCTGTTGGTGGCCCACCATTTTGCCTGGCCTATGATGGGTAAGCTCTGAGAGGCAAGGTCCCAAAGAGACTTCATCTCAGGGCTGCTTCTTGCAGCTGATATGCCTTTCCTATCATTATTACGTAGCCTATGGATTCCTAGGCATTAACCCACCCTATTGAGCTAATTTCCTGCAGATGAACATAAAGATGAACTTTCATGAGTTAATGCTGTATATATATGAATTAATGACTTTATAGAATTTCTGATTTATTTCAAATTATTTTAGGAAGGAAGTTTTAGGAGATGTTTTAGTTGTTTTGCCAGAAAGATACAAGGTTAAATCAAGAATAGAATGTACCCACTCTTCACAAAATAGTAAGTAAAGGCTGCATAATAAGGAGCTTTCACAATTATGCTATAAAGAGAAATAGGCTGTGGTTCATTCTTGTTTGTTCTTGAGAATTGGGGGGAGTCGAATAAATCCCCTACTCCCCTGTTAACAATGGTGATATGGCTAAGTCAACACAAAGGCCCCGATCTGGATGTTCTTTTGATGGGAACTTTTAAATTTTGATAAAAATTTTGACCACCAACTTGTTCCAAACAACAGCTGATGATTATCAAAAGGTTAGAAAGGTCTTGCTAGATCGTTGATTCCAAGACCTAACAGGAACCTCAGAGGGGATGGCAAGGGTGAGAAAATGCTCAGATACTAATTTGCTGAGATTTCCCTGGGTGTTAGAAAATTTGATCTCTGTTAATTTATGGGAGAGATGCTAGGTGCCAACTAGAATTTCCTGAGATGTAGGGTCCATCAAACCCTCGGGTACTGTTTAAATTTCAATTGCTGCCCCCAAACCCTGGTAAACTTGGTTATTTCAGTGTGCTCGATTAGATATTAAGTCTTGTGAGGCTGTTCCTTTCTTGATAAGTTCATGGGTTAGCAGGAAACCACAGTTATTGAGGAGGGAGAAAGAACAGGGAAAGTACGTATGGTACTTTTTGTTAAACATCGGTGGTTCTTTTTTTTTATATTGGAAATTTTATTTATATTTCAGATGTTCTCCCCTTACCCATTTTCCCCCTCCCCCAGGAACTCTCTATCCCTTCCCCCCTCCTGCTTCTATGAGGGTGTTACCCTCCACTACCCACCCCCTCACCTCCCTACCCCCCCTCGAATACCCCCACCTGCACACGACGTCCAGCCTTCATTTGGGGCCAAGGATCTCTTCTCCCACTTTATATATAGCTCCCTTTGCTATATAGCTGGAGCCATGGGGTCCCTCCCTAAGCGCTCCCAGGCTGGTGATTTAGACCCCGGGGGCTCTGGTTGGGTTTTTGGATTGGTTGCTCTCCTCAGGGGGTCTCAAATCCTTTCAACCCCTTTTTAGCTTCACTCCTAACTCTCTATTGGAAATCCCATGATCTGTTTTTAAGGTTTGTTGTGAGCATTGTCTCTGAATTTAGGCTTCTGTCAGCATGTACTTCCTGACATTCACACCAACATTACCTTTGGTGCCTGCAAAATGAGATGGATACCTAGGTGGCAGGGTGTGCAGACGGCCCCCCCTTCAGTTTCTGTCCTGCATTTGTATTTCATATTTGCTCCCTTGAGTATTTTGTTACTCCTTTAAGAAGGACTGAAGCCCCCTAATTGGTCTTTATTTTTCATTTGGCTTTATGTGGTCTGTGAGTTGGAATCTTGGGTATTTCAGTTTTGGGCTAAAATCCAATAATCAGTGAGTGAATTACCATTATGTTCTTTTGTGTTGGGGTTATTCACTCAGGATGTATTTTCTAGTTCCATCCATTTACATAAGAATTTATCGAATTATTGTTTTTAATAGCTGGGGAATTTCCATTGTGTAAATTGTACCAAAAATTTTTTGTTTCCATTCCTCTGTTGAAGGGAATCTGGGTTCTTTCCAGTTTTTTGGCTATTATAAAATTTAAAGCTGTATGAAAAATTTGTGGACATATGTCCTTCTTTTATGTTAGAGCTCTTCTGGGTTTATCCCAGGGTGGTATAGCGGGTCTCAGGTAGTGATTTTGCAATTTTTTTGAGGAAAATGCCAGACTGTTTTCCAGAATGGTTGCACCATCTTGCAATTTTCCCCCAACAAGGGGATGTTCTTCTTTCCCACACCCTTGCCAGCAACCTAACTATCACTTGATGTTTTGATCTTAGCCATTCTGCTGGTGGGAAAACATCAGTGGTTCTTAAAAAATATCGGTGAAAATGAGTTGTGTCAGTGCCCGGTTTTGTGACCTGCACCTCTTGGTCAAAGATTCTTTTGCCTTTCAATATCCTCCTTCAGGTTCTGAAACCTTGCCAGAGCTCGACCCCGGCGTCCCTTATCATCTGGCTGCAAGTATGGCAGTGTTCCTGTAGACATGCTGCTGGAAAAGGAGCTAAGAGTTCTAATTCTTGATCCAAAGGCAGCAGCAGACCCTTTTTCCCTACTGGGTGTGCTTGAGTATATATGCCTCAAAGCCAGCCTCAACAGTGACACATTTTTCTCCAACAATCCCACATACCCCAATAAAGCCATCCTTCCCCATAATTGCTACTATTATGGGCTACCTATGCACACATGTGAGTTTTGGGGCCTTTCCTATTCAAAGCACCCACCTCTAAGAACTCATGGTTGTTTATTCAGAATTCCCTACTCCAGAGTCAGGCAGTGAAATCTAAAGTAGTCAAACCCCGCACGCTTTGCTGCGAAGTAGGGTTCAGCAATGTAGTCACCTTGCCAACAGACATTTGTTTAAATTAGAGATAGAATTTAAGGGCGGTCTTCAAACAACTGAAAGAAAACCATTTTATTACATGCAGAGTAGATAGAAAACCTAAGAGGATTTTGGGAGACAGGTTGGAGCTTAGTTCGAAACTCAAGTATGGTCATCTTTTTAGGTTTCATTGTTTTATGTTTAGCTCTATAAATATTATTGATAACTCATTTTATGGATAAAAAGTATTCTTTTACAATATCAGATATATTCATTTCTGTGCCCTTTTAGGGCCCTGGTTTAACCTATGTAATTGCTAAAAGGTATCAGGAGAAAGGTTTTCTTAAATTTTAACTAAAAATGTCAGTAATAAACTAGAGCCAATATGTCACAAAAGGGGAGAGGAATCACAAGAAATATAAGAGAAAAATGAGGCAAAAAGGGCATGGTTACTTCATTCAGTTCATTGGTCTACCTAAACTCAAAATAGGCCTTTTTCATGAATCATGGCATTCAAGATATGGTAAAACCAAATGTGATCTTTAGGTTATTTGCTGTTCTTGGAATTTCCCGCTTTCCACCCTTTTTGGTACTGAGCAAAATGGAGGTTTAAAAACATCTTGTGCCTATATAAAGGGTTTTTAAATTTTAGCATGGAGCTTTTCTGGTAACATCGGAGAAAGTGTATATAAAATGCATCCTGTCTAAATTTTCCCTTTTTATCCCGTTCCTCTTAAAACTTTCCAGTTCATGTTCCTTTGGAATTATTTATGTCAAAGCCTTTGAATTTACACCCCCACAGAATCTGCAGTCAGCAAATAGCTCATTAAACTGCAGCCATAAAGCCATCCTAAAAAATGTAAAAATGATCCTATTTTTGTTCTGCAGAGAGCTGAAAACAGATGGAAGTAAATGGGGATTTCCACAAGCACCTGTGTAAGTGCTAAGTGCAGTTTTATGACATATCACTCAGATTTTAAAAACTGAACAAAGGGTTTGAAAAATTCCCTTTTAGTAAGGGTAGATTATAAGGAAAATAAGGCCTTAGAAGGATATCAAGAGAGCTTTAATTTCATTAAAATTTTAAAAGAAAAGAAAAATTCTAACAAGGTACACCTATCTTTCAGTGTAGCCACACTCCTTTGATGCTTTTCTTTAATGCTTCCCAAACTTTGAAAAAAAAGAAAGAAAATGGCCAGTAAACTTGCATGCACACTTATACATATACTCGTACAGTTTACAAACAAACTGTTTTTATTTCTATTCTCTCTCCCTTACTGTTTTTCCTCATAATGACATGACAGATAACTACTCACAATTCTGCAGGTACCTGGATTTCTATGTTGTCGTGGCTTTTCAATTAAATGTCACTTTAAACTATTTCTCTTTTTCCCCCCCTCCCCCCTCTCCCCTCTCCCTCCCCCCTCTCCCTCCCTCTCTTCTCTCCTCTCCTTTCCCTTTTCCCTTCTCTCCCCTCCCCTCCCCTCTCCTCTCTCCCCTCTCTCCTCTCTCCCTCTCCCCCCCCCTCTTTCCCCCTCCCCTCTCCCCTCTTTTCCTCTCCCCTCCTCCCTCTCCCCACTCCCTTCTCTCTCTCCACTCTCCCCACCCCCCTCCCCTAACACCCACCCTCCCTCCCTCCCCCCCTCCCTCCCTCCCCCCTCCCTCTCTCTGTCCCCCATTTATTAGAAATATTACTTTTTCTCTCTCTCTCTCCTAAGGGCCTAATATTATTCATAAGATTTCATTGTAAGGAAAATTCTTTAAATTCATTTATGTTTTATACACAAGGACACACTATAAGGATTAGACATTTAGAAATATGGACCATGATGTATATTTTCAGGGCTAAGATCATGTACTATGAAGCAGGGGAACCTGAGTTCAGCACCCCATAAGGATCATAACCTCCTACAAATTTATTTCCAGGGCTTTCCCATGTCTGACCTCCTTAAAAAATCTGCACTTTTCATTATGCCACACCGACATATAAAAAAATAATAATAAAAGGAAATTTAGAGTAAATAGCATTTCAATTTAAAATGGTCACATAGATGTGTGGAAAGCCATGGACTCTTGGCAAAAACATCATCCCTTGGCCTTCCTATCTACTATTCTTCTTTCTGCTTACCTTCCATGATTCACTTGCTGTTTTTCAGTTCTCAGAACTTCAAACAAGGCCTCATTTGCAACCGGTCTTAGTAACCTTCCCCGGGTTTTAGATTTACCAACATCGCTAGATAGATGTTTTTAGAACCCCTGGTAATGGCAAGGCTTTGTGAGAACAACAGGTAATAACCTAGTTAGCCCCACAGCTGCAGCTAAGGGTTCCTCCACCTGGGAATGCCCTCTTTCCTTTCCTACCCTCCCCCTATCCTGTTTTAGGAGTATATAATCTCTGTGAACAATAAAATCTTTGCCAGCTTGATCAGACTTCTTCACTTGCGTGCCTTTTTTTTTTCTCATGATCTTCAGTCCTCTCCACAGGGTCTAAGGGTTTCCACTTGATTGTCCAGCTGGATTGGACAGATTGTAGTTGTTGGGGGGTCATGCAAGAGGAAAAAGCAAAGGTTTAGAACTCAGGAGTGTGACCCACTGGTCAGCATAATCACAATGGGTGTGTCTTGAGGACTTCATGTTTTTTGGAGCATTGTTTTTTGGGTTGTTTGCCTTTGCAGGGCTTCATGTCTCTCATAATCTATGAGTGTATAAAAAACTCTAAGGGGGGTTCCAGGCCCTCACTAGGCAGTGTCATTAAACACTTACAGCAAAAAATGATTGTCTTTTTTTAGATTAATGATTCCAATGGGGTTGTTAGTAAAAGTTAGGTCAAGATGTTTTTGTTAGTGGCTTGCTATAGAAAATCTTGGGGAACAAAATTAGAAAAGGCACACTTGAAAGGAACGTGGCGGGCCCAAATGGTTTTAGCTGAGGTGCCCTTTCTTGCTAAGGGTGGGTTGGTGACCAAGGTGGTTATTATTCTTAGATTCTTTCTCCCTCAACTTGCTGATATGATTTAATAAAAAATGTTGGGGTATATGTGCACCCTGAGGATTTTTAGAAATGACGTTTTTATATAAAAGTTTAGATTTGTGAGTCTTTTAAGATTTTTTTAAAGGGGGTTACTTTTTAAAAAATAAATATTTAAAAAAAATTGATTTTTCTTTTTAACCCAAATTGGCCAAAAACCCTTTTTCCAGTAAGGAAAACTGACTGAGAAAATTGCCTTACTTGTTCACACTTTGTTAATTATAAATAAGTTGCTTAGTTTGAATGTATGTGTGTTGTTGGGAAATATACTTTTTCACCTATAAACATAAAACTTTTATCATGTAAAAGTAAAATTTGGGCAACATACTGGGTTTTTTTTTAAAATCATTCATAGGAAAAAATAGGAATGTAGTCAAATTGTAGTTTTTATAATACTTGAAATATTTTGCTGGGTATATTTAAGCTATGGGAAGGGGAGTTGTTTGAGTTTTTTTAACCACCAAATGTGTTTATGTGTATGTATATATGTGTATAAGTGTAAAGGTATATCTGTAAAGTTGTTGGAGCTTGTTGGAGTTGCTTCATCCACTGTGTGTGTGTGTGTGTGGTGTTTGTGTGTGTGTGTGTGTGTGTGTTTGGAGAGAGAGAAAAGATTTTCTACCTCTTTCCTCTGGCCTTTAGAGTTTCTCTTGTTTCATAGACCACAGGCCCCCGGAATCAAGCTTTGTTCCCTCAGAGAAAAGTTACTGATCAATCCTGACTTACCCCGCCGGCCTCAGTTTTCCTAACCTGTCAAGGCCCAGTTTTGACATTTTAATTTTGTCCTAATTGTATTAAATTTAAATTGCTCTTTAGGAAGGCGTATGTAAAAAAACCAAGCCATCATAAAACAATTACTATGAATTTTTTCCAATTAATGCATTAGGCTATAGCCAAACAACAAATGTAGAGTTCATGTTTGCCATCTGCTGATACTTTTTTGAATTAATGTGATCAGATCAATTAAAAACGAAGTGGTTTTTGTTTTAATCTTTCTTTATGTCTTTTTATTTATAAAAAACCTTGGACAAATTTTCTTATTTACAAAGAAAATTAGCTTGAATGTTTTTTTGTAAATTGAAAGAGCTGTGGTGATTTCCAGCAAATTAAAAGGAAGGTTTGCATAGGAGAAAATGGAATATACATGTGCCCAATATAAGAGATTTGTTTTCTTTTGTGTTTATTCCCTATTCTCGTTGTTTTAAAAAAAAATTTCGGGGCAAATAAAAATAGAAATTAAAAATTTGTTTTGAGTTAATTATGATTTTGTCCTTAATAAAATTATAAATAACAAAAAGGGGCATAATTCCTTTTTTAGAAAAATGCAAGAATAACATAAACTAAAATTCCTTATTCTAATAAAAATGTAATGATTTAGTAATGCTATCTTACTTTTCTGAAAAGTAGGATACTTTTCTTTTATAAGCTTTATAGTTTTGTTTTCTTTGTTTAGCAATTTAATGGGTTTGAAAAAAAAAAGAATGAAACTATCAACACCTAGTTAATTATCACTACAATTCCCAACATTGCAGTGGAATAAAGATGGTAGATAATCTTTAAAGTCACAGGTTTGAAAACCTTCAAAAGATGTTATAATTACCTGGAATATTTCTTAAAAAAGACTTTTGATTTCATAGAGGGAGCCTAAAGAGGAAATAAGGATTTCACTTCTAACATGTGCCAGTACATTACACCACATAGATAGTAACGAAACTGATTTGAAGATGACAATAAAATATATGCCAGGAGTGTACCATGTATTTGTCTGAAATCCCAGGACCCTGGTCAGGGGCTTCAAAGCCCAAATTTTAAATTGCAAAACAACCACGCTATAGTGAATTAAAAAGCGGCTAATCTCCCCAAACCAAAAAAACCAAAAAAAAACCGAAAGTCCCACACCAAACTAAAAATGTTAGGGGAAAATTAAGGAGTTTTTAAAGTCTTTTTATGTCTGTTTAAAATGAAAAAAGAAAATTTTAAGACCTTAATTCAATTTTGGGCCCTTTTTTATAATGTGCAAAGACAATTCATTTAAATTAGTTGGCACCCCCAATTAAACAAAAGTGAAAGTTTTTCCAAAAAAAAATTTTTATTAAATTTCTTTTCAAAATAACTTTAAGCAAAACCATACAATCACAAAAAAATTTCCATGATTTTTCCATTAATACAATGGAATTGGGATAAAAGCCTAAACAAAAAAATGTTAACAAGTTTGCCATTTAAATGAACATTTTGTGAAATACGTATTAGGAATTGAGTTCGATTAGGGTTTTTTGGTTTTATAAGATTTACAGGGTCCCCATTGCTTTAGAGACCCCGTTTTATTCGGTGCTGAGTCAGGGGGTCCAGGTCCCCGGTGGTCCAGGTTTTTGGTTCCCCGGGTCAGGGTGAGAATTCAGGGTAATTGTTGTGGATTTAGGGTCAAGGGTTTGGGTCGGGGTCAAGGTCAGGGTTTGAGAGTTTTGGGTCCAGGGTGAGGTTTTAGGTCAGGGGTTGAGGGTTTTGGGGGCAAGGTTTCCCCTTGGGTATGGTTAAATGGGCCTGGGTCAACGGTTCGGGCTACAGGCTTTAGGGGGGTTAAGGGCGTTTGGGGTTAGGGGTTTTTGGGTGGGGGGTACGGCCGTTTGGGGTTAAGGGTTTGGGGAATTTTGGGCGTTGGGTTTGGGGTTTGGGTTAGGGGGTTGGGGGTTGGTTAAGGTTAGGGTTGATTTTTTTCCATTTCTGAAGTCTTTCTTCAAAATGTTTTTAAATAAGGTTTTTACCTTGATTAGGTTGTCCCAAATGTGTTTTCTGATGTTGTTGTGAAAGATATTGTTTCCCCATTTTTCAGACCATATCTATTTTTCAAAATGAAAGCTATTTTTTTTGTTTTAATTGTTGCCCCTTTACTTTGTAGATGTATTTTCCATGTAAAAAATTTTTGGTAGAAATTATTGAGTTCTATAATGTAATTCATATTATTTTGCAATAAAAAATCTTTTTCTTCTTCCTTTTCCCCAAAAGGGTTTCCCCTTTATTTCTTCGCCCCCGGTCAAGTAGGCAGAAAAATCTAAGGGTTCCCGGGGAAGGGGAAAGGGTGGCAAATCTTTCGGGGGAGGGTTTTAATTTTGGAAAATTTGGTAATTTTATCCAAATTTAGGTTGGGCCCCCGGGGGGGTGGGTTTTCCTTTTTTGGTTTAAAAATTTTGCTTAAAAGGAACTTGGGGGCCCCCCCCAAAACAATTTTGGGTGTGGGTTTTTGGCAAATGGGCCCCTTTTTGACCTTAGGGGTGGTTTTTTTATTTAAAATTTTTAAAAAGTCCAACATCCTGGATTTTTAAAAACCCTTTTTCCCGGGGGGAAGATTCTTTTTGGGGGTTTTGGATTTTTTTTTTCAAGTTAAAATTTTTTTGGTTTTTGTTTTATGTTTTAGGGGGATTCCGGACGGGTTTTTGGGGGGTTTTTGGGGGGGGGAGTTATTGGGGTGGGGGGATTTTTAAAAAAAATTGGGGGAATTTTACAGGGGCATTAAAAGGGAAATTTTATGGGGCACTAAGTTGGGCTTTGCCCCCTTTGGGAATTTCCAACTAAATTCTGGACCGGGGGCCCAGTTTTGTTTAAAGTTTTTTTTATTAGTGCTTTTTTTTGGGGCCGGGGGGTTATAGGTCTGTTTTAAAATTTATATTGATCTTGATTTGGGGAACCCCTTTGGGTGGGGGGTTGGGTTAAAAAAAAACCCCCCAAAAAAAAAGGGGGCCCCCCCCAAAAAAACCCCCCCCCCCCCCCCCCCCCCTTTTTTCCCCCCCCCCACCCCCCCAAACAAAACCCCCCCCCCCCCCCCCCCCCCCAAAACCCCCCCCTTTATTTCCCCCCCCCCCCCCCCCCTTTTTTAAAATTTTTCTTTTAGGTTTTCTTTTTTATTATAGATTTTTAACCCTTTTGTTTAAAAAAACCCCCCACCTTTTTTCCGGGTTTTCTTAAGGTTAAAAAAAATTTTTTTTCTTTGTTTTTTTATTGGCCCCTTTATTTTTTCTTTTTAAAAAAAATTTTGTACACCTATTTGTTTTTTTTTAATTTTCCCTTTTAAAAATTTAACCTTTTTATTGATTTTTTATTTAATTTGTTCTAATTAACGTTTTTTGGTTTTCATTTTTTGGGTTCAAAGGTAAATTTTTGGTTTTGTTTTTTTTATTTTTTTCTTTTCAAGTTTTAAAAATTTTGGGGGTTTTTTAAAAATTTAAAAATTTGTTCATTTTGTTTTCCCCTTCAAAATTAAATTTTATTCAAAGAGAGGGACTCTTTGAAATAAGTTTAAACCCCCCAGGTTAGAGTTTTGGGTTTTTTGTTTTGGGTCCCGGTCAGGAACAGGGTTGGGTTAAAAGGGTTAAGGGTTTTTGGATTTAGGGGGTTATGGCTTTTTGGGGTTTTTTGGTTTTTGGGGTTTTTAGGGTTAAGGGGGGAACCCTTTTCCAAATTAGGAACCCCAAAAGGGGGGTTTTCCGGGTTTTGGTTTGGGGGGGTTTGGGTTGTGTTTTGAAAAAGGTTGGTTCCCCGGGGCAGGGGTTGAGGATTTGGGTTTTACCTGGGTCAGAGTCAGGGGTTAGGGGTCAGGGGGGATTTTTGGGGGTTAGGGTTTGGGTTCGAGTTCAGGTTCGGTTTCAGGGTTCAGGGTTAGGGTTAGTGGGTTGGGCGTTAGGGGTAGGGGGTTAGGGTTAGGTTTAGGTGGCTTCATGATCAGACATTTCTTTAGTGTTTATCATGGATTGGTTGTACTTTACTTATGAAGAATAAATAGCTATTCTGGATAGAGTATTCTAATATGGCAGAAATTTTCATTAAGGATTTGAAGTACAGCATGTCATACTCTTGGCTTTTAGAGTTTATATTATTAAAGGTAGAGCTTGTCTTCTAATTTTTCTTATTATTTAATTTAAGCCTATGTGTACTTGTGGGGGTGTGTCCACACAAGTACAGAAATGGGTATTTTATTCTCTGGAGCTGGAGATCCAAGTAGTTGTGTTACACTCGTTATGGGTACTGGGAATACATGTTTGGATTTCTAGAAAAACAATAAGCACTCTCCAGATTCTAACAACAACCAACTACTGTTATTTTATGTATTTATCTTTGTATGTGACTGGCACTTCTCTCAGTTTTCACATATTTTTCCATTATTTTGTATCTCTCTTGTTTTAAATTAATGTACCACTTCTAAACTGTAGGTAAAATAAATCCAAGGAGAATGGCTGTAACTAATGAAAGCAGCCCAAAAGAATTAATCCTACTGGGCTTTGTTGACCATCCTTGCCTGGAATTCCCTCTCTTTGTTACTCTTCTGATAACATATCCCATGGCTTTGATGGGGAACATCGCCATCATTCTGGTGTCCACCTTAGACCCTCGGCTCCACAGCCCCATGTATTTTTTTTCTCTACTAATCTCTCCTTTCTGGACATGTGCTATATCACAAACATTGTGCCTCAGATGCTGTTTAACCTGTGAAGCTCCAGAAAAATCATTAGTTACATTGGGTGTGTTGTTCAGCTTTATGTCTTCCACATAATGGGAGGCACAGAATGTCTGCTTTTGGCTATTATGTCTTTTGATCGATACGTGGCTATCTGCAGACTTCTCCACTACACTCTCATCATGAATCAGCGGGTCTGCATTTTGTTGTGTCTGTTATGTGGCTGACTGGAGTAAGTAATCTTTGCTTTTTCCGAGGCTACACGTACATTACAATTGCCATTGTGTGGCATACATAAACTGGATCATTTATTGTGTGAAATCCCAGTTCTTATAAAAACTGCCTGTGGTGAAAAGGAGTCTAATGAACTAGTACTTTCTGTGGTATGCATTTTTATATTGGCTGTTCCTCTGTGCTTAATTCTTGCTTCTTATGTTAATATTGGATGTTCAGTACTTAGAATTAAATCTTCTGAAGGAAGAAGAAAAGCCTTTGGGACATGTTCTTCTCATCTTATTGTAGTTTCTTTATTTTATGGTCCAGCCATTAGCATGTACCTTCAGCCTTCTTCATCCATCACAAGGGACCAACCCAAGTTCATGGCTCTCTTTTATGCAGTGATAACTCCTATACTGAATCCCTTCAACTATACCCTAAGGAACTAAGATGTAAAGGGTGCCTTTAAAAAGCTACTGAGAAGAATTTTTACTTCAACGTGAAAATTCTATGATATTAAAACTAATAATTGGCCGGGCGGTGGTGGCGCACGCCTTTAATCCCAGCACTTGGGAGGCAGAGGCAGGTGGATTTCTGAGTTCGAGGCCAGCCTGGTCTACAGAGTGAGTTCCAGGACAGCCAGGGCTACACAGAGAAACCCTGTCTCGAAAAACCAAAAAAAAAAAAAAAACAAAAAAAAAAAAAAAAAAAAACTAATAATTGTAGTAATGCTTCATTTTAGTACTAGTCAATGTAAGTTGGATTTTAATATAGGACTAGTAAATATTGAATATGAAATTTGAATATAGGACTAGTTAATATTAAATTGTAATTTTCAATATAGGACTAGTAAATATTGAATATGAAATTTCAATATACGACTAGTTAATATTAAATTGGAATGTTCAATATAGGACTAGTAAATATTGAATATGAAATTTCAATATTGAACTAGTCAACATTAAATTGGAATATTCAATATAGGACTAGTTAATACTAAGTTAGAAAATTCAAAATAGGACTAGTTAATATTAAATTGGAAATTTCAATATAGTCCTAGTTAATATTAATTTGGAATCTCCAATATAGGACAAGTCAACATTAAATTGTAATATTCAATATAAGACTAGTTAATATTAATCTAGAATCTTCAATATAGGACTAGTTAATATTAAATTTGAATTTTCAATATAGGACTAGTAAATATTAAATATGAAATTTCAATATATTACTAGTTGATATTAAGTTGGAATCTTCATTATATGATTGGTCAACATTAAATTGGAATATTTACTATAGGACTAGTGAGTACTCAATTTGAAATTTCAAAATAGTACTAGTTAATATTAAAGTGGAATTTTCAATATAGGACTCGTTAATATTAAATTTGTATCTTCAATATAGGACTAGTCAACCTTAAATTGGAATTTTCAATATAGGACTAGTTTATATTAAATTGGAATTTTCAATATAGGACTAGGTTATATTAAATTGGAATTTTCAATATAGGACTAATTAATACTAAATTAGAAATTTCAAAATAGGACTAGTTAATATTTACCTGTAATTTTCAATATAGGACTAGTTAATATTAATTTGGAATTTTCAATATAAGACTAATCAACATTAAATTAGAATATTAAATATAGGACTAGGTTATATTAAATTGGAATTTTCAATACAGGACTAGTTAATATTAAATTGGAATCCTCAATATAAGACTAGTCAACATTAAATTGGAATATTCAATATAGGACTAGTTAATGCTAAATTGGAAATTTCAAAATAGGATTAGTTAATATTAAATTGGAATTTTCAATATAGGACTAGTTAATATTAAACTGAATTCTTCAACATAGGTCTAGTCAAAATTAAATTGGAATATTAAATGTAGGACTCATTAATTCTCAATTGGAAATTTAAACATTGGACTTATTAATATTAAATTGGAATTTTCAATACTGAACTAGTTAATATTAAACTGGAATATTCAATATAGGACTAGTTAATACTAAATTGGAAATACTAAATAAGTGACTCTATAGTTTTGGAGTTGGCATTTGATGGTTGATCTTCATCCATTCTAACAGAGTTAGCATATATACCTTGAACCAGAGATCCTATAATTTGGGGGCGACCATTTCCAGTTCTGTGAGGCAATCTGCTTCTCTATCCTGGTTCCAGCTATTTTAGCCCCCCTTTGGTAGCACTGACTGGGAAACCTGATGTTAAAGAAACTTATCCCAGAGCAGCATGACTTCTAACCCCCCCATTCCAGTGTATCCTCTTCTGCTCTGAGTCAGGTGCCCTACTCATTTTGTCCTGGCTCAACCACAACTCCACCTCCCTGTTGTGGTGGCAGGGGCTCCTGTAATTGATACGGTTAGATCATTGGTTTCAGGTTTTTACAACTTCCTCATTTATTATTGTGTCTGTGTCATAGTTGTCTTCAGTTCTCAACATTTCAGAGCTACAGTCATCTGAAGGAGCCTCAATTGAGGGCGTGCCCTCATCAGATGTCTGGTTGCAATGTCTGTGAGAGATTATGTTTCTGGTTGATGTATGAAGACTCTTGCACTGAGGATGGCAATATCCCTAAGCAAGTGTTCTGGGCTGGATGAGAGAGCTAGGTGAGCATGAGTCAGTGACCAAGCAACAAAGCAAGCCAGGAAACAATGTTTGCTTGTCCATGGCTTTTGCCTTAATTTTGAGCTTCAGTTTCTATTCTTGGCTGACAGAATCATGCACAACAACCATTTATTACCTCAGATAGTTACTCACTTGAGGTCATGATATTTCATGGAAAATAGACTCTGAAAATTTTAACTAGAGTTCATTTGTGTGATATTTTGGCCAAAAATCTTTAGTAGTATGCTTGCTCTGAGATACTGAGTAGGTCAAAATTTAGAAATAATGGGATGATTTCTGTATTTTTATTTTATTTATTTGTATTTGTCCACTTTTCCCATTCTTTTTTTTTTTTTTTTTTTTTGTTTTTCAAGACAGGGTTTCTCTGTGTAGCCCTGGCTGTCCTGGAACTCACTCTGTAGACCAGGCTGGCCTTGAACTCAGAAACCAGCCCACCTCTGCCTCCCAAGTGCTAGGATTAAAGGCATGCACCACTACATCCGGCTTCCCATTTCTTTATATATTCAATTTACACTGAAATTGCTAAACCTCCCCATTCCTCCTTACACTGTCCCTCATCCCTGACTTTTTTATATCCCCAGGGAGTGTGGGGACCACTTGCTTATCCCCCAACCATGCCATATCAAGTCTCTGCAGGGTTAAGTACATCCTTTCTCACTGAGGTCAACAAGGTAGGCAAGTTAGGGGAATAGTTTGGATAGACAGGCAACATCTTAAGGGATATCCCCTGCACCAGTTGTTGGGGAACCCATGTGAAGACTGAGGAGCACTTGTTCTACATATATGGTGGGGGGTCTCTGTCCATCCTGTGTGTGCTCTTTGGTTTGTGACTCAGTCTCTGAGAGTCTCCTAGTGCCCAGGTTCCTTGACTCTGATAGTCTTCTTATGGACTTCCTGTTCCTTCGGAGGTCCTTAATTTTTTTTTTCCAACTCTTCCAAAACACTCCGGAGCCCTGTGCAATGTTAAGCTGTGGGTCTCTGCATCTGTTTCAGTCAGGTTCTGGTAGAGACTCTCAGAGGACAATTATGCTAAGAGACTGTCTTCAAGTATAACAGAGTATCTTCACTAATGTCAGGGATTGGTGCTTGCCCATGGGATGGGTCTCATATTGGGCAGGGTATAGTTTGATCATTCCCTCAATCTCTGTTCCATCTTTGTGCCTGCATTTCTTATAGACAGGACCAAGAAAGAATGGAAAGGTTTTTGGTTCAGTTGCTGTCCTTAACTCTCCACTGGGGGTCCTTCCTGGCTGTAGGATGTGGCCTCTTCAGGGTCTATACCTCACTGCTATGCATCTCAGCTAAGATCACCTCCATAGACTCCTTGGTGCCTTCTCATGTGTGGTCTCTGGCAATCCTCAAGATGCCCCTAGTTTTGTACTGACACTAACTAGAGATTTTGATTCATATTCCTCACCCTCTTGCCCTATCTTGTGTCTCACTATACCTGTTGCTGACCCCCCCTTCCCTTTCTTATCTGTTCTCACATCTAGTTCTCTCTCTTCCATCTGCCTCATATGACTGTTTTATTCCCCCTTCTCTGTGAGATTCAACCATGCTCATTTGAGCCTTCCTTCTTGCTTAGCTTTTTTGGGTCTATGGAGGATATTGTGTATATCCTGTACTTTATGGTTAATATTCAGTTGTAAGGGAGTACATACATGCATGTGCTTTTGGGTCTGGGTTACCACAGGATGATAGTTTCTAGTTGTATCCATTTGATTGCAAAAATCATGATGTCCTTGTTTTAACTAGTTAAATAGTTTTACATCTTGTAAATGAACCACATTTTCTGTATCCATGTTTCAGGTGAAGGACAGCTGGATTGTGTGCAGTTTCTAGCTGTAATAAATAAAACAGCTCTGAACTTAGTGGAACACATTGCCTTCTGCGTATATGCCTAAAAAGATACCCTAAGTGTTGCACCTCCTCCTGCTAAGACAAAAATTAATGGAAGGAGTAGAGAAATTAGTCTCAGGAAGGAATTTTAAATAAAATCTTCTGCAACTGTGGTCTAAGCATGGCGCAATCTGTCAACTTAGAAGCCAAACTCAACAGGATCATCCATATTGAGCTGCTTCTGGAAACTGAAAGATGAAAATGTCAAGGTCATGGAGTCTTCCTCTATGGTTTCAGTTTATCACTATTCCATCCATCTTTTGGCAGAGTCAGAGCCCCAGGGAAGACTCAGAGTTCATTGCATTCAGGTTGTGAGGATGATGCTTGTGTTAAATTTTGTGACTATAACTTGTTGAGATACCTAAAGCATTTATAAATCTGCCATGGAGAGAAACATAGAGGGAGAAGAAGTACCCAAACTGAGGGATGTATAAAAAGTTACAGGAAATGGGCCTTCTAAGCCTTTAGAAAGTGAAGTC
The DNA here is from genome assembly GCA_021653895.1 of Mastomys natalensis. Taxonomy (NCBI): domain Eukaryota; kingdom Metazoa; phylum Chordata; class Mammalia; order Rodentia; family Muridae; genus Mastomys; species Mastomys natalensis. The sequence continues at coordinate 255,281 of JAJTUV010002494.1, forward strand.
CAATGTGTTTGAGACATAGCTGCAGGATTTGGTATTTCACAATATGTGGCTTTCAAGATATTGCCTTGAGTTTCAGAAGAGACTTTAGACATTTGAACACTTTAGGAGCTCCTACAGATTATTCGGATTACTTTAGACTGAATGCATATTCCTCACAGGATGGACATGAGCCTCTAGTTTCCTTAGTCAAAATGGAGTTGACTGAAACAAAAAGCTTCTAGATAGGATGGTGTTTTTGAACACTAGTCTGCCATGTCTGGCTTTCTTTGTGGATCTTGTGGAAGCTCTTGTAGAGGAGCCTTTCCAGATTCCTTTTCGGGGATAAGATTGTGTGTACCTTCTTAACAATTTTTCTTTCTTACTTTCTTTTTTTGTTTCAGCAATAATTTATGTATTTATTATAACCCTGATCACTGTCCCTACTCTAGGTCCCCTGCCTTCACAGAGTCCCTCCCACCAATCTCTTTTGTTTCTCCTCTGAGAGGGTGAGGGCCTCATGAGTATCCCCACTCCATGGTGCATCAACTGGGTTTTGGGACCATGATAGGATGCTTTCGTTTCTGGTAGAACACTGGCTTAGAGATAGCTGGAGACCCAACAGGAGTCCATTGCCTGTGAGAGACTGCACATATCTTGCCATGCCCCCAGATTCTAGACTCCTGACACATGGTCTGAGAGTGATGAGATCCACTCATCAACCTTCCACAGATAGAAGGTGGTGGCGCTCTGGTTCTGGTGCAACTTGATTCCATAGCAGGCCGCTGCCGGGATCTTGGCTGAGCCTTGCAGGCGGGCAGGCAGGTAGGCGGGCAGGCGGGAGTGGAGGCCTGGGGCTGACCAGGAGTTGAGCCCCTGGGGAATCTGAGGTAGGAGCATGGCCATGAATCAGGTGGGAGGGAACTGACTGGTTGTTTGCTTGTTTCCTGTGAGGTCGCGGCAGAGGGGGGGGCGGGGTATGAGCACTAACTTGGAGGTATCCTCACGGTGTGAGCCCGAGGCCACTGGGGAACTGAGGCAGGAGCCTGGCGGCGATTCAGGATTCAGGAGTCGGGAGACTAACTGGTGGTTTCCTTGTTTGCTTTGTTGAGTTGAGTTGAGTCGAGTCACATCAAAATATTTTACTTAGTATGTCAGGAGACAAATTCACATTACCTAAATAGTTATTACACTTCAAAGTTGTACAAATACTGGCCAGCCATGTCATGTTTTTTTGTTTGTTTTTGTTTTTGATAGAAATTTAGTAATATTCAAAAAGCCCTGCTGTGATTACTTTATTTCAACAAAGCTGAAGGTATGAAAATGGTTGTGGTTTACTTTAGAAGATAAGATAAGCCCTGTGCTGGATCTTCCTATCTTTGTATATTTATTTGTTTTTAAAGAGGTCTTACTGGATATAAATATCTTTTGAATTATTAACATGTTTATGCCTGCATACAATTTTAAATATGTATATATCATAATTAAAAACATAGATATGTTAGTCTTATATGAGTGAAGACAATGTCCAACATTAATAACATCTTCTGGTCTAGGAGTCGTAAACTCTTTAAAACATGTGACCTATTCCAAGGAAAGATTCAGACACATAGTATCATTTTATATTTATTTTACCTGTGTGGACATATTGATTAAATATATTTTTTGTTCTTTCATATCAATTTTTAAGTTTATTTTCATTAGCAACAAAATGAATTAGGGTCAAGTTAACAAGTTTAATTTATTTGTTATTCATTTGCTATTAAGTACATGATGTGAATAACAAACCATGTCTCATGTCTATATTCTACATGTAATTAATAAAAAGTCAATTTTTAATAAGCCATGAATTTGTGTCTATTGCTTGTCTGGGATTTCTGTTTCAGAATTTTCACTGTCAAGTGAAAACTTCACATAGAAATCTTTAGTAAGCATATTTTAGGTTGGGAAGAAAGTAAACCAGATAAGTCTAGAGCAGAAGAGTACTGAGGGCATTTTATCTCAGAGGAAAATTAACTGCAGAAATAGCTGACGGTGAGACCCAGCATAGGGTAGCATATATGTTTTTTGCTGGCAGCAGGCTGTGTGGCTCTCAGCAACTTATCCTTTGATTATCTGTTGGGTTCTGTGAATATCATAATCTTGGCTTCCTGCTGTAATACCCTGCAACATGAAATCAACCAGTCCTTGGTTTTCTAATTTCCCTTGCCCAACAGCCTTTATTGTGGCATTCTATTAAATCCTCTTTCTACATACATAGAGAGATTCATTCTCTCTATGATTTGAGATATGTTTATCTACAGAACCTGTACTAATCCAACTGTTGTATTTCTCTACTTTGCCACTAATGAAGATGTGCTGTCTAACAATAGTGCTCAACTGTGTTTTCCTTATGATTCTGGCTTTTCTTTAGGGTTGATTGATACCTATCATCTGGTGAAAGGGAGCTGCAGTTTCCCTGAGCCCAGCATGAAGCCACAAAACAAGACTCTTGTTTCCTAAAATCCCACTTTAATGTTAATGGTGTTAACATTCTGTCTAAAACTCTACCTCACAGTTACCCGGTGACAGCCAGGAATGCTCCTCCCCACAGCTTCCTCTCTTTAAAGAGAGATGGAATGTGTTCTATGGGTGTATGGTGAGGTATGAGGGAAAGGGATGTCTCAGCAAGCTCATGCCTCATGCTGAGGGGAGTTAAGAGGGTAGTAGAGGCAAGGAGAGGCTCTGCAGAAAGTAGAAAAGTAGAGGCTGGGCATGAGCATGTAGAGAAAGAGGGGGGAAGGGAATGGGAGAGAGTAAGGAATTAATGAACATAAGAGAGCAAGAAAAAGAGATAGCAAGAGATCAAAAGAGAGAGGAAGGGGCAGGCAGCCACCTTTATAGTGGGCCAGATATACCCGGTTTTTGCCAGCTAACTGTGGGGAGGAGCATACCTGGCTGTTGCATGTAACTGGGGTGGAGTTTAGACAAAATGCTAAGAAATAGCTGGGGCATCCGCCCACTTGTGGGTCTGATTGATACCTCCACTGCACCTTGAGTAATGGGCTATGGAAGCTATTTACCTTGATCTCAGGAAGAAGAAGGCAAGTGCTGTGAGGAAAGCTCAGGCAAGGTCGGAAGTCAGGTCCTGGTAAGTGTAGGATCATTGCTCTTAGAAGGGAGGAGCAGGCAGCTGAACAGCCAGAGCTGGAATGGTGGGTTCTCCCCCAGGGCTGGGTGGGGTGAGATTCCTCTTTGCAGACAGATACAAATGTTAATTGGTTGCAAACCACTCCTGAAATCTGTAAAAGGTCTGGCCCTGGTCTGGAAGCACACTTTAACCTTGAGGTGTGGTAAGACTCACTGGCCAATCAAGGCTTTCAGGCAGACCTGCCAATCAGACAAGGAGGCGGGTTCTTCCGGGTGCTATTCTGCAAGTTCCTTGTGTTTTTGCTGGCTTGAATGGTTGTCTGTTCCCTGCTCTGAGCTCTGCTCTTCGGTGCTGTGTGGAGACGTCAGGGAAGCTCTGAAATCGAGACATGGTGAGTACAGTATCACTGCCCACCATGGGTAGGGGCAGGCGGCTGAGCAGTGGGAGCTGGGGTGCTGGATCCTCTCTGGAGCTGCATGGGAAGCTTCAGCCAGATGTGACCACCTGTGAGGTCCCTGGTGATGCTCCTCATGTGCTGGATCAGGAGGTGACCTCTGAGTAACATCACTATCATGACTGATTCTGAATCTGCCCAAAACATGTGGACCGGTTGCTTTCCTGTAGAAACACGGGTGGTTTCTCTGACTCTGCAGCACATGTGTCCAACCCCTTTTGTCTTTTATAGTATACATTAAGAAGACAGGTATAAATCTAATAGATCTGCTTTCATACATTACTTGTTTTTGTTTAGTCTTTGTTAATTTTTTTCCGTTGCAGTTTTTTATATTGCTTTACTTTTTATGTTTAGTGTTTATTATGTGGTAAAGGGATTTTTTTTCCCAGTATATTGGTTGTTTTGGATGCTTCTTGTACATTAACAGGCATCTTCTTTGGTTTAGGAAATTTTTCCTTTATGATTTCATTGAAAATATTTTTTAGAACTTTGGGCTGATATTCTTCTTCTTCTATTCCAACCATCTGTAGTTTTCCCCTTCTCATATATTGCAGAATTTCTGGTTGTTTAGTGCCAGGAAACTTTTAGAATCCACAAATTTTTAAAAATTGACTGATATATCCATTTTGTCCTATTCATCTTTAATTTCTGAGACTCTCTCTTCCTTTCCTGTTCCCTGGGTGAACCTTACCCCTGTAGTTGTCAGTGCACAGGCAATTTCAATGGCCTGCTCTCAGGGACTTAGCAA